>JARBWK010000022.1:1812650-1834273 GCA_030556195.1 Anolis apletophallus
GACTCTACTGCAGTGTTTCCCAACATTTTTTGAGCCGCGACACACTTTTTACATTTACCAAATCCTGGGGCACACCACCAACCAAAATGACACAAAACGACACTCTAACACAGTAATACATATAGTTAATATGTTTTCGAAATGTATGTATACACTCAGTGTGAAACCTGGGCCTGTTTCCATGAACACAACATAGACATCCTGGCAGGAAAGGCAGAAAGACACAAACTTCCCACACAGAACTCCCATAACCAAGAGAAAATGCTATAAGAGTTTGGTGGGCATTGACCTTGGGTTTTGGAGTTGTAGTTCACCTATATCCAGAGAGCACTGTGGACTCAAACAATGTTGGATCAGGACCAAACTTGGCATGAATACTCAATATGCCCAAATATGAACGCAGATGGAGTTCAGGGGAAATAGACCTTGACATTTGGAAGTTGTAGTTGCTGGGATTTATAGTTCCCCTACAATCAAAGAGCATTCTGAACCCCACCAATGATAGGACTGGGCCAAACATCCCACACAGAACCCCAGGAGGCAAGAGGAGGTCTCTACTTGGGGAAAGGGAGGCGGGCCTTCCCAATGCATGGAGAGGGAGAGACCAAGTAGACAACAGGTGGGGAGGGGGGTGGTTGTAATTTTGTGCCTTTATGGAGGTACGTTTCTTAGGGTTTTTATACTTCAACACACTAGACTCTCCCCTCTCCGCTCCTGGAGGTTCCAATTTCCCACGGCACACCTGATGATCGCTCACGGCACACTAGTGTGCCCCGGCACACTGTTTGGGAAACACTGCTCTACTGTATGTAATTTATGTAATTGACGGACTATCCATACCTAGGATGGAGAGGAAGACAGCGTACATTATATTGGTTAATTTATATGGGACATTTCTACACCTCCGAAGACCCAAGGTGGTATGGGGGAATCACTGGACAATCGTGTACCCGGCCCCTGCTCTGAATCCGGGACTCATCCTGACTTTGTTTCCCCATTGAAGCCAAAGCGGGCGACTCCGAGGAGAACCGGATGTCGATGGAAGTGCAGGACTCCTTCTCGTTCCTGGACAGCCAAGAGGCCTGGCTGGAAGAGCCCCAGAAGAGCCCTTTCGGGAGCCCCCTTCGTATGGCCCGTCATAGCGTGGACCTCGGTCCCCTGGTGGAGGACGACATGGGGACTGGGATCATGAACCAGATCATCGGAGGCGGCATGCAGGTGGGCTCCAAACCCTCGGAAAGACCCTATGTCCCCATACCTTGTGTCTGTCATACTATAGTCTTCCTATTGGCGCTTCCGATATTTACATTTGTGCTTGTGGTATTTATATATTTATATTATACTAATATAATTTATATTATAATATTATTCTTTGCCTGTGCTCCAAGTTTAGTCTAGAGCGGGCCTGTCCAACCGGCGGCCCGCGGGCCGTACATGGCCCGCCAGCCCCTTGGACGCGGCCCGCAAGACCTCAGCATTTAATTTAATTTTTTTTAAAAAATCGTCGAAAAGGGGCGGGGCCACTCGCGGGGGGCAGCACCGCTCCCGCCCTGGCGTGCATGCCTGGCGTCCTGCGCGGCCCACCGATTTTCGGCGGGGCTAGGTGACGTCAGGTGTCACCCAGCCACGCAGAAAAGGGATAGGACGCTGCACCAGCGTCCTGTCCCTTTTCTGCGGGGCTAGGTGACATCAGGACATCACCCAGCCGCGCAGAAGAGGGATAGGATGCCGCGCCAGCGTCCTGTCCCTTTTCTGCGCAGCTAGGTGACGTCAGGACGTCACCCAGCCCCGCCGAAAAGGGGCAGGTTGAGCAGGACGCCCCCCACGAGCGGCCACACCCCCATGAGAGGCCACGCCCCCATGAGAGGCCACGCCCCCCGCTGAAGCCCCCCAGGTGATCACTCACCAGGATTCCGGCCCTTGGGCTGGCAGAAGTTAGACAGTCCTGGTCTAGAGCCAATGTCAGCTGGGTTCAGTGAGTTTGGGTGAACTACAACTCCCATATGCAAGTCTCCTCACCCATAGTCCATCCTCCCCCAAACCAGGAC
The DNA here is from genome assembly GCA_030556195.1 of Anolis apletophallus. NCBI lineage: Eukaryota > Metazoa > Chordata > Lepidosauria > Squamata > Anolidae > Anolis > Anolis apletophallus. Next base: position 1,814,699 of record JARBWK010000022.1, read on the forward strand.
GTAAAGCGGGCCGTGGAGAGCCTGTGTGCCAAGTTTGGTGCTGATCCGTCATTGGTGGGGGTCACAGTGGTTTGTGGGAGGCGAAGCGATTGAAAGTACTGCCAATCCCATCATCCGTGGTCCATCCTCCCCTAAAAATGCACCCGGAGGTAAAGTGGGTCATGGGGGTTGTGTGTGCCAAGTTTGGTCCAGGAACGTCGCTCGTGCAGGTCGCAGTGGCCTGTGGAAGTGGGAGCCAATCAGAAAGCTGCCACATACACACACATACATAAATGCATACATACATACATTATATTTATATGGTGTTATATATCTATCTGCTTATCTACCTAACTATCATCTACCAATCTACCTGTCCCATCTATCTCTGGGGGACTTGGAGCCTGCCAGCGTCTCTGTTGAGGAGCTAGTGAACAACTGGAACACCACATTGTCCAATGCTCTAGACCAGGCCTGTCCAACAGGCGGCCCGCGGGCCGTATACGGCCCGCCAGCCCCTTGGACGCAGCCCGCCTACCCTCCTGGGATAAATAATATTTGGAAAAAATTGAAAAAAATTGAAAAAAAAATTGGGGAAAAATCAGGGGGCGGGGTCGCTGGGGGACGGGGCCGCTCGCGGGCATGCGCGGGAGGGCAGGAGGGTGCCTTGCCTCTCCCGCCCGGCGTCCTCAGTGGGCGGCCTGCCCCTGTTCGGCGGGGCTGGGTGACGTCAGACGCCGGCGCCAAGGAGGAAGAGGTGGAGGCGCCGGCGTCTGACGTCTCCCAGCCCTGCCGAAAAGGGGCAGGCCGCGCAGGACGCCGGGCGGGAGACCTGCCTGCCTGCCCCTTTTAGCGGGGCTGGGTGATGTCGCCAAGTCCCGCTGAAAAGGGACGCTCTGCTTGGTGACGCCGGCGTGGCGCCGGGTTCCTTCCACCTCTTCCTCCTCACCGCTGAGGAGGAAGTGGTGGAAGGAACCCGGCCCCACGCCGGCATCACCAAGCGCGGCGTCCCTTTTCGGCGGGGCTTGACGACGTCAGCAAGCCTCGCCGAAAAGGAGTGGGCCGCGCAGGATGCTGGCATGGTGACATCAGCACGCCGTCAGGAGCGGCCCCGCCCCCGCCCCCGCGAGCGGCCCCGTCCCCCCGCTGCTGCCCCCCAGGTCATCAGTGACCAGAACTCCAGCCCTGGGCCGAAAGAAGTTGGACAGCCCTGCTCTAGACAAGATTGCCCCTAGACGCCCTCTCCGACCCCACAGAAATCGATCACCTAGGTTTACTGAGGAGCTCCGATCGATGAAGCGGGAGAAGAGATGGCTAGAGAGCGTATGGAGGAGGCTCCGTGACGGAGGTTCGCAATCAGCTTATACGCTTTTCATGGTTGCTTATGAGCATGCTATCGAGGAGGCAAAAAATTCATACTATGCCTCCTTGATAGCGTCCGCAATCTCACGCCCGGCACAAGTATTCAGGATAATTCGGTCTTTGACGATGGTCCTTACCATCCCAATCAATGATGATCAGGTCCTCACTGCCGAGGCTTTTCAGAGATACTTTGTGGACAAGATTGCGACCCTCCGCCTGGACCTTCCTGCCACAATTGATACAGTTAGTGAACTTGAGACTCCGTGGCCCTTCGCTGGGCCCACCTTCGACCGGTTCCAACCACTGGACGCAGAAGCTGTTGATAGGATTGTCACTGCAGCTCAGCCAACCACCTGCTCCCTCGATCCGTGCCCTTCCTGGCTGGTGAAAGCCAGCCTGGAGGTGTTACGTGGCCCTCTGGTGAATATTATCAACACCTCCCTTGAGCAAGGAGTGTTTCCAGAGGGATTAAAAGTAGAAGCAAAGCACCAGCGCCACCTAGTGTTCGCCACCAGAACTTTAGCAACACTGTATAAGCAAAGCACCAGCGCCACCTAGTGTTCGCCACCAGAACTGTAGCAACACTGTAGAAGCAAAGCACCAGCGCCACATAGTGTTCCCCACCAGAACTTTAGCAACACTGTAGAAGCAAAGCACCAGCGCCACCTAGGGTTCCCCACCAGAACTTTAGCAACACTGTAGAAGCAAAGCACCAGCGCCACCTAGTGTTCCCCACCAGAACTGTAGCAACACTGTAGAAGCAAAGCACCAGCGCCACCTAGTGTTCCCCACCAGAACTGTAGCAACACTGTAGAAGCAAAGCACCAGCGCTACCTAGTGTTCGCCACCAGAACTGTAGCAACACTGTAGAAGCAAAGCACCAGCGCCACCTAGTGTTCTCCACCAGAACTGTAGCAACACTGTAGAAGCAAAGCACCAGCGCCACCTAGTGTTCGCCACCAGAACTGTAGCAACACTGTAGAAGCAAAGCACCAGCGCCACCTAGTGTTCCCCACCAGAACTGTAGCAACACTGTAGAAGCAAAGCACCAGCGCTACCTAGTGTTCGCCACCAGAACTGTAGCAACACTGTAGAAGCAAAGCACCAGCGCCACCTAGTGTTCGCCACCAGAACTGTAGCAACACTGTAGAAGCAAAGCACCAGCGCCACCTAGTGTTCCCCACCAGAACTGTAGCAACACTGTAGAAGCAAAGCACCAGCGCCACCTAGTGTTCGCCACCAGAACTGTAGCAACACTGTAGAAGCAAAGCACCAGCGCCACCTAGTGTTCGCCACCAGAACTGTAGCAACACTGTAGAAGCAAAGCACCAGCGCCACCTAGTGTTCCCCACCAGAACTGTAGCACCACTGTAGAAGCAAAGCACCAGCGCTACCTCCTGTTCCCCACCAGAACCGTAGCAACACTGACTTATCAAAGCACCAGCGCTACCTAGTGTTCGCCACCAGAACTGTAGCAACACTGTAGAAGCAAAGCACCAGCGCCACCTAGTGTTCGCCACCAGAACTGTAGCAACACTGTAGAAGCAAAGCACCAGCGCCACCTAGTGTTCGCCACCAGAACTGTAGCAACACTGTAGAAGCAAAGCACCAGCGCCACCTAGTGTTCACCACCAGAACTTTAGCAACACTGTAGAAGCAAAGCACCACCGCCACCTAGTGTTCGCCACCAGAACTTTAGTTTTGTAAGTACTTTAAAATTGTTTAGAACCATGGATTTCCCAGGCCTTATATATATATATATATATATATATATATATATATATTCACACACACACACACTGTATATATTATCTTAGAGAGAGAGATGACAAATAGAAGAGGGTTCGAGCATCCGTACTCGAACACTCTCCAACCATGACAGTTGGAAAATGCATACCTGTGCGACATTGGGTACATAAGCTACTATTGAAGAATACCCATTATACATTAAAGACGTGAATAGAATGAAGCTTGGATCCTTTAACGCCGCGCTCTTCTTTCTCTCCTAGCTGGAGATGTTCTCGTCTCTCCCGCCGCTGAACTACCTGTCCATCGAGGAGTGCATGAACGAGCATTCAGAGGAAGAGGACGACCAATACTACCTGGCCATGGCCTGCCCCGATGGCAAGGAAGCAGATCCCGATGAGGTCTACCTGAGTGCTTTCGATGACCTCAGCCCTTTGGCCAACGAAGCCAAGCAGTCGGGCGAGAGAAGAGAAGAGGAGGACCGACCCACCAAAATCACCAATATTCTAGAAGACTCAACCGATCCCCATTTCTTTGGAAGGAAAGCTCTGTCTCACGATTCGCCTGATTATTGCCTACATCCTGAATCGACCAATCGGACTGGGAAAGAGCCAGCAGCCTTGCCAACGTGTTGTCCAGAATTGACCGATCTGACCGGGAAACAGTCAGCCGTCTTGTTGACGTATCTTCTAGAATCGACTGGTCGGATCGGGAAAGAGTCGGCCGTTTTGCCGACGTGTCTTCGGGAATCCACCAATCAGACCGGGAAAGAGTCGGCCGTTTTGCCGACGTGTCTTCGGGAATCCACCAATCAGACCGGGAAAGAGTCGGCCGTTTTGCCGACGTGTCTTCCGGAATCCACCAATCAGACCGGGAAAGAGTCAGCCATTTTGCCGACGTGTCTTCCAGAATCAACCAATCAGACCGGGAAAGAGTCAGCCATTTTGCCGACGTGTCTTCCGGACTCCACCAATCAGACTGGGAAAGAGTCGGCTGTTTTGCCAACGTGTCTTCGGGAATCCACCAATCAGACCGGGAAAGAGTCGGCCATTTTGCCGACGTGTCTTCCGGAATCAACCAATCAGACCGGGAAAGAGTCAGCCATTTTGCCGACGTGTCTTCCGGAATCCACCAATCAGACCGGGAAAGAGTCAGCCATTTTGCCGACGTGTCTTCCGGAATCAACCAATCAGACCGGGAAAGAGTCGGCCATTTTGCCGACGTGTCTTCCGGAATCAACCAATCAGACTGGGAAAGAGTCAGCGGTTTACTCGATGTGTCTTCTGGATTTGACCGATCCAACCGGGAAAGAATCAGCGGTTTTCTCGATGTGTCGTCCGGATTTGACCGATCCGACCAGGAAAGAGTCAGCGGTTTTCTCGATGTGTCGTCCGGATTTGACCGATCCAACCGGGAAAGAATCAGCGGTTTTCTCGATGTGTCGTCCGGAATCGACCGATCGGTCCGGGAAAGAGCCAGCGGTCTCTCCAAATCCAAATTGTTGTTCCCACGAATCAACAAAGCTTGAGAAGGAAAGTTTCGTCCTGGAAGCAAGAAACAGAGACGACTTGCAGACGGAGACCACTGAGCAAGCCTTAAGGGAACGTCTCCCGAAACCGATGGACCTTTCCTTTCCAGAACCTGCTAAAAGTTCTGACCGCTATATGGAGCTCTCGCGTGATGCCACGGACCTGCTGTGGATTGAAGACTTGGACCCTTCTCTTGCAGAACATCTCACCACATTGGATGGTCATCTGTCCACTTCGTTGGGCCAAAGTTCTGAAGACTATTCTTCCGCTCCTGATGATGTTTATTTACATGGTGGTTCCATAGAACCCGATGTCGTATCGCTCGAGGCTCTTCTCCCAAAGGCTCGTCGTGAACCTCCAAAGGCCTTCAGGACCAAGCTTTCCGACGGGAGCGTCCACATGAGGCTGACCTCCAGCACCGTCCGCGTCCTGCAAGCCAAGTCCTTCCCCGTCATTCCACCGAAGCCCCAGTTTGCGAGGATCCCGCCGTCGACGCCGGAAATCCCAGTTCGTCCCGTCAGTTTCGACGCGCGTTACACCGCGGAGAGCGACGTCAACAACACCGAGGAGGAATCGTTTGGATTTGTTCCAGACTCGTTCACGCCACCTGCAACGTCGTCTCGTTTCCAGAAGCAAAGGAACTCGATGCCGGGGGGTTTGGAGAAATACGGCGGTAGCGAGGTGGAGGTCCGGAAAGGAAATGACACAGAGCTTTCGCTAGAGAAATACAACCTTTCGGCCAAAGTTTACAGCGGAGAGGACCTCCGTCCGATGAAGTCCTTCATGGCCGAGGGTTTGGAGCACGATGGAGGTCAAGGGAAGACTAGTGAGCCTTCTCGAAACCCTATAGAAGGTCAACGGAGAGCTGATGGGACAATGGATCCTTCTCAAAACCCTATAGAAGGTCAACGGAGAGCTGTTGGGACAATGGATCCTTCTCAAAACCCTATAGAAGGTCAACGGAGAGCTGGTGGGACAATGGATCCTTCTCAAAACCCTATAGAAGGTCAACGGAGAGCTGATGGGACAATGGATCCTTCTCAAAACCCTATAGAAGGTCAACGGAGAGCTGGTGGGACAACGGATCCTTCTCAAAACCCTATAGAAGGTCAATGGAGAGCTGATGGGACAATGGATCCTTCTCAAAACCCTATAGAAGGTCAACGGAGAGCTGGTGGGACAATTGATCCTTCTCAAAACCCTATAGAAGGTCAATGGAGAGCTGGTGGGACAATGGATCCTTCTCGAAACCCTATAGAAGGTCAACGGAGAGCTGGTGGTATGATGGATCCTTCTCAAAACCCTATAGAAGGTCAATGGAGAGCTGATGGGGCAATGGATCCTTCTCAAAACCCTATAGAAGGTCAACGGAGAGCTGCTGGGACAATGGATCCTTCTCAAAACCCTATAGAAGGTCAACGGAGAGCTGGTGGGACAACGGATCCTTCTCAAAACCCTATAGAAGGTCAATGGAGAGCTGATGGGATAATGGATCCTTCTCGAAACACCAAAGAAGGTCAACGGAGAGCTGATAGGACAACTGTTTCTTCGCGAAACTGTATAGAAGGTCAACAGAGAGCTGATGGGACAATGGCACCTTCTCGAAACCCTATAGAAGGTCTCAGCTCTGCATTAAAGCACCATGGGACAAGGGATCCTTCTCGAAACCCTATAGAAGGTCAACGGAGAGCTGATGGAACAACGGATCCATCTCCAAAGCCTATAGAAGGTCTCGGCTCTGTGTCGAAGCATCATGGGACAACGGATCGTTCTCTCAACCCTATAGAAGGTCAATGGAGAGCTGAGGCCACCCCGCCAAGACGGGCGCAATGGCGCAACAACGGCGGCAGCATGTCCTTCGACGAAGCAGTCGCCTTGGCCAAAGAAAGGCAAGGCGGCCAGTCCGCGATGCAGAGGGTGAAGACCTACTGCTACGGAGAGGACGGGGCGGAGAAGAAGGCGGTGGCGACAACCCTGCAGCGCAAGCCGGCCCTCAAGTTTCCGAGGCCCCAGAGCTGCGCGGGTCCCACCGAAGGCTACCTTGGGGTCAAGCTGGCCTCACCGGACGGCCAGGTAGCCTTTGATCCCCAAGGTGGCCCTCCAACGGGCAGGAGAAACTTGGCGAAAGGGAGGCGCTTGTCACTGTCAGAAGAGGCGCTGTGAGACCAAAAGGGGTTCCGGACTCGGAAGAGAACGCCAATATGATCCGGACTGTTGTGTTCATCGAAACAGGCCCAGGTTTCGCACTGAGTGTATAAATACATTTTAAAACATCTATATATATAAAAGGGAAGTGGTCGTGCAACGGGGCAAATGCACGCCAAAACTACATTTCCCACACACACAACAAAACCCAGGGCCACTCATCCCCACCCCGAGGTACATCACCCACCCACTAAAACACCCCAAAAACCAACACAACACCCCCAAAACATCCCCCAAAAACAACATTGACACGCATGCGCAAACAACCCCACAGACAACATGGCCGCCATAAAACCATCACAATAACACACATGCGCAACATCCAACGCCATGCCCCCCTCCTCCACCGCTTACCAAGCATTCCTGACAACAAGGAAGCCACATCCTCCCCGCGGCCCCCGCACCACACCAGCACGGACAGCGCATGCCACACAACACCAACATCCCGGGAGGGCGCCGCCAGGTCCCGCTCGCACGACCCTCCACCAGGAGAGCCAACGAAACGGCGAGGAGAACAGCGCACCCACGGGACTACAACTCCCAGAAAGGCTCCGCGCGCTCAGTCGGAAGAAGGGCGGAGACAGCACCGGAAATAGGCCACAATGGCCGCAAGAGAGCATTCTGGGAGCCGTAGTCCCCTGGCCGGACACGACTTCTCCGCCATCTCCAAGGACTTTCCGGACCAGCCTCAGGCGACCGCCGCCATGCCCGCTTCCTCCGCACCCTCAGCTGCCTCCTCCCGTCCTTCCCCGGGGATGGGGCCGGGGGGGAAAGCCGCGCCATCTCTCTCCCTGCGGCCTCCTCTTCGCAGGTAGCGGCGGAGAGCCCTCTGCCGCCTCTCTTCCGCTGCCGGAGGAGGAGGCCGCAGGGAGAGGGGTTCCCCGGTTCCCCTTCGGCCTCCTCTTCGGCCAGCGGAAGAGAGGCGGCAAAGGGCTCTCCGCCGCTACCCGCCGCCTCCTGATGCCCGGGGACGAGGCCGAGGGGGAGCCGCACCGTCTCTTTCCCTGCGGCCTCCTCTTCGGCCAGCGGAAGGGAGGCGGCGGCCGGCGTGGGAGAGCCCTCAACCGCGCCTCTCGCTGCCCGAGGAGAGGGCCACGAGGGAGGGAGATCGAGCGGTTCCCCATCGCCTCCTCTTGGCCTCCTCCTCTACACACACACACACATATACACAACAACATATAAACACAAACATACAAACACATATAAATACACAACCACATACAAACACATATATCTACACACCTATACATACACAACCACACGAATACATACACATATATACACACACATATCAGCACCTCTCCATATACACACAACAGCATATAAACACAAACATACAAACACATATAAATACACAACCACATACAAACACATATATCTACACACCTATACATACACAACCACACGAATACATACACATATATACACACACATATCAGCACCTCTCCATATACACACAACAGCATATAAACACAAACATACAAACACATATAAATACACAACCACATACAAACACATATATCTACACACCTATACATACACAACCACACGAATACATACACATATATACACACATATATCAGCACCTCTCCATATACACACATACATACATATACATACACATACAAACACATATAAATACACAACCACATACAAACACATATATCTACACACCTATACATACACAACCACACGAATACATACACATATATACACACACATATCAGCACCTCTCCATATACACACAACAACATATAAACACAAACATACAAACACATATAAATACACAACCACATACAAACACATATATCTACACACCTATACATACACAACCACACTAATACATACACATATATACACACACATATCAGCACCTCTCCATATACACACATACATACATATACATACACAAACACACACATATATATACACGTACTCAAACACAAAAAAACCACAGATGAATACACACAAATATATACACACATACCAAGAACTATACACACACACATACACACACACATATATACACACACACAAATAAACACAAACCAAAACCTGCACACACATACACAAACCCCCCAAACCACACATACAACTAAAAACACACATACACACACATATATATATACACACAACAAACATGCTCACATCATTTCCACAACTTACATACCCTGACATTCTCACATCACCAACATAGGGCACAGCAACACGTGCCGGGTTCAGCTAGTATTAACTATATGTATTACTGTGTTCGAGTGTCGTTTTGTGTCATTTTGGTCGGTGGTGTGCCCCAGGGTTTGGTAAATGTACAAAATGTGCCGCGGCTCAAAAAAAGGTTGGGAAACACTGATCTAGACGAACCCCTTTTGGCCACCATCCGATCCCTCCCGACAGATGGCCATAGGGAAGTAAATTGACACTTGAAATTTGCATATTGTTTGCTAATCATCATCTAATTGGTTTAGAGCTGCTACCAGATCTTCTGTATGCAACCGCTGCAACCGCTGCCTTGTTGTTTGATTGCCTCTGCCTTGATTAAAAAATGCCCTGATTTGAACCCGAAAAGAGTCGTTCTTTGGCATGGATCCTAATGGGATCATCACAGAATCCTACAGTTGGAAGGGACCCCAAAGGTCATCCAGGCTGACCCCATTCTAAGTGGTAGGAAGGCACCATCCAATCCCTCCCGACAGAAGTGCCTCCTAATGGTCTTGCCCAAATTTTATGTTTAAGCGTATCGATTAACGATCTCAAACATCAATACATTTCTCACATCATCACATGACGTCATAGGGGTCTTGATGATGTCATCAGCACTCACCAGGGCTACAGAAGGTATGGCATTCACATGGAAATCAATCACGAATAATTTTGTATTTTTTATATTTTTATTTTGTCATTTATTATTTATAAATATATTTTCTTACATATATATATATATATATTTGTTTTATTATTATATGTTATTACATATTTTATTTATTTGTATTATAAATATATTGTTTTATTTTATCACTAAATAATTTTTCATAGATTTTATTATTTTGTATTTTGTATATTTTTATTTTGTTATTTATTATTTATAAATATATTTTATTATTTATATATATATATGTTTTATTATTATGTTCTTACATATTTTATTTATTTGTATCATATATATATATATAGTTTTATTTTATCATTAAATTATTTTTCATAGATTTTATTATTTTGTATTTTTTATATTTTTAATTTGTTATTTATTATTTATAAATATATTTTCTTATATATATATTTGTTTTATTATTATTATGTTATTACATATTTTATTTATTTGTATTATATATATTGTTTTATTTTATCACTAAATTATTTTTCATAGATTTTATTATTTTGTATTTTTTATATTTTTATTTTGTTATTTATTATTTATAAATATATTTTATTATTTATATATATATGTTTTATTATTATGTTATTACATATTTTATTTATTTGTATTATATATATATAGTTTTATTTTATCATTAAATTATTTTTCATAGATTTTATTATTTTGTATTTTTTATATTTTTATTTTGTTATTTATTATTTATAAATATATTTTCTTATATATATATATATTTGTTTTATTATTATAGGTTATTACATATTTTATTTATTTGTATATATATTGTTTTATTTTATCATTAAATTATTTTTCATAGATTTTATTATTTTTACGTTATCAATATATTTTATTATATGTTTTTATTTTATATAATATATGAATTATATTTTATATCATATATTTTATTATTTATTTTAATTTTATCATTATATTAATATCATAATAAAATATATGAAATAAAATGAAATATATAATATAATAAAATATAAAATAGAATATATGAAAATAAAAATATATATAATATGTACAAAATCTAAAATAATATAATGATAAAATAAAAATTTTATATTATATAATTTAATATTTTTATTATATATATAAGTATATGTTTTAATATATTATTTTATATTTTTACATTTTATTTTACTATTTTATATTATATACATTAATATTTCATATTATATATATATATATCTTTATTTTTTACATTTTATTATATTATTTTATATTATATGATTTAATATTTTATATTATATATTTTTATATATGTATATTATGTATATATATATTATTTTAAATTTTTACATTTTATTTCACTATTTTATATTATATACTTTAATATTTCATATTATATTTTTATATATATGTATATATTATATATATATTATTTTAATTTTTTACATTTTACTATTTTATATTATATACTTTAATATTTTATATTATATTTATATATATGTATATATACAGTATATTATATATATTATTTTACATTTTTACTTTTTATTATTTTATATGATATACTTTAATATTTTATATTATATTTATATATATGTGTACCGGCACGCGTTGCTGTGCCCTTTTAGAGATGCGAGAAAGTCCAATCATCCACGGTGTGCCCTCCTCTAAACTGCAGTCGGATGGAGTGTGGGTCATGGGGGCATGGTGTGCCAAGTTGGGTCTTTATTGGTCTTGGTTCTGGGCCACAGTGGTCTGTGGGGAATGATGGGTTTTGAAGTACTACAAATCCCATTTTCCATGGTGGTACTTCAAGTCCCATCATCCATGGTTCACCCTCCTCCAAACTGTAGTAGAATGTAGCGTGGGTCACAGGGGCTCTGTGTGCCAAGGTAGGTTACTGTAAATTCAGGCCATACACAATGTCCCATGAGCTGAGGCCTAGTCAGGAACAGCAACTTAATGAAGCCTTACTGTCAATTCAGGCCATACAGAATGTCCAATGAGCTGAGGCCTAGTTAGGGAAATCAAGTTAATGAAGCCTTACTGTCAATTCAGGCCATACAGAATGTCCAATGAGCTGAGGCCTAGTTAGGGAAATCAAGTTAATGAAGCCTTACTGTCAATTCAGGCCATACAGAATGTCCAATGAGCTGAGGCCTAGTTAGGGAAATAAAGTTAATGAAGCCTTACTGTCAATTCAGGCCATACACATGTCAATGAGCTGAGGCCTAGTCGGGAGAATCAAGTTAATGAAGCCTTACTGTCAATTCAGAGCGTAAGCAGCTTCCCAATAAGTGAGGGCTAGTTAGGGAAATCAAGTTAATGAAGCCTTACTGTCAATTCAGAGCGTAAACAGCTTCCCAGTAAGTGAGGCCTAGTTAGGGAAATCAAGTTAATGAAGCCTTACTGTCAATTCAGAGCGTAAACAGCTTCCCAGTAAGTGAGGCCTAGTTAGGGAAATCAAGTTAATGAAGCCTTACTGTCAATTCAGAGCGTAAACAGCTTCCCAGTAAGTGAGGCCTAGTTAGGGAAATCAAGTTAATGAAGCCTTACTGTCAATTCAGGCCATACAGAATGTCCAATGAGCTGAGGCCTAGTTAGGGAAATCAAGTTAATGAAGCCTTACTGTCAATTCAGGCCATACACATGTCAATGAGCTGAGGCCTAGTCGGGAGAATCAAGTTAATGACGACTTTCTTTAAATTCAGAGCGTAAACAGATTCCCAGTAAGTGAGGGCTAGTTGGGAGAATCAAGTTAATGAAGCCTTACTGTCAATTCAGAGCGTAAACAGCTTCCCAGTAAGTGAGGGCTAGTTAGGGAAATCAAGTTAATGAAGCCTTACTGTCAATTTTGGGCGTGGTCTGTGATGTTTTGGGGTGTAAATTTTTGGTTGGAAGTGATTTGGGTGTTTGTGTTAGGGGATTGGCTCAGGCCTTTTCCTTATTCTGTTTTGGCAGTTTAGTATGGGTCGGAATGTTCATGTTGGCTGGCCAGTGCAGCAGTTATGCAAATCCGCCTTTATAGGCAGCCAATCATGTTGTTCAGAATGTAGAGGCTGGGTGAGTCTTTGGCTGCCCCGGAGGATGCTGGTAAATGTAGTTTTATTTTTACTCGTTGTCTTGGGGCCTTTTAGGTTTTGGGGGAAAGTTTCTTTGCTACAAACGTACCTTGCTTGAGGCCTATTTCTGTTGGCAAGTATTGTGTTTCTGCGTTGTATGGTTTCTTTGTTTGAGGGATACATCACATGACGTGAACCCATTTCTATAATAGATATATATTATATATATATAATTTTACATTTTTACTATTTATTATTTTATATTATATACTTTATTATTTTATATTATATATATATTTCTTTATATTTTTACATTTGCTTTTATTATTATTTAAAGTAAAATAAAATGTATTATAAAATAAAAATATAATAAAATATATGAAATAAAATAAAATATATAATATAATTTAAAATTATAAATATTAAATATTTAATATATATATATTTATATATATATATATTTTAAATCAAAAAATAAAATAAATAAAAATAATTTTTATATTATATAATTTAATATTTAATATTATATGTATATATATATTATTTTACATTTTTACATTTTATTTTACTATTTTATATTATATACTTTAATATTTCATATAATATATATATCTTTATATTTTACATTTTATTATATTATTTTTATTATATAATTTAATATTTAATATTATATATTTTATATATGTATATTATATATATATATTATTTTTAAATTCTTACATTTTTTACTATTTTATATTATATATTTTATATATATATTATATATATATTAATTTATATTTTTACATTTTATTTTACTATTTTATATTATTTACTTTAATATTATATATATATATTCTTCTGAGACTAGCTCCACTCTCAGAAGCAAAGCGGAAGTTGAAAGGCTGCCCTTCTCCAAGATGGCGCCCAAAAAGGACGGCTTTTCCCTCACCAAAATGGCGCCGAGCTTCCTTTCCTTCACGGGCAAGGAACTGAAGCAGGGAAACATTCCCTTCCCAAGATGGCGCTGGAATCGAGGCGGCCGTTTCCCTCACCAAGATGGCGCCGGGCTTCCTTTCCTTCACGGGCAAGGAACTGAAGCAGGGAAAGATTCCCTTCCCAAGATGGCGCTGGATTCGAAGCGGCCGTTTCCCTCACCAAGATGGCGCCGGGCTTCCTTTCCTTCACGGGCAAGGAACTGAAGCAAGGAAATATTCCCTTCCCAAGATGGCGCTGGAATCGAGGCGGCCGTTTCCCTCACCAAGATGGCGCCGGGCTTCCTTTCCTTCACGGGCAAGGAACTGAAGCAAGGAAATATTCCCTTCCCAAGATGGCGCTGGATTCGAAGCGGCCGTTTCCCTCACCAAGATGGCGCCGGGCTTCCTTTCCTTCACGGGCAAGGAACTGAAGCAGGGAAACATTCCCTTCCCAAGATGGCGCTGGAATCGAGGCGGCCGTTTCCCTCACCAAAATGGCGCCGGGCTTCCTTTCCTTCACGGGCAAGAAACTGAAGCAGGGAAACATTCCCTTCCCAAGATGGCGCTGGAATCGAGGCGGCCGTTTCCCTCACCAAGACGGCGCCTCCAGACCGGAAGTGTAGGCCTGGCCGTGCTTTTTGATGCCTGCGAGAGGAGGCGGAGACCGGAAGTGAGGCAAAGGGCGGCGGCAGGAAGAGGGGGAAGGGAGCGGCGGGCAGTGCGCATGCGCACAGCCTTCCATGGAGAGCCGTAGGGCCGAGGGCCAGGCGGAGGAGGTAAAAGCAGGGCCGCAGACCCTCCCGTCGCCATGGAAACGGGCTGGGGACCATTGTTAGAGTCTTACGAGAGCATTCCCACGACTACGGCTTGTTTCTTTCGATGGCTGGCCTATTATTACTGGGTTGCTGTGAGTTTGGCACTGAACGGCCTCGCAGCTTCAAAGCTGGGCTGCTTCCTGCCTGGGGTGGGGAATCCTTGGTCGCAGGGGGTGTTAGCTGGCCCTGGTTGTGTCCTGCCTGGGCTCCCCCTGATTTCTGAGTCTCCCTCTTTGTTTGAGGCTCCTGTGGAGGCTGCAATTGGCACTGAATGGCCTCGCAGCTTCAAAGCTGGGCTGCCTCCTGCCTGGGGTGGGGAACCCTTGGTCGCAGGGGGTGTTATCATCATCCAGTGTTTCATTGTTCTTATATTGTTACTACTAACCGTCCCCTGCCACGCTATATATTTGTGTTTAGGTGTATATATGTGTTTGCGTGTGTATATACATATATACGTACCCACACACACACATATATATTAATGTGTTTATGTGTGTATGTGTATATCATGTATATGTGTGTCTATAAGCATATCTGTGTATATACGTGTGTGTGTGTATGTGTATATGTATATTTGTGTGCATGTGTATATTTATTTATTTACGACATGTGTATGTATATGTATGTTTGTGTATATTTGTGTGTGCTTATGTATATATGTGTGTGTGTATGTATGTGTGCATGTGTATATTTGTGTGTATGTATGTGTGTGTATATTTGTGTGTGTGTGTGTATGTATGCATGTGTATATTTGTATGTATGTATATGTATGTGTGTATATTTGTGCTTGTGTGTATATATATATGTGTGTGTATGTATGTATGCATGTGTATATTTGTATGTATGTATATGTATGTGTGTGTATATTTGTGCTTGTGTGTATATGTGTGTGTGTATGTATGTATGCATGTGTATATTTGTATGCATGTGTATATATGTGTGTGTATATTTGTTCTTGTGTGTATATGTGTGTATGTATGCATGTGTATATTTGTGTATATGTATGTGTGTGTATATTTGTTCTTGTGTGTATATGTGTGTGTATGTATGTATGCATGTGTATATTTGTGTATATGTATGTGTGTGTATATTTGTATGTATGTATATGTATGTGTGTGTATATTTGTGCTTGTGTGTATATATGTGTGTGTATGTATGTATGCATGTGTATATTTGTATGCATGTGTATATATGTGTGTGTATATTTGTTCTTGTGTGTATATATGTGTGTATGTATGTATGCATGTGTATATTTGTGTATATGTATGTGTGTGTATATTTGTTCTTGTGTATATATGTGTGTGTATGTATGTATGCATGTGTATATTTGTACTTGTTTTTGTATATGTGTGTGTGTATGTATGCATGTGTATATATATGTGTGTGTATGTATGCATGTGTATATATATGTGTGTATATTTGTGCTTGTGTATATATGTGTGTATGTATGTATGCATAAATATGTTTGTGTGTTATATGTATGTGTGTGTATATTTGTGCTTGTGTATATATGTGTATGTATGCATGTGTATATTTGTGTGTGTGTGCATGCATGTGTATATGGTGTATTTTGGGGGGTTTTAAGTCCGTTTTGCTGTGTGTGTGTGTGTGTTTTTTTAGGGGTGATAGACAATTGTTGAACTGTTGTGTATATTTTGTCAGTATTTTGTGTCAATTCGTCCAGTAGTTTCTGAGTTATGTTTCTCCCACAAACGAACATTACACACATATACATATATATATATATACATATATACACACACACACTATCTATATTTGTGCTTAAAATGTTCTGTGTGTGTGTGTGTCCATACCTCGTGAAGCCGGACTTGACCATGGTTGTCCATGCCTTAGTTACCTCTAGGCTGGACTACTGCAATCCACTCTATGTGGGGCTACCCTTGAAGACGGCCTGGAAACTTCAACTTGTCCATACCTCGTGAAGCTGGACTTGACCATGGTTGTCCATGCCTTAGTTACCTTTAGTCTGGACTACGGCAATCCACTCTATGTGGGGCTACCCTTGAAGACGGCCTGGGAACTTCAACTTGTCCATACCTCGTGAAGCCGGACTTGACCATGGTTGTCCATGCCTTAGTTACCTTTAGTCTGGACTACGGCAATCCACTCTATGTGGGGCTACCCTTGAAGACGGCCTGGAAACTTCAACTTGTCCATACCTCGTGAAGCCGGACTTGACCATGGTTGTCCATGCCTTAGTTACCTTTAGTCTGGACTACGGCAATCCACTCTATGTGGGGCTACCCTTGAAGACGGCCTGGAAACTTCAACTTGTCCATACCTCGTGAAGCCGGACTTGACCATGGTTGTCCATGCCTTAGTTACCTTTAGTCTGGACTACGGCAATCCACTCTATGTGGGGCTACCCTTGAAGACGGCCTGGAAACTTCAACTTGTCCATACCTCGTGAAGCTGGACTTGACCATGGTTGTCCATGCCTTAGTTACCTTTAGTCTGGACTACGGCAATCCACTCTATGTGGGGCTACCCTTGAAGACGGCCTGGAAACTTCAACTTGTCCATACCTCGTGAAGCCGGACTTGACCATGGTTGTCCATGCCTTGGACTTCCACCTTATAGTCTGGCTACCCACTCTGAAGACCCTTGAAGACGGCCTGGAAACTTCAACTTGTCCATACCTCGTGAAGCCGGACTTGACCATGGTTGTCCATGCCTTAGTTACCTTTAGTCTGGACTACGGCAATCCACTCTATGTGGGGCTACCCTTGAAGACGGCCTGGAAACTTCAACTTGTCCATACCTCGTGAAGCTGGACTTGACCATGGTTGTCCATGCCTTAGTTACCTTTAGTCTGGACTACGGCAATCCACTCTATGTGGGGCTACCCTTGAAGACGGCCTGGAAACTTCAACTTGTCCATACCTCGTGAAGCCGGACTTGACCATGGTTGTCCATGCCTTAGTTACCTTTAGTCTGGACTACGGCAATCCACTCTATGGGGGCTACCCTTGAAGACGGCCTGGAAACTTCAACTTGTCCATACCTCGTGAAGCTGGACTTGACCATGGTTGTCCATGCCTTAGTTACCTTTAGTCTGGACTACGGCAATCCACTCTATGTGGGGCTACCCTTGAAGACGGCCTGGAAACTTCAACTTGTCCATACCTCGTGAAGCCGGACTTGACCATGGTTGTCCATGCCTTAGTTACCTTTAGTCTGGACTACGGCAATCCACTCTATGTGGGGCTACCCTTGAAGACGGCCTGGAAACTTCAACTTGTCCATACCTCGTGAAGCTGGACTTGACCATGGTTGTCCATGCCTTAGTTACCTTTAGTCTGGACTACGGCAATCCACTCTATGTGGGGCTACCCTTGAAGACGGCCTGGAAACTTCAACTTGTCCATACCTCGTGAAGCTGGACTTGACCATGGTTGTCCATGCCTTAGTTACCTTTAGTCTGGACTACGGCAATCCACTCTATGTGGGGCTACCCTTGAAGACGGCCTGGAAACTTCAACTTGTCCATACCTCGTGAAGCTGGACTTGACCATGGTTGTCCATGCCTTAGTTACCTTTAGTCTGGACTACGGCAATCCACTCTATGTGGGGCTACCCTTGAAGACGGCCTGGAAACTTCAACTTGTCCATACCTCGTGAAGCTGGACTTGACCATGGTTGTCCATGCCTTAGTTACCTTTAGTCTGGACTACGGCAATCCACTCTATGTGGGGCTACCCTTGAAGACGGCCTGGAAACTTCAACTTGTCCATACCTCGTGAAGCTGGACTTGACCATGGTTGTCCATGCCTTAGTTACCTTTAGTCTGGACTACGGCAATCCACTCTATGTGGGGCTACCCTTGAAGACGGCCTGGAAACTTCAACTTGTCCATACCTCGTGAAGCTGGACTTGACCATGGTTGTCCATGCCTTAGTTACCTTTAGTCTGGACTACGGCAATCCACTCTATGTGGGGCTACCCTTGAAGACGGCCTGGAAACTTCAACTTGTCCATACCTCGTGAAGCTGGACTTGACCATGGTTGTCCATGCCTTAGTTACCTTTAGTCTGGACTACGGCAATCCACTCTATGTGGGGCTACCCTTGAAGACGGCCTGGAAACTTCAACTTGTCCATACCTCGTGAAGCCATGGACTTGACCATGGTTGTCCATGCCTTAGTTACCTTTAGTCTGGACTACGGAAATCCACTCTATGTGGGGCTACCCTTGAAGACGGGCTGGAACTTCAACTTGTGTATACCTCGTGAAGCTGGACTTGACCATGGTTGTCCATGCCTTAGTTACCTTTAGTCTGGACTACGGCAATCCACTCTATCTGGGGCTACCCCTTGAAGACGGCCTGGAAACTTCAACTTGTCCATACCTCGTGAAGCTGGACTTGACCATGGTTGTCCATGCCTTAGTTACCTTTAGTCTGGACTACGGCAATCCACTCTATGTGGGGCTACCCTTGAAACTTGATGGCCTGGTCCATGCCTTACTTCAACTTGTCCATACCTCGTGAAGCTGGACTTGACCATGGTTGTCCATGCCTTAGTTACCTTTAGTCTGGACTACGGCAATCCACTCTATGTGGGGCTACCCTTGAAGACGGCCTGGAAACTTCAACTTGTCCATACCTCGTGAAGCTGGACTTGACCATGGTTGTCCATGCCTTAGTTACCTTCATGGTTGTCCATGCCTTAGTTACCTTTAGTCTGGACTACGGCAATCCACTCTATGTGGGGCTACCCTTGAAGACGGCCTGGAAACTTCAACTTGTCCATACCTCGTGAAGCTGGACTTGACCATGGTTGTCCATGCCTTAGTTACCTTTAGTCTGGACTACGGCAATCCACTCTATGTGGGGCTACCCTTGAAGACGGCCTGGAAACTTCAACTTGTCCATACCTCGTGAAGCTGGACTTGACCATGGTTGTCCATGCCTTAGTTACCTTTAGTCTGGACTACGGCAATCCACTCTATGTGGGGCTACCCTTGAAGACGGCCTGGAAACTTCAACTTGTCCATACCTCGTGAAGCTGGACTTGACCATGGTTGTCCATGCCTTAGTTACCTTTAGTCTGGACTACGGCAATCCACTCTATG
>JARBWK010000022.1:1834373-2144373 GCA_030556195.1 Anolis apletophallus
TGCTAGTAATTAATGGAATATTAATTGATTCAGAACGTCCCTGAATCCCCTCTAAAGCATGTTGGGGTCTCCTTCTCCTCCTTCTCTTCCTCCCTTTCCCCTTTGCCATCCCTTCTTTCCTGAAGGCGCAGTGGCCACAGGGGAGGATCCCACCAGCGTGGCCATCGCCAGCATCCAGTCGGCCACCACCTTCCCCGACCCCAACGTCAAATACGTCTTCCGGACCGAGAATGGGGGCGCTCAGGTGGGCCCTCCCCTACTGTATTATTATTATTATTATTATTATTATTATTGCCAAGGGTGGGTGGGGGGACATCTGTTGGGGGTGCTTTGGTTGTGGTTTACTGCCTGGCGGAATAAAGGGGGTCGGACTGGATGGAGTAGGGGTCAGACTCGATGCCCTTTAGGGACCCCATTGTTGTTGTTGCTGTTGTTGTTATTATTATACTGTATTATATTGGAGTTCTTCAAACAGAAATTGGGGTCAGACTAGATGCCCTTTAGGGCCCCTATTACCGGTATTATTATTATTACTACAAAGACTGGGTGGCCACTGGGGTTGTTCAAGTTATAATTATTTTTATTATTACAAAGACTGGTGGCCACAGGGGTTGCTCTAGTTGTTATTGTTGTTGTTGTTATTGTTATTATTTCAAAGGCTGGGTGGCCACTGGGGTTGCTCTAGTTGTTATTATTATTGTTGTTATTATTTCAAAGGCTGGGTGGCCACTGAGGTTGCTCTAGTTGTTATTATTGTTATTGTTATTATTTCAAAGGCTGGGTGGCCACTGGGGTTGCTCTAGTTGTTATTATTATTTTGTTATTATTTCAAAGGCTGGGTGGCCACTGAGGTTGCTCTAGTTGTTATTATTGTTGTTGTTATTATTTCAAAGGCTGGGTGACCACTGGGGTTGCTCTAGTTGTTATTATTATTGTTGTTGTTCTTGTTGTTATTTCAAAGGCTGGGTGGCCACTGGGGTTGCTCTAGTTGTTATTATCGTTGTTGTTATTGTTATTATTTCAAAGGCTGGGTGGCCACTGGGGTTGCTCTAGTTGTTATTATTGTTGTTATTATTTCAAAGGCTGGGTGGCCACTGGGGTTGCTCTAGTTGTTATTATTGTGGTTGTTGTTGTTGTTATTTCAAAGGCTGGGTGGCCACTGGGGTTGCTCTAGTTGTTATTATTGTTGTTGTTATTGTTATTATTTCAAAGGCTGGGTGGCCACTGGGGTTGCTCTAGTTGTTATTATTGTGGTTGTTGTTGTTATTTCAAAGGCTGAGTGGCCACTGGGGTTGCTCTAGTTGTTATTATTATTATTGTTGTTATTATTTCAAAGGCTGGGTGGCCACTGGGGTTGTTCAAGTTATAATTATTTTTATTATTACAAAGACTGGTGGCCACAGGGGTTGCTCTAGTTGTTATTGTTGTTGTTGTTATTGTTATTATTTCAAAGGCTGGGTGGCCACTGGGGTTGCTCTAGTTGTTATTATTATTATTATTATTATTACTACAAAGACTGGGTGGCCACTGGGGTTGTTCAAGTTATAATTATTTTTATTATTACAAAGACTGGTGGCCACAGGGGTTGCTCTAGTTGTTATTGTTGTTGTTGTTATTGTTATTATTTCAAAGGCTGGGTGGCCACTGGGGTTGCTCTAGTTGTTATTATTATTGTTGTTATTATTTCAAAGGCTGGGTGGCCACTGAGGTTGCTCTAGTTGTTATTATTGTTATTGTTATTATTTCAAAGGCTGGGTGGCCACTGGGGCTGCTCTAGTTGTTATTATTATTGTTGTTATTATTTCAAAGGCTGGGTGGCCACTGAGGTTGCTCTAGTTGTTATTATTGTTGTTGTTATTATTTCAAAGGCTGGGTGACCACTGGGGTTGCTCTAGTTGTTATTATTATTGTTGTTGTTCTTGTTGTTATTTCAAAGGCTGGGTGGCCACTGGGGTTGCTCTAGTTGTTATTATCGTTGTTGTTATTGTTATTATTTCAAAGGCTGGGTGGCCACTGGGGTTGCTCTAGTTGTTATTATTGTTGTTATTATTTCAAAGGCTGGGTGGCCACTGGGGTTGCTCTAGTTGTTATTATTGTGGTTGTTGTTGTTGTTATTTCAAAGGCTGGGTGGCCACTGGGGTTGCTCTAGTTGTTATTATTGTTGTTGTTATTGTTATTATTTCAAAGGCTGGGTGGCCACTGGGGTTGCTCTAGTTGTTATTATTGTGGTTGTTGTTGTTATTTCAAAGGCTGAGTGGCCACTGGGGTTGCTCTAGTTGTTATTATTATTATTGTTGTTATTATTTCAAAGGCTGGGTGGCCACTGGGGTTGCTCTAGTTGTTATTGTTATTGTTATTATTATTTCAAAGGCTGGGTGACCACTGGGGTTGCTCTAGTTGTTATTCTTGCTGTTTTTATTATTATTATTATTTCAAAGGCTGGGTGGCCACTAGAGTTGCTCTAGTTGTTATTATTATTGTTATTATTATTTAAAAAGGCTGGGTGGCCACTGGGGTTGCTCTAGTTGTTATTATTGTTGTCGTTATTATTTCAAAGGCTGGGTGGCCACTGGGGTTGCTCTAGTTGTTATTATTGTTATTGTTATTATTTCAAAGGCTGGGTGGCCACTGGGGTTGCTCTAGTTGTTATTATTATTGTTATTGTTATTGTTATTATTTTAAAGGCTGGGTGGCCACTGGGGTTGCTCTAGTTATTATTATTATTATTATTATTACAAAGACTGGGTGGCCACTGGGGTTACTCTAGTTATTATTATTATTATTATTACAAAGGCTGGGTGGCCACTGCGTTGCTCTAGTTATTATGATTATTATGATTATTATTATTACAAAGACTGGGTGGCCACTGGGGTTACTCTAGTTATTATTATTATTATTATTATTATTATTACAGAGGCTGGGTGGCCACTGGGGTTACGCTAGTTATTATTATTATTATTATTATTATTACAGGGACTGGGTGGCCACTGGGGTTGCTCTAGTTATTATTATTATTATTATTATTACAAAGGCTGGGTGGCCACTGGGGTTACTCTAGTTATTATTATTATTATTATTATTACAAAGGCTGGGTGGCCACTGCGTTGCTCTAGTTATTATGATTATTATGATTATTATTATTACAAAGACTGGGTGGCCACTGGGGTTACTCTAGTTGTTATTATTATTATTATTATTACAGAGGCTGGGTGGCCACTGGGGTTACTCTAGTTATTATTATTATTATTATTATTATTACAGAGGCTGGGTGGCCACTGGGGTTACGCTAGTTATTATTATTATTATTATTACAGAGACTGGGTGGCCACTGGGGTTGCTCTAGTTATTATTATTATTATTATTATTATTACAAAGGCTGGGTGGCCACTGGGGTTGTTATTATTATTTCAATGGCTGGGTGGCCATCTGTTGGGGGTGCTTTGACTGGATAGCCCCTGGGGTTTCTGCCATTATTATTATTATCATTATTATTATTATTATTAACAACCCCTAGAATATACTATCTTTGTCGCTCTTCCCTCCTGCAGCTGATGTACCGAGTGATCCAAGTGGCCGAAGGGCAGCTGGACGGTCAAACCGAGGGCTCCGGCGCCATCAGCGGCTATCCTGCCACCCAGTCCATGACACAGGTCATTATTTTATTAGTCATTATTGTTGTTGTTGTTGTTGTTAAAAGTGTTGTTACAGCTGACAGTAACATTAAAATTATTCGAATAATGTTGAATGTTGAGCCAGCAGTGTGGTGCTGCAGCAAAGAAGGTCAATATAGTCCTGGTCTGCATTATTATCATTATTACTATTATTATCATTTACGGTATGTGACTAATGCAAAAGGCTATGGATTTCCCTTCTAAGGGATAGATTTGCCTCTCACTTCCTGTCGTCTCAACTCCATTCTTAAGTGCAAGTTGTTTCTTAATCAGGGGCTGCCTTTATTAATGGGAATAATAATAATAATAATAACCATTTGCACATTGGTAATGACCACAAGGGCCATTCCAACAACCCTAATAAGAAGAATAAGAATAATAATAGGGTTGTTGGGGTGGCTCTTGTGGTAATTACCAATGTGCAAATGGTTATTATTATTATTATTACTTAATTATAATAATAATAATGAAATTAAAATTCACCAGGTTTCAATTTAATTCTTAATATTATTATTACTTTTAATACTTTTATTACTTAATAATATTAATATTAATATCATTAATATTAATATTATTACTATTATTACTACTACTATGTTTGTAGGGGGCTGGGCGGAGCCAAGGGCGGGGGCAGAGCCTTTGGCATCGGGCGGCAAAAGTCCATGATCCGGGCCACGGGGAGGGGCGGTCTAGTAAATCCAAATAATAAATAAATAATAAATACTTCCCCCAAACTCCACCTGTGTTCACATTTGGGCATCTTGAGTATTCATGCCAAGTTTGGTCCTGATCCAACATTGTTTCGGTCCACAGTGCTCTCTGGATAGAGGTGAACTACAACTCCCAAACCCAAGGTCAATGCCCACCAAACTCTTCTAGCATTTTCTCTTGGTTATGGGAGTTCTGTGTGGGAAGTTTGTGTCTTTCTGCCATTCCTGCCAGGATATCTCTGTTGTGTTCATCGAAACAGGCCCAGGTTTCACGCTGAGTGTATAAATACATTCAAAAACATATTAACTATCTGTATTACTGTGTTAGAGTGTCGTTTTGTGTCACTTTGGTTGGTGGTGTCCCCTGGATTTGGTAAAAGTAAAAGGTTGGGAAACACTGTTTTAGACATACTCGAGCATAAGCCGACCCACATATAAACCGATTGTATCCTTCCAATAATAAAAATAGCATAATAAACGTAATAATAATAATAGAGCAAAATAATGGAAATGTAATAATAACAGTAATAGTAGAGTAAAATAATACATGTAATAATAACAATAATAAAGTAAAATATTAATGTAATAAAAGAGTAAAATGATAAACGTAATAATAATAACAACAATAATAAATAGAGCAAATAATACATGTAATAATAACAATAATAAAGTAAAATAATACATGTAATAACAATAATAAAGTAAAGTAATAATGTAATAAAAGAGTAAAATGATAAATGTAATAATGAAAATAATAATAAATATAGTAAAATAATACATGCGATAATAACAATAATAAAGTAAAATAGTAATGTAATAAAAGAGTAAAATGATAAATGTAATAATAATAAATAGAGTGAAATAATACATGTAATAATAACAATAATAAAGTAAAATAATGTATTAAAAGAATAAAATGATAAATGTAATAATAACAATAATAAATAAAATAAAATAATATTGTATTAAAGAGTAAAATGATAAATGTAGTGATAATAGTAATAAATAGAGTAAATAATACATGTAATAACAATAATAAACTAAAATAATAATGTAATAAGAGTAAAATGATAAATGTAATAATAATAACAATAATAATAAATACAGTAAATAATACATGTAATAATAACAATAATAATGTAAAATAATAATGTATTAAAAGTAAAATGATGTAATAATAATAACAATAATAGTAATAAATAGAGTAAATAATACATGTAATAATAACAATAATAATGTAAAATAATAATGTATTAAAAGAGTAAAATGATGTAATAATAATAACAATAATAGTAATAAATAGAGTAAATAATACATGTAATAATAACAATAATAATGTAAAATAATAATGTATTAAAAGAGTAAAATGATGTAATAATAATAATAATAGTAATAAATAGAGTAAATAATACATGTAATAATAACAATAATAATGTAAAATAATAATGTAAGAAAAGAGTAAAATGATAAATGTAGTAATAATAATAATAATAAATAGAGTAGAATAATACATGTAATAATAACAATAATAAAGTAAAAATAGGTGGACACTTATTGTGTTGTTTCTTTACCCCCCACCCCACTTCCGTGGGTCACTTTGCGTGGCAGGCGGTCATCCAGGGGGCCTTCACGAGCGAGGATGCCGTGGAGACGGAGGCGGTGGCGGCCACGGAGACGCACTACACGTACTACCCGGCCACGGCCGTGTCCGACTCAGGGACGTCCTCCGGGGCCGGGAGCGCCACCGCCACCGCCATGGTCACCGCCCAGAACTCGGACGCCTTGCTGGGCCAGGCCACCCCCACCGGCACAGGTCAGTCCGGGGGAAACTGGGCCCCAAGGAGGCGGCCCCCTCGCCTCTTCCCTTCCTTCTCTCCTTCCTTCCTTCCTTTCATTTTCCCCCTTTCCTATTTTCTTTCTTTTTATTTCTCCTTCCTTTCTTCTTTCCCTTCTTTCTTTCCCTTTCCTCCTTCCCTCCTTCCCTTTTCACCCTGTTTCATTTTTTCTTGTCCTTTTTCCTTCCCTTCCTTCCTTCCTTCTTTCCCTTTTCCTCTCTCCCTTGCTCCTTCTTTTGCTCTTCTTTCTTCTTTCCTCTCTCCTTCCTTCTTTTCTCCTTCCTTACTTTCTTCTTTCAATCTTCCCCTTTTCCTCCCTCCCTTCTTTTCCTCTTCTTCTTTCCTCTCTCCCTCCTTTTCTCCTTCCTTCCTTTCTTTCCTCTTTCTCTTTTCCTCCCTTCTTTTCCTCTTCTTTCTCCTTTCCTCTCTCCCTCCTTCCTTTCTTCTTTTCCTCTGTCCTCCCTTCCTTTTTCCTTCTCCCTCTCTCCCTCACTCCTTCTTTTCCTCTTCTTTCCTCTCTCCCTCCTTCCTTCCTCCTTTTTCTCCTTCCTTCCTTTCCTCTTTCTCTTTTCCTTCCTCCCTTCTTCTTTTTTTCTTCTTCTTTCCTCTCTCCCTTCTTCCTCCTTTTCTCCTTCCTTTCTCTTTCACTTTTCCTCCCTCCCTCCCTTCTTTTCCTCTTCTTTCTTCTGTCGTCTTTCCTCTCTCCCTCCTTACTTCCTCCTTTTTCTCTTTCCTTCCTTCTTTCTTTTCTCTGCCTTCTTCTTTCTTTCCCTCTTTACTTTCTTCTTTCTCTCTTTCCCTATTCTTCTCTCTCCCTCTTTCTTTCCCTCTTTCCTTTCTTCCTTCTTTCCCTCTTTCATTTTCCCTCGTTCCTTCCTACCTTTTCTTCTCCCTCTTTCCTTTCTCCTTCTGTCCTTCCTCCCCTCCTTCGGGGATTTGCCTTCTTTTCGGCACCCATGCATTCTTCTCTCCTCTCTTTTCCAGGCCAGTTTTTCGTCATGATGTCCCCGCAGGAGATCCTTCAGAGCGGGACGCAGCGCTCCATCGCGCCCAGGACCCACCCCTATTCGCCGTGAGTGCGCCCTTGCTTACGCTCAGCACTCCCTAATAGATACATAGTTTATTTCAATAATAATAAAATAATAATAAAAGAAGCATAGCTGTTTTGAGTAGTAATAATAATATAGTAATAATAATAGATACATAGCTGCTTTGAGTAATAACAATAACTAGTAGTAATAATAATACATTCTAATAATAATAGATACATAGCTTATTACAGTAATGATAATAACAATAATAGAGTAATAATAATTATAGATACATAGCTGCTTTGAGTAGTAACAATAACAATAATACAGTAGTAGTAATCATGATAATAATACATTCTAATAATAATAGATACATAGCTTATTTCAGTAATAATAACAATAATAGAGTACTAATAGATACATAGCTGCTTTGAGTAATAACAATAACAATAATACAGTAGTAGTAGTAATAATACATTCTAATAATAATACATAGCTGCTTTGAGTAATAACAATAACAATAATACAATAATAATAGATGCATAGCTGCTTTGAGTAGTAATAATGATATAGTAATAATAATAGATACATAGCTGCTTTGAATGATAACAATAACACAGTAGTAATAATAATACATTCTAATAATAATAGATACATAGCTTATTTCAGTAATAATAATAACAATAATACAATAATAATAATAGATGCATAGCTGCTTTGAGTAGTAATAATGATATAGTAATAATAATAGATACATAGCTTATTTCAGTAGTAATAATAATATAGTAATAATAGATGCATAGCTGCTTTGAGTAGTAATAATAATATAGTCATAATAGATACATTGCTGCTTTGAGTAATAATAACAATAATACAGTAGTAGTAATAGTAATACATTCTAATAATAATAGATACATAGCTTATTACAGTAATGATAATAATAATAGAGTAATAATAATAATAGATACATAGCTGCTTTGAGTAGTAACAATAACAATAATACAGTAGTAGTAATCATGATAATAATACATTCTAATAATAATAGATACATAGCTTATTTCAGTAATAATAACAATAAGAGAGTACTAATAGATACATAGCTGCTTTGAGTAATAACAATAACAATAATACAGTAGTAGTAATAATACATTCTAATAATAATAGATACATAGCTGCTTTGAGTAATAACAATAACAATAATACAATAATAATAGATGCATAGCTGCTTTGAGTAGTAATAATGATATAGTAATAATAATAGATACATAGCTGCTTTGAATAATAACAATAACACAGTAGTAATAATAATACATTCTAATAAGAATAGATACATAGCTTATTTCAGTAATAATAATAACAATAATACAATAATAATAATAGATACATAGCTTATTTCAGTAATAATAATAATATAGTAATAATAAAAGATGCATAGCTGCTTTGAGTAGTAATAATAATATAGTCATAATAGATACATTGCTGCTTTGAGTAATAATAACAATAATACAGTAGTAGTAACAGTAATACATTCTAATAATAATAGATACATAGCTTATTACAGTAATAATAACAATAATAGAGTACTAATAGATACATAGCTGCTTTGAGTAATAACAATAACAATAATACAGTAGTAGTAATAATACATTCTAATAATAATAGATACATAGCTGCTTTGAGTAATAACAATAACAATAATACAATAATAATAGATGCATAGCTGCTTTGAGTAGTAATAATGATATAGTAATAATAATAGATACATAGCTGCTTTGAATAATAACAATAACACAGTAGTAATAATAATACATTCTAATAAGAATAGATACATAGCTTATTTCAGTAATAATAATAACAATAATACAATAATAATAATAGATACATAGCTTATTTCAGTAATAATAATAATATAGTAATAATAATAGATGCATAGCTGCTTTGAGTAGTAATAATAATATAGTCATAATAGATACATTGCTGCTTTGAGTAATAATAACAATAATACAGTAGTAGTAATAGTAATACATTCTAATAATAATAGATACATAGCTTTTTCAGTAGTAATAATAATATAGTAATAATAATAGATGCATAGCTGCTTTGAGTAGTAATAATAATATAGTCATAATAGATACATTGCTGCTTTGAGTAATAATAACAATGATACAGTAGTAGTAATAGTTAATACATTCTAATAATAATAGATACATAGCTTATTTCAGTAATAATAACAATAACAATAACACAGTAGTAGTAATAATAATAATAGATACATAGCTGCTTTGATTAATAATAATAATACATTCTGATACTAATAAACATAATAACAACAACGTCAGGAATGCTAAGTAATGGTTCTTCCTGTCTTCAGAAAATCCGAAGCCCCGCGGACGACTCGGGATGAGAAGCGGAGGGCCCAACACAATGAAGGTAAGGCAGGAGTCGACTAGACGGGAGGCGCCGCGCGTTCGGTGTCGGGCGGCGACTCCCATTGGCCGCTGGCGGGGGGTGGCTTGGGGCAAAGCCTCGCCGGCTCAGCCCGGGGCGCGTGCGCCTGTCTTGCAGTGGAGCGCCGCCGCCGGGACAAGATCAACAACTGGATCGTGCAGCTGTCCAAGATCATCCCCGACTGCTCCATGGAGAACACCAAGTCTGGGCAGGTGAGACGGCACCACCCGATCCCTCCCGACAGATGGGCACCCAGCCTCTGCTTAAAGGCCCCCAGGGGAGGTGCCATCGTCATCATTAATAATAATAATAATAATTATTATTATTATTATTATGGATGTCCATCTGGACGTCCATCTGTCGGGAGGGATTGGATTGTCCCATCCAACTCTTTGACTCTAAATAATAATAATAATAATACATTCTAATAATAATAGATATATAGCTTATTTCAGTAATAATAATAACAATAATACAGTAATAATAATAGATACATAGCTGCTTTGAGTAATAACAACAATAATACAGTAGTAGTAGTAGTAATAACAATAACATTATTATTGTTATTATTATTATTTAGAGTCAAAGAGTTGGAAGGGACAATCCAATCCCTCCCGACAGATGGACATCCAGATGGACATCCATAATAATAATATTATTATTATTATTATTTAGAGTCAAAGAGTTGGACGGTACAATCCAATCCCTCCCGACAGATGGACATCCATCTGGACATCCATAATAATAATATATAATATTATAATATTATTATTATTATTATTATGGATGTCCAGATGGATCCATCGGGAGATTGGATTGTCCGCCCAACTCTTTGACTCTAAATAATAATAATAATAATTATCATTATTATTATTTAGAGTCCAAGAGTTGGACGGACAATCCAATCCCTCCCGACAGATGGACGTCCAGCCTGCCACCATCACTATGAACAATCATTATTATTTGAAACACAAGATTAGTACGTAGCAAACAAGGTCACTCTGCTGGCTGTTGTTGTTGTATTATTATTAATGAGTCAGAGAATCAGAAGCCATCCAGCCTGACATTATTATTATTGATTATAATTATAAATATATTATTATTGAGTCGGAGGATCAGAAGGAAACGAAGAGCCATCCAGTCTGACATTATTATTATTACTAGCTGTACCCGGCAGGCGTTGCTGTGCCCTATTTAGGAGATGCGAGAACGTCTGAGTATGTAAGGGTTGGAGTTGTTGTTAGTTATGGTGTTGTTGGGGTCATGGCTGTGTCGCTGTGGGTTGTTTTGGTGGGTGGGATGTTGGAGTCCTGGGGAGTTGTTGTTGTGTGGTGTTGCTGGCGTTCTGCAGAGCTTGTGGATATACAATGTTTTTTGTCTTTCCGTCTGCTGTGTTGATGTAGAGGTTGATGCGTGTGTGGGAGGGGTACTTTGGAAGTGAGTGGAGGTACTTGAAATCCCATCATCCATGGTCTGTCCCCCATTAAACTGCAGTCGGATGGAGTGTGGGTCACGGGGGGCATTGTGTGCCAAGTTTGGTCTTTATCGGTCTTGGTTCTGGGCCACAGTGGTCTGTGGGGAATGATGGGTTTTGAAGTACTACAAATCCCATTATCCATGGAGGTACTTCAAGTCCCATAATCCATGGTCCACCCTCCTCCAAACTGTAGTAGAATGTAGCGTGGGTCATAGGGGCTCTGTGTGCCAAGGTAGGTTACTGTCAATTCAGGCCATACACAATGTCCCATGAGCTGAGGCCTAGTCAGGAACAGCAAGTTAATGAAGCCTTACTGTCAATTCAGGCCATACACAATGTCCCATGAGCTGAGGCCTAGTCAGGAACAGCAAGTTAATGAAGCCTTACTGTCAATTCAGAGCGTAAACAGCATTCCATGAAGTGAGGCCTAGTCAGGGAAATTAAGTTAATGAAGCCTTACTGTCAATTCAGAGCGTAAACAGCATTCCATTAAGCGAGGTCTAGTCAGGGAAATTGTTAATGAAGCCTTACTGTCAATTCAGGCCATACACAATGTCCAATGAGCTGACGCCTAGTCAGGAACAGCAAGTTAATGAAGCCTTACTGTCAATTCAGAGCGTAAACAGTATTCCATTAAGTGAGGCCTAGTCAGGGAAATTAAGTTAATGAAGCCTTACTGTCAATTCAGAGCGTAAACAGCATTCCATTAAGTGAGTTATAGTCAGGTAAATTAAGTTAATGAAGCTTTACTGTCAATTCAGAGCGTAAACAGCATTCCATTAAGTGAGGCCTAGTCAGGGAAATTGTTAATGAAGCCTTACTGTCAATTCAGGCCATACACAATGTCCAATGAGCTGACGCCTAGTCAGGAACAGCAAGTTAATGAAGCCTTACTGTCAATTCAGAGCGTAAACAGTATTCCATTAAGTGAGGCCTAGTCAGGGAAATTAAGTTAATGAAGCCTTACTGTCAATTCAGAGCGTAAACAGCATTCCATTAAGTGAGGTCTAGTCAGGGAAATTAAGTTAATGAAGCTTTACTGTCAATTCAGAGCGTAAACAGCATTCCATTAAGTGAGGCCTAGTCAGGGAAATTGTTAATGAAGCCTTACTGTCAATTCAGGCCATACACAATGTCCAATGAGCTGACGCCTAGTCAGGAACAGCAAGTTAATGAAGCCTTACTGTCAATTCAGAGCGTAAACAGCATTCCATTAAGTGAGGCCTAGTCAGGGAAATTAAGTTAATGAAGCCTTACTGTCAATTCAGAGCGTAAACAGCATTCCATTAAGTGAGGCCTAGTCAGGGAAATTAAGTTAATGAAGCCTTACTGTCAATTCAGAGCGTAAACAGCATTCCATTAAGTGAGGCCTAGTCAGGGAAATTAAGTTAATGAAGCCTTACTGTCAATTCAGAGCGTAAACAGCATTCCATTAAGTGAGGTCTAGTCAGGGAAATTGTTAATGAAGCCTTACTGTCAATTCAGGCCATACACAATGTCCAATGAGCTGAGGCCTAGTCGGGAAAATCAAGTTAATGAAGCCTTACTGTCAATTCAGAGCGTAAACAGCATTCCATTAAGTGAGGCCTAGTCAGGGAAATTAAGTTAATGAAGCCTTACTGTCAATTTTGGGCGTGGTCTGTGATTTGTAGGGGTGTACATTTTCTGTGGGAAGTGAATTGGGTGTTTGTGTTTGTGCCTCAGCCCTTTGCCTTATCCTCCTCTGACAGTTTATTATGGGTCGGAATGTTCATGTTGGCTGGCCAGTACAGGAGTTATGCAAATCCGCCCTTATTGGCAGCCAATCATGTTGTCAGAATGTAGAGGCTGGGAGGGGGGGAGTTTCTTTGCTACAAACATACCTTGCTTGAGGCCTATTTCTGTTGGCAAGTTTGATGTCTCTGCGTTGTAAGGTTTCTCTGTTTGGGACGGTCGTTCCATGACGGGAACCCCTTTATATATATAGATTATTATTGATTATAATCATATTATTATTGTTTTATTGAGTCAAGAGAGTTGGAAGGGACCCCCAAAGGCCACCCACTCCAACCCCACTCCCATAGTTTGACCCTTTGGTTCCTCTCCTCCCTTCCTTGCTCCCTTCCTTCCTTCCGCAGAGCAAGGGGGGCATCCTCTCCAAGGCCTGCGACTACATTCAGGAGCTTCGCCAGGGCAACGTGTGCCTCTCGGATGAGCTGCAGAGCCTGGAGCAGCTCCACGTGGACAACGAGGTCTTGCGGCAGCAGGTGAGCACCCGGCCGGGGAACGCGCAGCTCCGGCCCTCCTCCTCTCCTGGTGTTTGGGACTTCAACTCCCACCATCCCTAACAGGGGGCCATCGAGGTGTCAGGGAGGCCTCGTAGGACAACATGGAGATGTCTCCTGTATTCCAACCCAATGGGATGGATCTATCGACCTGTCTATTTCTATCTCTATACTACCGTGTTTCCCCGATAGTAAGACACCCCCGATTGTAAGACGTATCGGGGGTGTCAGGGGGGTCGGCTAATGTAAGCCGTACCCCGAAAGTAAGCCGTACCCCGAAAGTCCATGCGAAGGGAGGGGGAAAGAAGGAGCAAGAGGCGGGGCGAAGCGGCGTCGCGTCAGAGGCCTGGCAAGAGGCGTGCCGCGCAAGAGGTACAGTCGCCCCTCACAGGTACCGTTGCCCTACTGGGTGGAGAATTCTTTCGGGGTATGTCCAATGTAAGACGTACCCCGAAAGTAAGACGTAGTGGGGCTTTTGGGGGTAAAAAGAAAGTAAGACATCGTCTTACTTTCGGGGAAACACGGTATCTATATATATAAAGGAGGTCCCGTCATCGAACGACTGCCAGAGACAGAGAAACCTTCCAAGAAAGAGACACCAAACTTGCCAACACAAATAGGCCTCAGGCAAGGAAGGTTTTTAGCAAATAAACTTACCCCCCCAAAACCTAGAAGGCCCCCAAAACAACGATACAAAAAACTACATTTCCCAGCATCCTCTTCGGCCGCCAGCGAAACCCATTGGCCAACATCGGCCCACACAAAATGCAGGGAGGTTGAGTTACCATAGTAACGGTGGGCGAAGCCAGCCAAGGCTAGGATAGAATGCTGAGTGATTTGAGTTTAGTCACTTAGTGTTTGAGGGTTAAACTGTGAAGGCCAAGCTCTAGGAGGGAGACAAATAGGGCACCAGGGACACAGGCACCACTGACAAACACATACCCTCAGAATAACACAAACTTGCAAAACCCACAAAAAAAAACCCAATCCTGCAACACAAAAACCCACCCCAACCAAAATACACAACAAACACCACTGGCAAAAGTAACACCCCCTCCACATCACAACCAGCACACAGCCAGACTGAGACAACTATGTCACCACAACACACACAAAATACATCCCACAAATACCTGACAACTTCCCCAACACAAAACCCAGGACTGCACTCACTACTCACCACCACACACACCTCCAAATACACACACGTCCCAGGCACAATACTCCAGCAATTCCTACCCACACAACACAACTTCCTATCACAACCCATCCCCCCAACCTTACGGGACCATGCAAACACAACACCTACCACCATCACAAACAAAAACCAACTCCACCTACACTCCAAACACAACACTGCACTGATAGTCTACAAACACACACAAACACCCAAAATACCCCACCCACACAAGCATCAACCTCTACATCAACACAGCAGACGGAAAGACAAAAAACATTGTATATCCACAAGCTATGCAGAACGCCAGCAACACCACACACCGACAACTCCCCAGGACTTCAACATCCCACCCGCCAGAACAACCCACAACAACACAGCCATGACCCCACCAAGACCATAAGTCACATCAATTCCGACCCTTACATACTCAGACTTTCTCGCATCTCCTAAATAGGGCACAGCAACGCCTGCCGGGTACAGCTAGTCTATATATATATAAAAAGAGACATGTCGTGGTGAGGGGCTTATAGGCAACAAAACCACAAAACGCAGCAACACCAATTGAGGCCACACAACCCCCCACACCACAAGGAGTGCTTAGCACCCGGAACACTCACAAAAAACTCAACCAAAACACCCTAAAAAACCCCAAAACCTGAGGAACTACAACTCCCATAACCCCCTGCACCACGGTGCATGCGAGGACATACAGCCCGCGCTTCCTGGGCCCCTCTCCCCCCCCCCAAACAAAGAACACAACAACAAAAACATTCCTACCAGCAGTTGGGCGGAACGGGGCACGTGCGTCACACACAGACCTCCCCAACCGTGCGCGTGCGCCCTGGCCACTCCCAAACCGTTCCCCCTCCACGTTGGAGGCGGGCCAAAAGAGGGAGGGCTCTTAGTGTTGCTAAAGTTCTGGTGGTGAACACTAGGTGGCGCTGGCGCTTGGCTTCTGCCTCTCCTCGGACAGGCGCTGCCAGGAATCCCCGGGCAGGTGCTGCCTGGAAACTGCGGCGCGCGCCCATTTCCTCTCCTCAACCCCACCCATGGCCATACAGGACTGTGCGCCGTGGGCAGGGTTGAGGAAAGGAGGAGGCGCACCTACTCCTCCGGCAGGCGCTGCCTGCAATCCCTGGGCAGGCCCTGCCTGGAATCCCCGGGCTGGCCCTGCCTGGAATCCCTGGCCCTGCCAGCGCGCTGCCTGGAGTCCCCGGGCAGGCGCTGCCTGGAATCCCCGGCCAGGCGCTGCCTGGAGTCCCCCCCAGGCGCAGCCGTCCCCTGCCTGGCACTGCCTGAGTCCCGGCGCTGCCTGGAGTCCCCGGGCAGGCGCTGCCTGGAGTCCCCGGGCAGGCGCTGCCTGGAATCCCCGGGCAGGCGCTGCCTGGAGTCCCCGGCCAGGCGCTGCCTGGAGTCCCCGGGCAGGCGCTGCCTGGAGTCCCCGGGCAGGCGCTGCCTGGAGGGCAGGCGCTGCCTGAGTCCCCGGGCAGGCGCTGCCTGAGTCCCCGGGCAGGCGCTGCCTGAGTCCCCGGGCAGGCGCTGCCTGGAGTCCCCGGCAGGCGCTGCCTGGAGTCCCGGCCAGGCGCTGCCTGGAGTCCCTGGGCCAGGCGCTGCCTGGAGTCCCCGGGCAGGCGCTGCCTGGAGTCCCCGGGCAGGCGCCTGGAGTCCCTGCCTGGGCAGGCGCTGCCTGGAGTCCCCGGCCAGGCGCTGCCTGGAATGGGTCCCGAGCAGGCGCTGCCCCCGGGCAGGCGCTGCCTGGAGTCCCGGGCAGGCGCTGCCTGGAGTCCCCGGCAGGCGCTGCCTGGAGTCCAGGCGCTACCTGGCGCTGCCTGGAATCCCCGGGCAGGCGCTGCCTGGAGTCCCCGGCCAGGCGCTGCCTGGAGTCCCCGGGCAGGCGCTGCCTGGAGTCCCCGGGCAGGCGCTGCCTGGAGTCCCCGGGCAGGCGCTGCCTGGAGTCCCCGGCCAGGCGCTGCCTGGAGTCCCCGGGCAGGCGCGACCTGTAATCCCCGGGCAGGCGCTGCCTGGAGTCCCCTGGGGCAGGCGCTGCCTGGAGTCCCGGCAGGCGCTGCCTGGAGTCCCTGGGCAGGCAGGCTGCCTGGAGTCCCGGGCAGGCAGGCGCTGCCTGGAGTCCCCCGGCCAGGCGCTGCCTGGAGTCCGCTCCCGGCAGGCGCTGCCTGGAGTCCCTGGAGGCAGGCGCTGCCTGGAATCCCCGGGCAGACGCTGCCTGGAGTCCCCGGGCAGGCGCTGCCTGGAATCCCCCGGGCAGGCGCTACCTGGAATCCCCGGGCAGGCGCTGCCTGGAGTCCCCGGGCTGGCACTGCCTGCCTGCCTGGAATCAGGCCCCTGGGCAGGCGCTGCCTGGAGTCCCTGGGAGTCCCGGCCGGGGCGCTGCCTGGAGTCCCGGGCTGGCGCTGCCTGGAGTCCCCGGGCAGGCGCTGCCTGGAGTCCCCAGGCGGCAGGCGCTGCCTGGAATCCCCCAGGGCAGGCGCCTGCCTGGAATCCCCTGGGGCAGGCGCTGCCTGAGTCCCCCGGGCAGGCCCTGCCTGGAGTCCCCGGGCAGGCGCTGCCTGGAGTCACCGAGCAGGCGCTCCCTGGAATCCCTGAAGGCGCTGCCTGGCAGGTCCCCGGGCAGGAGGCGCTCCCTGGAATCCCCGGCCAGGCGCTGCCTGGAATCCCTGGGCAGGCGCAGCCTGGAAACCGCGGCGCGTGCCCCTTCCCTCTCCTCAACCTTGCCCATGGCCATACAGGACTGTGTGCCGTGGGCGGGTTTGAGAAAAGGATGGGGTGCGCCTTCTTCTCCTCCGGCAGGTACTGCCTGGAAACTGTGGTGCGCGCCCCCTTTCCTCAACCCCGCTCATGGCGCACAGAGGCTCAGCGCCCCCTTACAGGAGCTCAGTGCCCCCTAAATTCTCTGGCGCAACAGAAGTGTGGTGCGCTCCCTGAACGCCGCTCCTGTTATCAAGCTGGCTGCTGCCCGTTGGACCAGTTGAAGCTTCCGAACAGTCTTCAAGGGCAGCCCCATGTAGAGAGCGTTGCAGTAGTCTATTTGGGATGTAACTGACTACCGTGGGCAAGTCAGACTTCCCAAGGAACGGGCGCAGTTGGCGCACTTCCGGGTTGCTTACACCGCTTCGGAAGTGGATTTAATCCGGACTCTTCTCCCGTTCTGCCGCAGGTGGAAGACCTCAAGAACAAGAACCTGATCCTGCGAGCGCAGCTGCGCCAGCACGGCGTGGAGGTCATCATCAAGGACTCGCACTGACCCGTCGCCCACCTCCCGCTTGGCGTTTTGGATCAATTGCCGCAGTTTGGGCGGCGGCGACCCCCGCCGAGGTCGGTCCCAACCCCGGGCCAGCTCCGTTGTATAGAGAACCTCACGAAAGAACGCGATCCCGTGGGATGGGAAGATGGCCGCCGCGATGGACATTCGGCCCGCTTTCCGGTCTCCGCCTTGGCCTACGAAAGGACCCTCGTCCCCCCCCCTCTCTCCGGCACGCATGCGGAATCACGGTCGCCATATTGCACGCCCCTATAGACACCCCGATCCTCTCTTCTTATTTCCTGCATTATTATTATTATTATTACTAATAACAATATTAATACTATTTTGAGTTCTGCTGAAGAGAAAGGGAGGCTGCGTCGTGATTGGCGGAGCCCAGGAACCCGCGTGCCAAGGCCCCCAAATACGTTGCCCGGCGTTCCTTCGCTCCTCCTTCCCTTCGGCTTCTCCTCTCCTGTCTTTCTAAGAAAAAGGAGAATAAACCTGGGAAATACGTCCGGGGAAATCGTCGTCTTCTCTTCCGGAAGGTTCTTCCTTTCCGCGGCGACCCAAGTCGCTGGGTGTGGCCAGTCATCACGTTACTATTGCACTGCTCGCTGTACCCGCCACGCGTCGCTGTGGCCAACCTTCCCTCGCTCTTTCTCTTCTTTCTCTCCTTCCCTCTTTCCTTCCTTTCTTTCTTCTTTTTTTCTTTCCTTTCCATTTTTTTCTTTCTTCCTTCTTCCTTCTTTTTTTCTCTTCTATTTCCTTCCTTCCCTTTTTACTTCCTTCTTTCCTTCTCTCTTTCTTTCCTTCCCTTTTTTCTTTCCTTCCCGCTCTTTCCCTCCCTTTTCTTCTTTCCTTCTTCCTTTCCTTTTTTCCTTCCTTCTCTCCTTCCTTCCTTCTCTTTTCTTCTATCCTTGTCTCCTTCATTCACTTTTCTTCTTCTCTCTTTCCTTCCTTTTTCCCTTTCCTTCTCTCCTTCCTTCCTTCCCTTTTTTCCTTTCCTTCTTTATTCCCTTTTTTTTACTTCCGTCTCTCTCTTTCTTTCCTTCCTTCCCTTTTTTCTTCTCTCCTTCCTTCCTACCCTTTCCTTTCTTCCTTCCTTCCTCCTTCCTTCCTTCCTTCCCTTTTTCTTTCCTTCTCTCTCTTTCCTTCATTTTTCCCTTTCTTTCTGTCCTTCCTTCCCTTTTCTTCTTTCCTTCTTCTTTCCTTCTCTCCTTTCCTTCTCTCCCCCCTTTCCTTTTTCCTTTCCTTTCCTTTCCTTTCCTTTCCTTCCTTCCTTCCTTCCCTTTTTTCTTTCCTTCTCTCTCCTTCCTTCCTTCATTCCCTTTTCTTCTTTCCTTCTTCCTTCCCTTTTTTCTTTCATTCTCTCTCTTTCTTTCCCTTTTTCCTTTCCTTCTCTCCTCCCTTTCCTTCCTTCCTTCCCTTTCCTTCTCTCCTCCCTTCCCTTTTTCCTTCCCTTTTCTCTCCTCCCTTCCCTTTTTCCTTCCCTTCTTCTTTTCCTTCCTTCCTTTCTTCCTTCTCTCCCCCCTTTCTTCTTCCTTCCTTCCTTTTTTTTCTTTTTTCTCTTTCTTTCCTTCCCTTTTTTTTCTTTCTCTTCCTTTTCTTCCTTTTTTCCTTCCTTCCTTCCCTTTCCTTCTCTCCTCCCTTCCTCTTCCCTTCTCTCTTTTTCCTTCCTTTTCTTCTTTCCTTCTCTCCTTTCCTTCTCTCCTCCCTTTTCTTCTTCCCTTTCTTCTTTCCTTCTCTCTCTTTCCTTCCTTCCCTTTTCTTCTTTCCTTCTTCCTTCCTTTTTTTTCTTTCTTTCTCTCCTTCCTTCCCCCCCCCCTGATTCTTTCCCTTCCTCTTTCTCCCCTTCCTTCCTTCTCAGCCTACCCTTGGACTGCAACTCCCAGCATTCCTCCTGATTGAGTTATCTACCTGTCTCTCTCTCTCTCTCCCTGGAGGATTGCTGGGAGTTGTAGTCCAGGAAATGGAAATACGCTGATGGTCACTCGTTGGCCTGAGAAGAGGGGTCTTGTGTCCAAATTTGGTTTCAATTCGTCCAGTGGTTTCTGAGTTCTGTTAATCCCACACAAAAAAACATTACATTTTTATTTATGCAGATTATTATTATTATTATTATGGTATTTATTATTATTTATCAGAGGCTGGACGGCTGCCTGTCCGGAGGGATCGCGTGGACCAAATGACCCTGTTGGTGTCTTCCAATCGGGATTCTGTCGGGAGGGATCGGGTGGTGACGTCCTGACTGGCAGAAGGAGTTGGTTTGGATGGCCTTTGGGGGCCCCTTCCCTAGACCAGGAACCCGGTGGGCCTGGGGAAGGGTCCGGGAGCCGGGAGGGGCTCTTCCTCCTCTTCCATGGGAGCACGGAGGGGAGCGGTCCCGCCGGGCAGGGTGGGCGTTGGCGCCGTGGTCCTCCACTCTCGGTGGGCGAAGGTGGCGTTGGGGGCGGCGCTGGTGAAGACCCAGAGGGGCCGGGCAGGCGGGGGACCCCCTTTCGCCACCCTCAGGCGCCCCAAGGAGAAGCTGTCCATCCTGCAGAGGAAGAATAGACCATCGCAATCATCCTAGAAGCATAATAATAATAATATAGTATAATAATAACAATAATAATATAGTATAATAATATAGTAAAATAATAATATAGAAAAATAATAATATAGTAAAATAATAACAATAATATAGTATAATAATAATATAGAAAAATAATAATATAGTAAAATAATAATATGGTATAATAATATAGTAAAATAATAACAATATAGAAAAATAATAACAATAATATAGTAAAATAATAATAATATAGTAAAATAATAATATAGTAAAATAATAACAATAATATAGTATAATAATATAGTAAAATAATAATAATAATATAGTAAAATAATAATATAGTAAAATTAATAATAATATAGTAAAATAATAGTATGGTATAATAATAACAATAACAATATAGTAAAATAATATAGTATAATAATATAGTGAAATAATAACAATAATAATATAGTAAAATAATAATACAGCATAATAATCTAGTAAAGTAATATAGTAAAATAATAATATAGAAAAATAGTATAATATAGTAAAATAATAATCATAATATAGTAAAATAATAAATCATAATATAGTAAAGTAATAACAGTAATAATATAGTATAATAATATAGTGAAATAATAACAATATAGTAAAATAATAACAATATAGTATAAAATATAGTACAATAATAATATAGTGAAATAATATAGTAAAATAATAATAATAAAATAGTAAAATAATAGTAATATAGTAAAATAATATGTATAATAATAACAATAATAATATAGTATAATAATAATATAGTAAAATAACCCAAAGGCCGGAGACTGTGTGTGTAAATGAACACCCGTGCCACTTACACACATACAGATTTTCACTTTGATTACGTGCATTGATAGATCGTTATTGCTATTATTACCGTATTTCGTTATGGGATTCCTCCTCCTCGTCGTTGCCGCCCTCCCTGTGCTTGCGGAGGCTGCGCTGGTGGAGCCAGAGGACGAGGGCCAGCAGGGCCAGGAGGACCGTCCCCATGGCCAGCAGGAGGGCAACGCCCACCACCAGCGAGGTGGCCCCGTCCGGAGCTGGAAAGGAAGGAGCCCAGGTGGTGACGCGGCAG
The DNA here is from genome assembly GCA_030556195.1 of Anolis apletophallus. Classification (NCBI taxonomy): domain Eukaryota; kingdom Metazoa; phylum Chordata; class Lepidosauria; order Squamata; family Anolidae; genus Anolis; species Anolis apletophallus. The sequence continues at coordinate 1,855,908 of JARBWK010000022.1, forward strand.
CGGAAAAGGCCAAGGCGATTCTGGGCCGGAGGGCCAAGAGGAAGGCACTCACGCAGGTGGACGTGGAGCTCCAAGGCGCAGGAAGCAGAGCCCAGCATGTTGGAGGCCGTGCAGCGGTACAGGCCGGACGCCGCCGAGGTCACGTTGTGCAGCGTCAGCAAGGCCCGGCGGTCGCCTGCCCATCGTCGTCGTCGTCATCAATAGTAATAATAATGAAATAATAATAATACAATATTTTTATATTTTTATCATAATATATAATTAAATTATAATCGCCACGTTGTGCAGCGTCAGCAAGGCCCGGCGGTCAGCTGCCCATCATCATCATCAATAGTAATAATAATGAAATAATAATAATACAATGTTTTTATTATATAATTATATTATAATCGCCACGTTGTGCAGTGTCAGTCGCCTGCCCATCATCGTCGTTATCATAAATAGTAATAATAATGAAATATATTATAATATAATCTATACATATAATAAAAGAGAATGTATGTGTGTTTGTGGATATGTGCCTGCTTTCCGATTGTGGGATTATTTGCATAACGCCTCTGATTGGCCGGCACCACCAACATTCCGACACTCTAAAGTGGCAGAGGGAGGGAGGGAAAAAGGCCTGAGGCAGTCAGGCATGGTGGGAGTTTAAGGCCGAAACACTTTGCTGACCCCAACAATGACAGAACAAGACCAAACTTGGCCCACATAACCCTCAAGACCCACTCTACAGCCTGGTGCAGTTTCAAATAGGATGGACCATGGATGATGGGTCTTGAAGTACCTCCACTCACTTCCCGAGACCACTGCGACCCTCATCCAATGACTGATCCAGACTAAACCTGGCACACACCGCTATGACCCCCTTTCTGTCCTGGTGAGGTTTGGGGGAGGACAGGCAACGGATTATGGGATTTGTAGTACTTTCCACCCTTCGGTTCCCACAGACCTCTGTGGCCCCCAACAAAGACCGATAAAGGCCAAACTTGCCACACAGAGCTCCCATGACCCACTCTACACCCTACTGCAGTTTGGAGGAGGGCTGATCATGGATGATGGGACTTGAAGTACCTCCACTCACTTCCCGAGACCGCTGCGACTCTCATCCAGTGACTGATCAAGACCAAACTTGGCACATAGAGTCCCCATGACCCACTTTACACCCTGGTGCAGTTTTCAGGAGGATGGACCCCGGATGATGGGACTTGAAGTACCTCCACTCACATCCCGAGACCGCTGCGACCCTCATCCAATGACTGATCAAGACCAAACTTGGCACACAAAGCCCCTATGATCCACTTTACATCCTGGTGCAATTTGGAGGAGGATGGACCCCGGATGATGGGACTTGAAGTACCTTCACTTACTTCCCGAGACTGCTGCGACCCTCACCCAATAGGTGATCAAGGCCAAATTTGGCACACCGAACCCCCATGACCCACTATACATCCTGGTGCAATTTGGAGGGGGGTGGACCATGGATGATGGGACTTGAAGTACCTCCACTCACTTCCCGAGACTGCTGCGACCCTCACCCAATAGGTGATCAAGGCCAAATTTGGCACACCGAACCCCCATGACCCACTCACTATACATCCTGGTGCAATTTGGAGGAGGATGGACCCCGGATGATGGGACTTGAAGTACCTTCACTTACTTCCCGAGACTGCTGCGACCCTCACCCAATAGGTGATCAAGGCCAAATTTGGCACACCGAACCCCCATGACCCACTATACATCCTGGTGCAATTTGGAGGAGGATGGACCATGGATGATGGGACTTGAAGTACCTCCACTCACTTCCCGAGACTGCTGCGACCCTCACCCAATAGGTGATCAAGGCCAAATTTGGCACACCGAACCCCCATGACCCACTCACTATACATCCTGGTGCAATTTGGAGGAGGATGGACCCGGATGATGGGACTTGAAGTACCTTCACTTACTTCCCGAGACTGCTGCGACCCTCACCCAATAGGTGATCAAGGCCAAATTTGGCACACCGAACCCCCATGACCCACTATACATCCTGGTGCAATTTGGAGGAGGATGGACCATGGATGATGGGACTTGAAGTACCTCCACTCACTTCCCGAGACTGCTGCGACCCTCACCCAATAGGTGATCAAGGCCAAATTTGGCACACCGAACCCCCATGACCCACTATACATCCTGGTGCAATTTGGAGGAGGATGGACCATGGATGATGGGACTTGAAGTACCTTCACTCACTTCCCGAGACCACTGCAAGCCAAATAAACAACTGATCAGGACCAACCGTGGCACACAAGTAACCTGGGCAGGGCCGGGTCCCCAAGCTAGTTATATTATAATTGTCAAGTTGCACAGTGTCAGCAAGGCCCGGCGGTCGTCTACCCTTCACAATCGTCGTAATCATAAATAGTAATAATAATAATAGAATAGTGATAATTATAATATAATTATAATATAATTATATTATAATTATCACTATTATATTATTATTACTACTGTAATATTTATTGTACTATATTATTGTTATTTTACTGTTATTATTTTGTTATTATTTTACTATATTATTATACTATATTATTGTTATTATTTTACTATATTATTATCTATTATTTTACTATATTATGATTATTTTACTATATTATACTATATTATTGTTATTATTTTACTATATTATTATTGTTATTACTTTACTAGATTATTATGCTATACTATTATTTTACTATATTATTATTATTACTTCACTATATTATTAAATATAATAATTAAATCATATATTATAATCATCACGTCGACCACCAGCAAGGCCTGGTGGTTGACTGCCCATCATCATCATAATCATCATCGATAGTAATAATAAAATAATATATAGTTGTGTATCAAATAATAATACTAATAAACTATACTATACAGTACTAGTAGTAGTAGTAATAATACACTATATAATAATAGTAATAATAATAAAATAATAGTAACAATAAAATTACAATACTTCTACTACTAATAACATAGGTAGTAATAATAATATATTACTATAATAATAATAAACTATAAAATAATAATATATTAATGATGATGATAATAATAATAATAGGATGCTTGTTGGGAGGGAACCTCAAAGGCCATCCAGTCCAACCCCATTCTGACATTGGTTTCGATCACTCCTGAAAGATGCCCATCTGCTGAAAGGGGCTCCCAAAGGCCATCTAGTCCAACCCGGGAGATGCAAGGCAAGCCTTACCTTCGTAGGTGGTGACCAAAGGGTGCCAGGCGTCGGCCGGGATCTTCTCCCAGGTGAAGGTGGGGTGGGGCACCCCGTCGCCCACCGAACACGCAAAGCGCAGGCCGCCCCCTTCGCCCGGGTCGCCCTCACGCCAGCACTGCGGGCCCGAGGGTGGCACTGAGAGGGAAGGGGCAGCATATATTACCATATCATAAATAATAATAATATATAATAATATATGCATAGAATAAAATAGTAAATAGTAATAATATATAATATTATAATATATCAAAATAATATATGAATGTATAATAATATAATAATAATATATTAAAATAATACATGAATAGAATAATAATATCTAATAAATATAATAATTAAATCGTAATATAATAATATCTAATAATATAATATAATAATATATTTATAGAATAAAAATATCTAAATATAATAGTAAATAGTAATATATAATAATATGATATATCAAAATAATATATGAATATATGAATGTATAATAATATAATAATATATTAAAATAATATATGAATAGAATAATAATATCTAATAATATAATAATAGTAAATAGTAATATAATAATATCTAATAATATATTTATAGAATAAAAATATCTAAATATAATAGTAAATAGTAATATAGAATAATATTATGATATATCAAAATAATATATGAATATATGAATGTATAATAATATAATAATATATTAAAATAATATATGAATAGAATAATAATATCTAATAATATAATAATTAAATAGTAAATAGTAATATAATAATATCTAATAATATATTTATAGAATAAAAATATTTATAAATATAATAAATAGTAAATAGTAGTATATAATATAATATATCAAAATAATAATATATGAATATATAATAATATTATTATAATGTTATTGAAATAATACATGAGTATAATAAAAATATCTAAATATAATATTAAATAGTAATATATAATGATATATGAATATTATATGAATATATGAATACATAATAATATAATATAAAAATCATATATGAATAGAATAATATCTACATATAATAAAATCGTAAATAGTAATATATAACAATATAATATATTAATATATGATAATATACGAATATAGTAAATAGTAATATAATATAATATATGAGTATAATAATAGTAATAATATAATAATACATGAATAATAAAAAGTAAATAATAAGATATAATATATGAATATAATATGAATATAATAAAAAGTAAATCATAATAATATAGTATACAATAACATATTAATGTAATAATATATGAATATAATATATAATCAATAGTAAATGGCAATTATATATGAATATAATAATAATAATAATAATAATAATGAATGCTAGCTGGGGGGTACCCCCAAAGGTCATTGCCCCCCCTGCAAAAGTAGTACGATGTAATTACTATTATATAATTATCTATTATTATTATTCATAGAGTTGGAAGTTTATTATTGTTATTGTTATTATTACTATTATTGTTGTTGTTATTTATAGAGTTGGAAACGACCCCAAAGGCCATCTTGTCCAACCCCTTTTCTGCCTGGCAACCAATCAATCAATCTCAGGATTGGGAGGGTCCCCCAGAGGCCGCCTAGCCCACCCCGCAACCTCGGTTACCGAAGACGGTGAGCTGGACGACCCCGATGTTGGGCAGCTGGTTGTCGGGCGGGTTGATGACGCTGCACTGGTACCGGCCGCTGTCGGATCCTCGGGTGTCGTTGAGGAGGAGGGTGGCGCTGGCCGTGGGCCGGAAGGCGAAGGACGCCCGGCCCGTGAAGCCCGACACGCTCTCCACCACCTGGCCCCCTTCGTAGGACAACACCTGCCCCACGGGCACACAAGCACGGGTGGTCGGCTGCTAGGAAGCCGGGAGATGTAGTCCACAACACCCGGAGGACCCAAGTCGGCCCACGCCTGGTCTGTCTATCCATCCAGCCTTCCTTCCTTCCTTCCGTCCATCCTTCTATCTATCCATCCATCTATCTATCTATCTATCTATCTATCTATCCATCCTTCTATCTATCCATCTATCTATCTATCTATCTATCTATCTATCTATCCATCCTTCTATCTATCCATCCTTCTATCTATCCATCTATCTATCTATCTATCTATCCATCCTATCTATCTATCCATCCTTCTATCTATCCATCTATCTATCTATCTATCTATCTATCCATCCTTCTATCTATCTATCTATCCATCCTTCTATCTATCTATCTATCTATCTATCTATCTATCTATCTATCTATCTATGTATCCATCTATCCAGCCATCCTTCCTTCCATCCATCCTCCTATCTATCTGTCCGTCCATCCATGCATCCATCCTTCCTTCTATCATTCCTTCCTTTCTTCCATCCATCTATTTATCCATCCATTCATCTATCTATCCTTCCTTCCATCCATCCATCCATCCATACATACATACATACATCCTATCTATCTGTCTCTCCGTCCATCCTTCCTTCCATCCATCTTGCCTTCCTTCCATCCTTCCTTCCATCCATACATAATCCTTCTATCTGTCTGTCCGTCTGTCCTTCCATACATACATGCATACATCCATACATGCTTCTGTCTGTCTGTCCGTCCGTCCTTCCATACATACATACATCCTTCTATCTAGCTGTCTGTCCATCCATCATTCGAACCATCTTACCTTCCGTCCGTCCATCCTTCCGCCTGTCCGTCCGTCCGTCCATACATCCATCCTTCCTTCCGCCTGTCTGTCCGTCCTTCCATCCATACGTCCGTCCTTCCATCCGTCCGTCTGTCTGTCTGTCCGTCCGTCCTTCTATCCATCCATCCTCCGTCTGTCTGTCCGTCCTTCCATTCCATCCTTCCATCTGTCTGTCTGTCCGTCCTTCCTTCTATCCATCCATCCTTCCGTCTGTCTGTCTGTCCGTCCTTCCATCCATACGTCCGTCCGTCTGTCTGTCTGTCTGTCCGTCCTTCCATCCTTCCATCTGTCTGTCTGTCCATCCTTCCTTCTATCCATCCATCCTTCCATCTGTCTGTCTGTCTGTCCGTCCTTCCATCCATCCATACATCCTTCTATCTGTCTGTCTGTCCGTCCATCCTTCCTTCCAACCATCTTGCCTTCTTTCCATCCATCCATCCATCCATCCATCCATACCTCCTTCTATCTGTCTGTCTGTCTGTCTGTCCTTCCTTCCTTCCTTCCTTCCTTCCTTCCTTCCTTCCTTCCTTCTATACATACATACATCCTCCTATCTATCTGTCTGTCTGTCTGTCTGTCTGTCTATTGATGTCTCTATCTCTTTCTATCTATCTATCTATCTATCCATCCATGTCTATTCTTTGATCTATCTATCTCTTTCTATCTATTCCTATCTATCTTTCTATCTATCTCTTTCTATCTATTCCTATCTATCTATCCATCCATGTCTATTCTTTGATCTATCTATCTCTTTCTATCTATTCCTATCTATCTATCTTTCTATCTATCTCTTTCTATCTATTCCTATCTATCTATCCATCCATGTCTATCCTTTGATCTATCTATTCTTCTATCTATCTATCTATCTGTCTATCTTTCTTTCTATCTATCTCTGTGTGGAATGGATGCAGCCTGGACTCACCTGCTGGGGTCTCCCAGGGTCCGAAGACGGGTCCACGGTCCAGATGATGTTGAGCCGGTCAAGCGGAGCCGTGGTCTGGAAGGAGCAAGGCAGGAGGGCACTGCCCCCTCGGACCACCTGTATGCTGCTGGCCGCCACCAAGACCCTCACCGCCAACGAGGCTGCAGGGGAACCATAATAAAAACCATATGTATATTCTCATCTGGGTTCTAGGTCACCCTAAATTGGGGTCTACGTTCTAGGTTGCTCTACTGTTGGGTCTAACTTCTCATTGGTTCTACTTTTGGCTCTAATTTTGGGTGTAACTTCCAGGTAGCCTATCGTTTCAGGTTCTAGGTCACCCTACATTGGGGGTCTACGTTCTAGGTTGCTCTACTGTTGAGTCTAACTTCTCATTGGTTCTACTTTTCGCTCTAATTTTGGGTGTAACTTCCAGGTAGCCTATCGTTTCAGGTTCTAGGTCACCCTACATTGGGGGTCTACGTTCTAAGTTGCTCTACTGTTGTGTCTAACTTCTAATTGGTTCTACTTTTCGCTCTAATTTTGGGTGTAACTTCCAGGTAGCCTATCGTTTCAGGTTCTAGGTCACCCTACATTGGGGGTCTACGTTCTAGGTTGCTCTACTGTTGAGTCTAACTTCTCATTGGTTCTACTTTTCGCTCTAATTTTGGGTGTAACTTCCAGGTAGCCTATCGTTTTGGAGTTGTAGTTCACCTATATCCAGAGAGCACTGTGGACTCAAACAATGTTGGATCAGGACCAAACTTGGCATGAATACTCCATATGCCCAAATGTGAACACAGATGGAGTTTGGGGAAAATAGACCTTGACATTTGGGAGTTACAGTTTTTGGGATTTATAGTTAACACACAATCAAAGAGCATCCTGAACTCTTGCAAGAATGGAATTGAACCAAACTTGGCATATTGAACTCTCATTACCAACAGAAAGTACTGAAAGGGTTTGCTTGGGAATTGACCTTGAGTTTGGAAGTTGTAGTTCACCAACACCCAGAGAGCACTTTTATTCTACACTGCCGCTTCTGCCGCCATTTTGATCCGAGGGGGCAGCGTGAGCGTGTTCAGGAGGGGAGGGGGAAGGAGGAAGATGTGACCCGTGTGGGCACTACTGCGCAGACTCGCCCCAGAGCAAAGCGAGGCAAAGCGAGCAGAGCGAGGCCGGGAAGAAGGGAGCCCGAGTGGAGAAGGAAAAGTGTTCGGCAGGAGGGGGAAGAAAGGGGATTGGAGGTTCCAGTTTCCCACGGCACACTGGTTGGGAAACACTGTCCTAGATTACTATTGGGTCTAGGTTCTAAGTAGCTCTACTGCTAGATCAAGTTTCTGGTTGGTTCTATACTCAGGTCGAATTTTGGGCATAGCTTCCATGTCAGATTATTGCATTTTGAATAGCAATTCATGAGTCAGCACAAGATATATTTTTGCAGTTTGAGATGACCTGCAGTGTGACATGTTTGACACCAGATGGCGTGTCTCAAGACTGCTAAATTTGTTTTTCGATATTTTGCCAGTTATTGTTAAATACAACTCAATACAAAGTTATATATTTATCTTGTGAATTGAATGAGAGTTTCATTATTCACTCGAACAGAGACTGGAGTTTTTGGGCCGATGGGGAATATATTTCTATATTTCTGTTGGTTCTATCTCAGGTGACATAAATTCAACGCATAGCTTCCAGCGAGCCCACAGCTTTGTGCTCGAGTTTTGGGTCCAACTTCAGAATAACTCTACTGTTGGGTTTGATTTTGGTTCCAAGTTCTAGGTAGCTCTATTGTTGGGTATACTTCTAAGTCTAATTTGTTTTGGTGGTACTTTCAAGGTAACTTTCTGGGCTCTGGGTAACTATTTTGGAGTTTTACGTTCTGGTCCACTCAATGGTGAATTGGAGGTTCTAGGTAACCCTGACGTTCTAGGTCGCTCTACTTCGGGGACTCGTTTCTGAGTGCAAATTCGGAGTCTAACTTCCGACAGCATAGGAGTTGACGAGACCTTGGTACCCAAACAATGCTTCTTTGTGTCTCTCTCCATGAAAGGGGTATTTTGCCTTGACCTGAATGGGAACGGCCCCTCGCATGCCTTCCCAGGCCGGAAAATGGACTACTGGGAGGGCCGAGTGTCATCGCTCGTCAAGGATAATTGGCGCTAATTGGGAATGAGGACCCGGCGGGGAAGAAGGCTCCGGCAAAGCAACTCCATCACCATTTACCTAACGTTACATATACATTGCTTTAATAATAATGCAACGTCATAGTATTAATCAGAATAAGATAATAATAAATCATAATAAGATAATAATAATAAATCGGAATAAGATCATAATAAATCAGAATAAGATCATAATAAATCAATAAAATAATAATCTAATCTAATAATAATGTAATGCAATGTAACATAATAATATGAATAACAATGTAATATAATAGTATTAATAAGAACAATATAATGTAAATATGAATAAGAATATAATAGTAATAATAGTAAATTAAAATAATATAAAATAATGTAATAATATTAATAAGAATAATAGAAAATAATAATGTAATAATATTAATAAGAATAATAGAAAATAATAATGTAATAATAAAAATAATTTTCTAATGTGAAAAATAATGCAATATAGTAGTATTAATTAATAATAGTATAATGCAATAATGTAATAATATTAATAAGAATAATATAATAGTGTAATATAATAATATTAATAATAATTTAAATTAATATAAATAATAACATAATATTAATAAGAATATAATAATTTAATAGAATAATAATATGAATAATAATGTAATACAATACTATTAATAATAATAACAAGGAATATGAATTAGAACAATATAATGATGTAATATATTAATAGTAATAATAATATAATATAAAATAATAACATAATAATATTAATAAGACTATAATAATAATTTAATAGAACAATAATATGAATAGTAATGTAATACAATAGTATTAATAAGAATAATGTAATGTAATTAATATGAATAAAACAATATAATTATATTCTATTATTAATAATAATTTTAATATAAAATAATAACAATAATATTAAAAGTATAATAATAATAAAATAGAATAATCATATGATATAATAATGTAATACAATAGTATTAATAATAATGTAATGTAATGAATATAAATAAGAACAATATAATGATGTAATATATTAATAGTATTAATAATAATGTAAAGTAATATAAACAATGTAATAATATTACGAAGAATACAATAATAATAATTTAATCGAATTACAATAATGTAATATAATAGTATTAATTAACAAGAATAATAGAATGTAATATGAATAAGAACAATACAATAGTAGTGTAATAACAGTATAAATTATAATAATGTAAAAATAAATAAGCATAAGGATAAGAATATAATAATATGAATAATAATATTATAATAACATATATAATGATATTCATGATATATAATGTAATAGAACACTATAAAAGGGGATAACGTAATAGATTATAATAATGTGATATGCATAATAATTATGAATAATATTTATAAGAATAATAGAATAATAATAGACTAATCATATCAATAATAATAATGTAAATTAATATAGAATAATAATGACATAATATTAATAAGAACACAATAGTAATAATTTAATAGAAGAAGAATATGAATAATCCAAATCGTGTATGCGTCTCGAGCTTTTGGGACGCTCGACATACATAGACTGATTGATTGATTGATTGATTGATGATTGATTGATTTCCCCATTCAAAAAAAAGCAAGCAGGTGGGAAGGAAAGGGGTGCCTACCAGTTCCACAGCCAAGGAGGATCCCGAAGCCAAGGAAGCGGGTGCAGAGGACCTTTGCTGCCAGCCGTCCCATGGTGAGAGTGGAGGGTGGGTGGAGGCGGGTGGCCCGAGCCTGCCCCCATGGCCCCCTGCCTGGCCTGGCCTACTCCAGTCGGAAGGGACCCCCAAGGCCATCCAGCCCAACCCCGTGCTGCAAAGCAGGATGGAGCAATTACTATTATTATTGCCTATTATTTTATATTATTATATTATTATTGTCTATTATTTTATATTATTATATTATTATTATTCACAGAGTCGGGATCCCAAAGGCCATCCAGCCCAACCCTGTTCTGCAAAGCAGGATGGTGCAATTACTATTATGTGTCTATTATTTTATATTATTATAATATTATTATTATTACTGTCTATTATTTTATATTATTATAATATTATTATTGTCTATTATTTTATATTATTATAATATTATTATTATTCACAGAGTCGGAAGGGACCCCAAAGGCCATCCAGTCCAACCTGTTCTGCAAAGCAGGATGGTGCAATTACTATTATTATTCTCTATTATTTTATATTATTATTATTGCAATTACTATTATAATTTTATATTATTATTATATTATTATTCATAAAGTCGGAAGGGACCCCAAAGGCCATCCAGTCCAACCTGTTCTGCAAAGCAGGATGGTGCAATTACTATTATTATTGTCTATTATTTTATATTATTATAATATTATTATTATTCACAGAGTCGGAAGGGACCCCAAAAAGGCCATCCAGTTCAACCTGTTCTGCAAAGCAGGATGGTGCAATTACTATTATTATTGTCTATTATTTTATATTATTATTATTGCAATTACTATTATAATTTTATATTATTATTATATTATTATTCATAGAGTCAGAAGGGACCCCAAAGGCCATCCAGTCCAACCCCGTTCTGCACAGCAGGATGGTGCAATTACTATTATTATTGTCTATTATTTTATATTATGTTATTATTATTGTTATTACTATTACTATTCACAGAGTCGGAAGGGACCCCAAAGGCCATCCAGCCCAACCCTGTTCTGCAAAGCAGGATGGTACAATTACTATTATCATCTATTATTTATATTATTATAATATTATTATTATTCATAGAGTTGGAAGGGACCCGCAAAGGCCATCCAGCCCAACCCCATTCTGCAAAGCAGGATGGTACAATTACTATTATTATTGTCTATTATTATTATTATTATTCACAGAGTCGGAAGGGACCCCAAAGGCCATCCAGCCCAACCCTGTTCTGCAAAGCAGGATGGTACAATTACTATTATTATTATCTATTATTTGTATTATTATTATATTATTATTATTAACAAAGTCGGAAGGGATCCGCGAAGGCCATCCAGCCCAACCCCATTCTATTATTATTATCTATTATTATTATTTTATTATTATTATTCTTCACAGAGTTGGAAGGGACCCACGAAGGCCATCCAGCCCAACCCCATTCTATTATTATTATCTATTATTATTATTTTATTATTATTATTCTTCACAGAGTTGGAAGGGACCCACGAAGGCCATCTTGTCCAATCCCATTCTATTATTATCTATAATAATAATTATTATATTATTCTCTATTATTTTATTATTATTCACAGAGTTGGAAGGGACCCACGAAGGCCATCCAGTCCAACCCCAGTCTATTATTATCTATTATATTATTATTATCTATATTATTATAATTATTCACAGAGTTGGAAGGGACCCACGAAGGCCATCTAGTCCAACCCCAGTCTATTATTATCTATTATTATATTATTATCTATTATTATTATTTTTTTATTATTCACAGAGTTGGAAGGGACCCACGAAGGCCATCCAGTCCAACCCCAGTCTATTATTATCTATTATTATATTATTATCTATTATTATAATATTATTATTATTATTCACAGAGTTGGAAGGGACCCACGAAGGCCATCCAGCCCAACCCCGTTCTGCAAAGCCGGCCTGTCCACTCTAGAGCAGTGTTTCTCAACCTGGGGGTCGCGACCCCTGGAATTGTGTGAGCTGAGGTCCAAAACACGGTGACCGCCAGACCGGCTGGTTGTGGGATCTAGAACCGGCCACTGTCCAGGGTTCCGCGCAGGACAAGCCGCCCTGAGCTTGGAACTCTGCCGAGAGAAGAAAAGGGAAAGGAGAGGCCGTTGCACAAAGTCCGGAGGCAAAAACTTTGGGCAAGTTGAGACGCAGCGCGCTCTTCTCCCCATCCTGGGAAACAGGTGCGGCAGAAGAGAGAGAGCGTTCCAGGCTGGGATCCAGAGCGGCATTCGAACTCAAGACTTCCCTCCGAAGGAAGCCACCATGAAGAAGATGTTCTCCTGCTCCAGCACCCAAGTGGCCGTGAGTCTCTTTCGCTCTTTCTTCCTTTCCTTCTTTCCTTCATTCTTTCGTTAGTTCCTTCTTTCCTTCTTTTGCTCTGTTGTTCTTCCATTCTTTCGTTCCTTCACTCTTACCTTCTTTCTTTCTTTTGCTCTTTCGTTCCCGCTTTCGTCCTTTTGTTCTTTCCTTCTTTCCTGCCTTCTTTCTTCCTTTCTTTCCTTCCTTTCTTCTTTCGCTCTTTTCTTTTCCTTCCTTCTTTCCTTCTTTCATTCCTTCCTCCCTTCACTCTTTCCTTCTTTTCTTCTTTCCTTCCTTCTTTCATCCTTTCTTTCATTCCTTCCTTCTTTCGTTCTTTTCTTTCCTTCTTTCCTTCTTTTCTTCTTTCCTTCCTTCTTTCTTCCTTTCTTTCATTCCTTCCTTCTTTCGCTCTTTTCTTCTTTCTTTCTTTCGTTCTTTCATTCCTCCCTCCCTTCATTCTTTCCTTCTTTTCTTCTTTCCTTCCTTCTTTCATCCTTTCTTTCCTTCCTTCTTTTTTTTTTTTGTTTTCTTCCTTCCTTCCTTCTTTCCTTTCTTTCTTTCTTTCCTTCTTTCTTTCCTTCTTTCTTTCCTTCCTTCTTTTCTTTCTTTCTTTCCTTCTTTCTTTTCTTCTTTTCTTCTTTTTCTTTCTTTTCCTTTCTTTTCCTTCTTCCTTCCTTCCTTCTTTCTTTCCTTCTTTCTTCCCTTCGTTTTTCTTCTTTCTTTCTTTCTTCCTTCCTTCTTTCTTTCTTTCTTTCTTTCTCTTTCTTCCTTCCTTTCTTTCTTTCTTTCCTTCTTTCTTTCTTTCCTTCTTTCTTTCTTTCTTTCTTTCCTTCTTTCTTTCTTTTCTTCTTTCCTTCTTTCTTTCCTTCCTTCTTTCTCTCTTTCTTTCTTTCTTTCTTTCTTTCTTTCTTTCTTTCTTTCATTCTTTCTTTCTTTACTTCTTTCTTTTTTTCTTTCTTTCTTTCTTTTTTCCTTCTTTCTTTCTTTCTTTCTTTCTTTCTTTCTTTCTTTCTTTCTTTTCTTTCTTTCTTTCTTTCTTTCTTTCTTTCTTTCTTTCTTTCCTTCTTTCTTTCTTTCTTTCTTTCTTTCCTTCTTTCTTTCTTTCCTTCTTTCTTTCTTTCTTTCTTTCCTTCTTTTCCTTCCTTCTTTTTCTTTCTTTCTTTCCTTCCTTCTTTCTTTCCTTCCTTCTTTCTTTCTTTCCTTCTTTCTTTCCTTCTTTCTTTCCTTCTTTCTTTCTTTCCTTCTTTCTTTCTTTCCTTCTTTCTTTCCTTCTTTCTTTCCTTCTTTCATTCCTTCCTTCTTTTCCTCTTTCATTGTTTCTTTCCTTATTATTATTATTATTATTCCAGGATAAGAAAGAGAAACAATATTATTTCCTAAATGCTGGGAGAGGGAAGGGCCCCCCGAAGGTCACCTAGTCCAACCCTGGGAAAAGAGAGGCTGGACCCCAACTCCCCCAGGATGACTAATCCGGGGACTGGCTTTCCCAGGCTCTGAGCGGAGAGGCCTCGGGGCTTTGGGCCGGCTTCCTTTCCCAGGGGGATTGTGCAACCGAGTGTGCTTGTGTGTTGTGTGGTCCTTGTGAAAGATCCCCGTACGGCGCCTCTCGGGGCGGGACGCCTTCCCAACCGGATTGACTGCCTTCGCTTTTTGCAACCACTATCATATTATTATTATTATTATCCATTATTATTATTATTATCATTTGCAATTACTATTATTATTTGTCATTAATATTATATTATATTATTATCAATATTATTATTTTTTGCTATTACTATTATTCATTATTATTTGTCATTAATATTATATTATTATATTATATTTTTATCGATTTTATTATTATTATTTGCAATTACTATCATATTATGATTCATTATTATTATTTGCAATTGATATTAGATTATTATCAATTGTTATTATTATCTTTTGCAATTACTATTATTATCATTATTTGTCATTAATATTATATTATATTTTTATCAGTTTTATTATTTGCAATTACTATTATTCATTATTATTATTTGTAAGTAATATTATATTTTATATTATATTATTATCAGTTTTATTATTATTGTTTGCAATTACTATCATATTATTATTCATTATTATTAGCAATTGATATTAGATTATTATCAATTATTATTATTATCATTTGCAATTACTATTATTACTATTAGTCATTAGTATTATATTATATGATTATCAATCTTATTATTATTTGAATTACTATCATATTATTATTATTTGCAATTACTATTATTCATTATTATTATTTGTCATTAATATTATATTATTACATTATATCATTATCAATTTTATTATTATTATTTGCAACTACTATCATATTATTATTCATTATTATTATTTGCTATTGATATTAGATTATTATCAATTATTATTATCATTTGCAATTAATATTATTATTATTTGTCATTAATATTATATTATTATATTATTATCAATTTTTTATTATTATTTGCAATTACTATCATTATTATTTGCAATTACTATTATTCATTATTATTATTTGTAATTAATATTATATACTTATATTATTTTATGAATTTTATTATTATTTGCAATTACTATCATATTATTATTAATTATTATTATTATTATTGTTATCAAATTGCAATTACTATTATTATTATTTGTAATTCAATTATATTATATTATTATCAATTTTATTATTTTTGCAATTACTATTATTATTATTTGTCTATTATTATTATTATTTATTTATTATTTATTATTATCAATTTTATTATTATTTGCAATTACTATCATATTATTATTTGCAACTACTATTATTCATTATTATTATTTGTAACTAATAATATATTACTATATTATATTATTATGAATTATATTATTATTTGCAATAACTATCATATTATTATTTCCAATTACTATCATATTATTATTATTTGCAATTACTATTATTCATTATTATTTGTAATTAATATTATATTATATTATTATCAATTTTATTATTGTTATTTGCAATTACTATCATGTTATTATTCATTATTGATATCAGAATATTATCAATTATTATCATTTGCAATTAATATATTATAATTATTAGTACTATTACTCATAGTTGGAAGGGACCCACAGAGGTCATCCACCCCTATTATTATTGTTATTATTATTTATATATTTAATATTAATACGAAAGCAATATAACAATAATGTAATATAGTAATGATAATAATGCAATAACAATGTAATATAATAACAATATAATATTATTATATAATAATAACAACAAATTAATATAATAATTATAATATTAAAAATATCATAACAATTTGATATAATAGTATCAATAAGAATATAATATAGTAATAATGGTAATAGTAATAATAAGAATATTATTATAATAATGTAATACAATAATATTAATAATGCAATAAGATGAATATATAAAATTAGAATAATACAAGGTGCATTAATTCAGTGGAAGGTGTTGTGAACACATGTCCACTAGAACTGTATTTCTAACTCAATGGAGTTTCGTCCAATGCTTTTCTATGGAATACGTCGTTTTCTAGGTGACGCCGTATGCCGACGATATGGCGCTGACGTCTCCCTCGCAGGTGGGCCCGAGAAGGCTACCTAGTGCGGCGTGTCCTCTACCTGAGAGTAAGGCCTCTCCCCGTCTCCCTTCTCTCTGCAGTTCGAGAGCTGGAACAAGCAGGACCAGAAGCTCCTTGACGCCGTGGAAAAGGGGGACGTGGGGAGGGTCTCGGCCCTGACGGCCAAGAAGGCGGCCAAGCCCACCAAACTCAATGCGCTCGGACAGTCGGCGTACGTATCCCCCTCCCCAGGGAGCAGTGCTTCCCCGCCTCCCTCATGCCGCCACCCCTTAACTCGTGTTGTGGTGACCCCCAAACAACACGTTACTTTCGTTGCTATTTGGGAGTTGTAGTTGCTGGGATTTATAGTTCACCTACAATCAAAGAGCATTCTGAACTCCACCGACGATCGAATTGAACCAAACGTGGCACACAGAACTCCCGTGACCAAGAGAAAACACTAGAAGGGTTTGGTGGGCGTTGACCTTGAGTTTGGGAGTTGTAGTTCACCCACATCCAGAGAGCACTGTGGACTCAAACCATGATGGATCTGGACCAAACTTGGCACAAATACTCAACATGCCCATATGTGGACACTGGGGGAGTTTCATGAAAAAAGACCTTGACATTTGGGAGTTGTAGTTCACCTACATCCAGAGAGCACTGTGGACTCAAACCATGGTGGATCTGGACCAAACTTGGCACAAATACTCAACATGCCCATATGTGGACACTGGGGGAGTTTCGGAAAAATAGACCTTGACATTTGGGAGTTGTAGTTCACCTACATCCAGAGAGCACTGTGGACTCAAACAATGATGGATCTGGACCAAACTTGCCACAAGTACTCAACATGCCCATATGTGGACACTGGGGGAGTTTCATGAAAAAAAGACCTTGACATTTGGGAGTTGTAGTTCACCTACATCCAGAGAGCACTGTGGACTCAAACCATGATGGATCTGGACCAAACTTGGCACAAATACTCAACATGCCCATATGTGGACACTGGGGGAGTTTCGGAAAAATAGACCTTGACATTTGGGAGTTGTAGTTCACATACATCCAGAGAGCACTGTGGACTCAAACCATGATGGATCTGGACCAAACTTGGCACAAATACTCAATAGGCCGAAATGTGAACACTGGTAGAGTTTGTGGAAAAGAGCCCTTGACATTTGGGAGTTGTCGTTGCTGGGATTTGTAGTTCACCTACAATCAAATTGCATTTTGAACCCCACCGATGATGGAATTGGGTCAAACTTCACACACATAACTCCCATGACCAAGAGAAAATACTGGAAAGGTTTTGTGGGCATTGACCTTGAGTTTGGGAGTTGTAGTTCACCTACATCCAGAGAGCACTGTGGACTCAAACCATGATGGATCTGGACCAAACTTGTCACAAATACTCAATAGGCCAAAATGTGAACACTGGTAGAGTTTGGGGAAAAGAGCCCTTGTCATTTGGGAGTTGTAGTTGCTGGGATTTGTAGTTCACCTACAATCAAAGAGCATTTTGAACTCCACCAATGATGGAATTGAACCACACTTGGCACAAATACTCAATATGCCCAAAGGTGAACACTGGTGGAGTTTGGGGGAAAAATAGCCCTTGACATTTGGGAGTTGTAGTTGCTGGGATTTATAGTTCTCCTACAATCAAAGAGCATTTTGAACCCTACTGATGATGGAATTGGGTCAGACTTCCCACACAGAACTCCCACGCCAAGAGAAAATACTGGAAAGGTTTGGTGGGCATTGACCTTGAGTTTGGGAGTTGTAGTTCACCTACATCCAGAGAGTGCTGTGGATTCAAACAATGATAGATCTGGATGAAACTTGGCATGAGTACTCAACATGCCCAAATGTGAACACTGGTGGAGTTTGGGGAAAATAGCCCTTGACATTTGGGAGTTGTAGTTGCTGGGATTTATAGTTCACCTACCATCAAAGAGCATTCTGAACCCCGCCAAGGATGAAATTGGGCCAAAATTCCCACGCAAGCGTCAATACTATGTTTTTGCATTACTAGTTGCAATATTATTACTATTGGTTTACTATTCTCTTCGATCTCCTCCTCGCCTAGGTTCCACTTGGCGGCCTCCAAAGGCCTCACCGAATGCCTCACCATCCTTCTGACGAACGGGGCGGACGTCAACGACACAAACGATGACGGTGAGTCCACCCCGTCATAGTATTATTATTACACTCGCTTGCGTTCCGGGTTATTTGAAAAAGTCAATTTTTTAATGGTCCGAATTGCATAAGGTTGTGGGTGAACTACAACTCCCACCGTGCCAAGTACACCCCGAGAAACTCCGTCAGGAGTTAAAGTTTGTGATGTCGGGCAAGTTTGCTCTAGATGCCTCGTCGGAGAAGTTGAGCGTGCTCTTTGGCCGCAAGGTGAACTACAACTCCCGCCATGGTGAGTCGGTCCCCTCCAACTCCTTCAGTGGGTTGAGTCAGTCCTGGGGTGTGCCACGTGTGGTCCAGGTCCATCACCGGTGGAGCTCGCAGCGTCCCTGGTTGTGGGTGAACTACAATTCCTTTTTTCTCCACTAGGCAGCACAGCCTTGCATCTCGCTACCATCGCCTGCCAACCTCAATGCGTCAAAGTCCTGCTGCAGGTAAATAATAATAATCATTATTATTATTATTATTTATATAATATAATAATGTATTTTATTTATAATAAATAATAATAATAAATAATAATAATAGTAATTGTATGATACATGTATATTACGTTAATATTATTATATGATTATTATTATTATTATTTATATTATTATATTATTTTTATCAATATTCTTATATTGCATTATTATAATAATATTCTTATTATTATATCACATTATTATAAATAAATAACATAATAAATAAGAATAGTAATTGTATCATACATATATATTATATTAATATTATATATACAGTATATATATACACACACACACATATACAAATATATTTTGCAGTACGGAGCCAACGAAGACTGCGTCGATGGGGAAAACCGAACGCCACTCCATTGGGCAGGTGAGTTTGGAAACCCATTGAGATAATAAGAGTTATAAATAATAATAAAAATAACATATAATAATAATAATACAGTAATAACAACAATAATAATATAGATTGCGCCCTCTAATGGTCAAGGAAGATATTGGTAGGTTAATGCAAATAATAATAATACGGTAACAACAATAATAATATAGATTGCGCCCTCTAATGGTCAAGGAAGATATTGGTAGGTTAATGCAAATATTAATAATACAGTAACAACAATAATAATATAGATTGCGCCCTCTAATGGTCAAGGAAGATATTGGTAGGTTAATGCAAATAATAATAATAATACAGTAACAACAACAATAATATAGATTGCGCCCTCTAATGGTCAAGGAAGATATTGGTAGGTTAATGCAAATAATAATAATACAGTAACAACAATAATAATATAGATTGCGCCCTCTAATGGTCAAGGAAGATATTGGTAGGTTAATGCAAATAATAATAATACAGTAACAACAACAATAATATAGATTGCGCCCTCTAATGGTCAAGGAAGATATTGGTAGGTTAATGCAAATAATAATAATACAGTAACAACAATAATAATATAGATTGTGCCCCCTAATGGTCAAGGAAGATATTGGTAGGTTAATGCAAATAATAATAATACAGTAACAACAATAATGATATAGATTGCGCCCTCTAATGGTCAAGGAAGATATTGGTAGGTTAATGCAAATAATAATAATACAGTAACAACAATAATAATATAGATTGCGCCCTCTAATGGTCAAGGAAGATATTGGTAGGTTAATGCAAATAATAATAATAATACAGTAACAACAATAATAATATAGATTGCGCCCTCTAATGGTCAAGGAAGATATTGGTAGGTTAATACAAATAATAATAATACAGTAACACCAAAAACAACAACAATAACAACATTAATAATATAAATTGTGCCCTCTAATGGTCAAGGAAGACATTGGTAAGTTAATGCAAATAATAATACTACAGTAACAACAACAAAAAACAACAACAACAACATTAATAATATAAATTGTGCCCTCTAATGGTCAAGGAAGATATTGGTAGGTTAATGGAAATAATAATAATACAGTAACAACAAAAGCAACAATAACAATAACAGCAACAATAATAATAATATAAATTGTGCTCTCTAATGGTCAGGGAAGATATTGGTAGGTTAATGCAAATAATAATAATACAGTAATAAAATAACAACAAGAGAGAACACGCCCTCTAATGCTCAAGGAGGATATTGTCAGCTTTCAATAATAATAATGGAGAGCTCCCTCTACTGGTTTAGGAGTATATTGCTAAGTGAAAACAATAACCATGCTAATAGTAATAGTAATAGTAATAATAACAATGGAGAGCTTCCCCTACTGGTTTAGGAGTATATTGCTAAGTGAAAACAACAACCATGCTAATACTAATAGTAATAGTAATAATAACAATGGAGAGCTTCCCCTACTGGTTTAGGAGTATATTGCTAAGTGAAAACAATAACCATGCTAATACTAATAGTAATAATAACAATGGAGAGCTTCCCCTACTGGTTTAGGAGTATATTGCTAAGTGAAAACAATAACAATGCTAATACTAATAGTAATAGTAATAATAACAATGGAGAGCGCCCCTTACTGGTTTAGGAGTATATTGCTAAGTGAAAACAATAACAATGCTAATAGTAATAATAATAGTAATAATAACAATGGAGAGCGCCCCCTACTGGTTTAGGAGTATATTGCTAAGTGAAAACAATAACAATGCTAATAGTAATAATAATAATGGAGAGCTCCCTCTATTGGTTTAGGAGTATATTGCTAAGTGAAAACAATAACAATGCTAATAGTAATAATAATAATAATAATAATAATGGAGAGCTCCCTCTACTGGTTTAGGAGTATATTGCTAAGTGAAAACAATAACAATGCTAATAGTAATAATAATAATAATGGATAGCTCCCTCTACTGGTTCAGGAGTATATTGTTAAGTGAAAACAATAATAACAGTAATAGTAATAGTGATAATAACAATGGAAATCTCCCTCTACTGATTAAGGCAAATATATCGTTAAGTGAAAACAATAATAACACTAATAGTATTAGTAAAATTAAAGTCAATAGCGAAGTGGTTATTATATTATTATTATTGTTATTGTTGTTGTTGTTGTAACTGTTGTTATAGTGCCTCCTAGTGGTCAAGTGTGAGATGGTTAGATACATTATTACTATTATTACTATTATTATTACTATTATTACTGTTGTTTGTTTGTTTGTTGTTGTTGTTAATGCATTGTCTTGCTTTTCCCAGCCTTGTCCGGATGCGCCTCCAGTGTCTTACTCCTTTGTGACCAAGAAGCCTTCCTCGACGTCATGGATAATGTATACATAAAATAATATTTTCGCATTTGGGGGAACCGCTCCTGGTTTTAGTCCGAACTGTAGTCAGATTTTGAACTCGGAAATATATATTTCCCTAGAAATATTTCCAAGCCTAGATGGCACTTATATAGTCCTTCCTGCCGTATGATTTCCTTTAAAGTTCGTACTAAAACCTGGAACGGATAGAAGACTCCTACCCCCAATTAATGTGGAATGTTTTTAATTAATTAATTAATAAGATCTTCTCGTTTGCGATTGCAGAACGGACAGACGCCTTTAATGGTCGCCGCGCAAGGAAACCAGACCGCCATTTGCTCCCAGTTGCTCCAAAGAGGCGCCAAGGCCGACCTCACCGAGAAAGAAGGAAAGTGAGTCTCTTTCGTTCCTGGGTTTAGTCCGAACTTTGGAAGAATTAAGCAAGGAGCTAATATCGGAATCCCTTGAAGTCCATCCATTCCTGGATTTAGTCCAAACTTAACGAGTACTAGTCAAGAGGCTCAACATTTCCTTAAAGTTTGCCCTATATTATTATTATTATTATTATTTACATATTATTTACATATATTTTGCGTATTATTATTTACACACATATATATTATTTATTTATTATTTATTATTATTTACATATTATTTACATATATTTTGCATATTATTATTATTTACACACATTATTATTATTTACACACATATATATTATTTATTATTTATTTATTATTATTTACATATTATTTACATATATTTTGCATATTATTATTATTTACACACATATATGTAAATAATAATAATAAATATTAAATAAATTTAATAATCTAAATTAATAATATAAATAGTTAATCATTAATGTAAATAATCATTAATATAAGTAAATATAAGTAAATATTAATATTTATTAGGTTATATATATAATCTAAAAATATTAATATTTACTTATATTAATGATTATTTACATTAATGATTAACTATTTATATTATTAATTCAGATTATTAAATTTATTTATTATTTTTATTAATAATTGTACTAATAATATGTAAATAATATGTAAATATAATTAATATAAGTAAATATAAGTAAATATTAATATTTATTAGGTTATATATATAATCTAATAAATATTAATATATACTTATATTAATGATTATTTACATTAATGATTAACTATTTATATTATTAATTTAGATTATTTAAAATATTATTTATATTTATTTATATCAACTGTTATTTATATTAACTAATATAGTAACATTATTATTTATGTGAACGATTAACTATTTATATAATTTATTTATTTATATTGTTTAATAAATATATTAATTACACATACTTATATAATAACACTAATAGTATTAGTAAAATTAAAGTCAATAGGGAGGTAGTTATTATATTGTTGTTGTTGTAACTGTTGCTGTTATAGTGCCCCCTAGTGGTCAAGTGTGAGATACATTTATTACTATTTATATTAGCTATTAACTATTTATATTATTATAAAGTATTATTTATGCTAATATTTAATAAATATATTATTTATATTTAATTACCAATATAGGGCAGGGTACAAATATTGTAAATAAATAAATAAATAATATATTAACAACTATTAATCTTATTTATTCATTCATATTATTTCATAAACATATTATTTATATTTATTTACTGTATATTAGCTACTATTTATCTTAACTATCAACTACTCATCATGTTTACTTACTGTATATTTATTTATTCATATTGTTTAATAAATATATTATTTACATTTTTATATAGTAACTATTATTTATATTTATTCATTTCTCTTATTTATTTATTTATTTATTTCATAAATACATCAGTTGTATTAACGGTTAACATTTATAATATATTTGTTTAATATCAAATGGATCAGAGTAAAGCTTGTGATAGACCTGGCATGCCATTAGCTATACTCTCTCTCCATCCCAGCACTCTATACCCTATAGAGGCCGCCTAGGATCGTATTGGCAGCATCCCACTCTTTCGTCCTTGTGTTCTGCCTTTCTTTCACCCAGGACGGCCCTGATCCTGGCGTGTCAGCAAGGCAACTTGGAAGTGGCGGAGCTCCTCCTCCAAAACGGAGCCGACGTCACCGTCGCAGACAAGATGGGGCGCGACGCCCTCCATTATTCTGCACAGAATAGGAACAAAAAGCTGCGGCGATTGGTCCAGAACGCCCTCCGGAAGCGGAGGAAAAAAGGTGAGGGGCAATGGAAGGAAAGCTACGGGAGTAGTAGTTTTCCGAGGCCTTCGTTGCCCTCTCCGTTCAAATCTATTTTCCTTCTCTTTCTGCAGAACAAGGTCTCGATCTTTCGTCCGAGACCGTCTCGCAGGTAAGAAGGAATTGCTATTGAAAATAACATATCCTTGGATATATGTAAACAAAGAAAGAATATCTATTGATCTATATTGATCTATCTATCTATTGATCTATCTATCTATTGATCTATCTATCTATTGATCTATCTATCTATTGCTCTATCGATCTATTGATCTATTGATCTATCGATCTATTGATCTATCGATCTATCTATTGATCGATCTATTGATCGATCGATCTATCAGTCTATTGATCTATCTATCTATCTATCTATCTAACTATCTATCTATCTATTGATCTATCGATCTATCGGTCTATTGGTCTATCTATCGATCTATCTATCGGTCTATTGATCTATCTATCGATCTATCTATTGATCTATCTATTGATCTATCTATTGATCTATCTATTGATCTATCTATCTATTGATCTATCTATCTATTGCTCTATCGATCTATCTATCGATCGATCTATCGATCTATTGATCTATTGATCTATCGATCTATCGATCTATTGATCGATCGATCGATCTATCAGTCTATTGATCTATCTATCAATCTATCTATCGATCTATCGATCTATCTATCTATCTATCTATCGATCTATCGGTCTATTGGTCTATCTATCGATCTATCTACCGGTCTATTGATCTATCTATTGATCTATCTATCGATCTATCTATTGATCTATCTATCAATCTATTTATCGATCTATCTATCTATCGGTCTATCTATCGATCGATCTATCAATCTATCTATCGATCTACTGATCTATCTATCGATCTCCTGCTTGAGCAGTGATGGCATGATCATCAGCATAGATTAACCTCTCTCTCCCTTCTCCCAGTGGCTGGTCATTGGTGTAGACGTTAAACATGAGGAACTGTATTAAGGAGCATTAGGAAGGTTGATAAACACTGACCTGAAGCTTTGGAGACCTTCTATTCAGCAATTTCAAAGCTCCCTGCTTGAGCGGTGATGGCACGATCGTCAGCGTAGATGAAACTCTCTCTGCCTTCTGGCAGTGGCTGGTCATTTGTGCAAATGTTGAGCATGAATGGAGCAAGCACACTTCTCTGAGGCAGGCCGTTCTTCTGTTTTCGCCGTCTGCTTCTCTGACCCTGGATTTCAACAAAAAGCTCCTGTTTTGTAGCAGATTTCCTATAAAGTGGATAGAGATGGCCGTCCTTTGTGATATTATAATTTTTTTCTCAGGAGAAGGCAATGATTCACAGTACCATATGCTAATGAGAGATCTATAAAGACAGATCCTGTCATTTGCTGAGAGAGAGAGAGAGAGAGATGCATAGAGTTTGGTAGAGAGGTATAGAAATACAGAGAGATAGAAATATAGAGAAGTAGAGATAGATAAACACAGAGTGATAGAGAGAGAAAGAGAGATAAATAAATCAATAGATAAAGATAGAGAGAGAGATTGGTTAAGATAAAAAAATATTTGTGTTTGTAGGTCCTGTCGGAGAGCGGGAAAGATATGGATGTGAGCAGCCTCAGCCTCAACCTCAACCTCAATGGCCGGAACGACGACGACGGAGACAACGACAAGGACGACGACGGAGACAACGACAAGGACAACGACGGAGACAACGACAAGGACAACGACGGAGACAACGACAAGGACGACAGCGAGGAAGAAGACCCGGAGCTGAAAGAGTGGAGGAGCCGGTACCGAGAGGAGAAGCTCAAGGTGATCCAGCTGGAGCTGTCTCTGGCCCAGAAGGCGAGGGAGTGCGAGGCCCTTCTGGAAGGAGGCAAGGCCATGAAGGAACGAGTGTGGGACCAGGTCCAGGAGATCAACCAACTCCTTCCGGACGGAGAGGGCGGGAGCCGCAGGTGGAACGAGCTGAGCCGGCGATACAGCCGGGACGCGACGGAAGAGGACTACTACCTCAACCTCTTGGCCGAACAAGTGCGAGAACTCAAGAGGAGGAAGGAGAGAGCGGAGAAGGAGAAAGAGGAGGGGAAAAGATCTTATTCTCAGAAGGAAACGAGTCAATCGAGAGAGATCCGATGGCCGGGAGTGGAAGACGAAGAAGAGAGGCGACGCCACGACACCGAAGTCAAGTGCCTACAATTGGAAGTGGCCGCAGCCCTCGAGGAGAAGATCGAAGCCCTGAAACGGGTGCAAGAGATGGAGGGGCACATGGAGAACATGAGAGCGGTCATCAAGGTCTACGAATCCAAGAAGAAGCACCAGAAAGAGGCGGAGGCCCGGGCGGCGGAGCTCGGGGAGGAGAACCGCCGCCTCCGCGGGATGTTGGCAAAGAAGTGTCTGGACGGAGATCCTCGC
Organism: Anolis apletophallus; assembly: GCA_030556195.1. Taxonomy (NCBI): domain Eukaryota; kingdom Metazoa; phylum Chordata; class Lepidosauria; order Squamata; family Anolidae; genus Anolis; species Anolis apletophallus. Next base: position 1,882,596 of record JARBWK010000022.1, read on the forward strand.
AAGGGGTTCTCTGCGTTCTTAACGGAGAAGGAGGCGGCCTATGAGGAAATACGGAAGGAGAATGAAGCTACGAAAGCAGAGAACGTGGCTCTGAAACGAGAGGCCGAGGAGACGCTCGGGAACCGCCTCCTGTTCCAAGCGGTGCCATCAGGAGTGGTGAAGAAGGCCATGTTTGCTTGGAAGAAGGCCATCGAAGGCCTTGAAGGCTCCTTGGATAAGGTGGGACGACTCCATTCCACGCTCCTAGAGAAGGCAAGATCTCTTCGGGAAGACGTTTCGTTAGACGTTGTCGACAACAACGGACGCCATGTCGATGAGAAGGCCTCAAAGAATGAGAACGCGGAGATCTGCACTCTTCGGGAAGACGTTTCGTTAGACGTTGTCGACAACAACGGACGCCATGTCGAGGAGAACGCCTCGAAGAAGGAGAACGCGGTGATCGGCGGCGTCATCAACGGTCACCGTGCTGAGGAGAACGTCTCAAAGGACACGGCGAAGGCCCGTAACGAGGCCGGAAATGCTATCTCGGGCAAGAACGGCGAGGTCAAGCTCAGGCCGAAGCCAAGCGCGGCCGAGGGCAAAGCCCGTCCGTGCCGGAAAAGTTCCGACTTCGAGAAAGAGGTGTGGGACCTTAAGCAGAACAACGGCCACCTCGCGACGGAGTTGTCTCGACTCAGCAAAGAACGGGAGAAGCTACAACAAGAACTGAGAACCTTGTGTAGTCCTAACAACGGGTCTCGACAACCGGCACGGACGGAAGAGCTGAAGCGGAGGGTGGACTCGTTGTCCGAAGAGCTCTCGGCCGAAAAGGCGGTCTCCGGGAAGCTGCGGCTGAAGCTGGAAGCTCAGGGGGAGGAAACAGCGGCCATGAAGGCCCGCTTCCTGGAGAAGATGGAGGCCACCCGCCTCTTGGGGGCCGAAACCCTCAACAGCTGCATCTTGAAGGAGCTCCACTGGAAGCTGGACAACGTGGCCAAGAAGCAGAGCAAGGCCCTGCAGCTGGTGTCCGAGATGGAGGAGGAGAACCGCAACCAAAGCTTCCACCACAGCGAGAGGACGGCGCCGGAAATCCCCGCGGAAGCCCTGGACGCCGTGGGAGACAACTCGAAGGTCCGGCAGGCGTTGGCCGAGTTGGAGGACACCCTCCGCGAGCTGAAAGAGGCCTTGAATGGTGCTGAGAAGAACGAGGTGGTCTCGGCGTTGAAAGGTCTGGTGGACCGAATGGTGACCGCGATGGCCGCCTTGCGCCAGGAGGAAGAAGAGGCCCTGAGGAAGCACGAGAAGGTCCGCGGGATGCTCTCCGTCCGGGCACAGGTCTTGGCCGAGGAGCTGGCTACGCTCCGGGATAAGTTCGAGGAAGCCAAGGGTGAAGCTGGACGTCGGGCGGAGGCCCTCGAGAGCGAGGCGCGGATGAACCGGGAGCTGCTGGCGGAGACGGCGGAGCGTGAGGAGGAAGTGGAGGAGCTGAGGGGGAAGTCCAGGAGGATGGAGAACACCATCGAGAAGCTGGGCAAGAAGGTGGAGGAGGTCTCCAAGGCCGGGCAGGAAAAGGAAGAAAAGGTAGGAACCATCTCTGTGGAAATATAATAATAGTGATGGTACTGTGGACGTTGGACGGGACCGCAAGGGTCATCTAGTCCAAATCTTCCAGTAGACATCCCATTGTAGAAGTGGGAGGGACCTCAGGGGTCATCTAAAGTCATCTAGTCCAAGTCTCCTGATAGACATCCCATTGTAGTAGTGGGAGGGACCTCAGGGGTCACCTAAGGTCATCTAGTCCAAGTCTCCTGATAGACATCCCATTGTAGTAGTGGGAGGGACCTCAGGGGTCATCTAAGGTCATGTAGTCCAGGCCTTCTGATAGTCATTGCCTTATGGAGTTTGGAGGCACCCCAAAGGTCATCTAGTCCAGGTCTCCTGAGAGACATCCCATTGTAGTAGTGGGAGGGACCTCAGGGGTCATCTAAAGTCATCTAGTCCAAGTCACCTGATAGACATCCCATTGTAGTAGTGGGAGGGACCTCAGGGGTCATCTAAAGTCATCTAGTCCAAGTCTCCTGATAGACATCCCATTGTAGTAGTGGGAAGGACCTCAGGGGTCATCTAAAGTCATCTAGTCCAAGTCTCCTGATAGACATCCCATTGTAGTAGTGGGAGGGACCTCAGGGGTCATCTAAGATCATCTAGTCCAGGTCTCCTGAGAGACATCCCATTGTAGTAGTGGGAGGGACCTCAGGGGGTCATCTAAGATCATCTAGTCCAGGTCTCCTGAGACATCCCATTGTAGTAGTGGGAGGGACCTCAGGGGTCATCTAAGATCATCTAGTCCAGGTCTCCTGAGAGACATCCCATTGTAGTAGTGGGAGGGACCTCAGGGGTCATCTAAGATCATCTAGTCCAGGTCTCCTGAGAGACATCCCATTGTAGTAGTGGGAGGGACCTCAGGGGTCATCTAAGATCATCTAGTCCAGGTCTCCTGAGAGACATCCCATTGTAGTAGTGGGAGGGACCTCAGGGGTCATCTAAGATCATCTAGTCCAGGTCTCCTGAGAGACATCCCATTGTAGTAGTGGGAGGGACCTCAGGGGTCATCTAAGATCATCTAGTCCAGGTCTCTGAGAGACATCCCATTGCAGTAGTGGGAGGGACCTCAGGGGTCATCTAAGATCATCTAGTCCAGGTCTCCTGAGAGACATCCCATTGCAGTAGTGGGAGGGACCTCAGGGGTCATCTAAGATCATCTAGTCCAGGTCTCCTGAGAGACATCCCATTGTAGTAGTGGGAGGGACCTCAGGGGTCATCTAAGATCATCTAGTCCAGGTCTCCTGAGAGACATCCCATTGTAGTAGTGGGAGGGACCTCAGGGGTCATCTAAGATCATCTAGTCCAGGTCTCCTGAGAGACATCCCATTGTAGTAGTGGGAGGGACCTCAGGGGTCATCTAAGATCATCTAGTCCAGGTCTCCTGAGAGACATCCCATTGTAGTAGTGGGAGGGACCTCAGGGGTCATCTAAGATCATCTAGTCCAGGTCTCCTGAGAGACATCCCATTGTAGTAGTGGGAGGGACCTCAGGGGTCATCTAAGATCATCTAGTCCAGGTCTCCTGAGAGACATCCCATTGTAGTAGTGGGAGGGACCTCAGGGGTCATCTAAGATCATCTAGTCCAAGTCTCCTGATAGACATCCCATTGTAGTAGTGGGAGGGACCTCAGGGGTCATCTAAAGTCATCTAGTCCAAGTCTCCTGATAGACATCCCATTGTAGTAGTGGGAGGGACCTCAGGGGTCATCTAAGGTCATCTAGTCCAGGCCTTCTGATAGTCATTGCCTTATGAAGTTTGGAGGCACCCCAAAGGTCATCTAGTCCAGCAATTCTGATAGCGCCGTATATTTTCTCTTTTAAAAAATCTCAGTTCAAGAAGCTGTTGAAGGAAACAGAGAAGCTTTCGAGCGAAATCTTGAACCTCCGGAGCGAACGCACCCGCCTCCGTCTGCAAAACGAGGTGAGATACGTATGGACTAAATAACCAAAAAAAAATAAGCAAGGAAGACCAGCAAAAGTCTAATTTATCAATTAGTTTTTCCCCATAATATTCCTATAATGTAACTAATATTTATATCGATATATTCCTATTTTTTCATAAATATTTGATAGTAATATTGATAATATTCATATCAATATATTCCTATTTCTTCATAAGTATTTAATATTAATATTAATATTTATATCGATATATTCCTATTTCTTCATAAATATTTTATAGTAATAATAACATTCATATCAATATTTTCCTATTTCTTCATAAATATTTAATAATAATATTAAGAATATTTATATCAATATATTCCTATTTGTTCATAAGTATGTAATAGTAATGTTAATAATATTCATATCAATATATCCCTATTCCCCCCACAGGTGGCCCAGAAAAACCATCAAGAGATTGTGGCCATTTACCGAACTCACCTGCTCAATGCAGCCCAGGTAAGACAACGAACGGAATATACTGTGTTTCCTGATGGTCTTTGGGAACCCCACCGACACCCACTTGTGATCCCCCGGGGTCTCAACCCCCAAATTGAGAAACACTGTTCTAGGTCCTCCAATGACATTTAATAATAATAATAATAATAATCTATATATATTATATAAATGGGTTCACGTCATGTGATGTATACCTCAAACAAAGAAACCATACAACGCAGAAACACAATACTTGCCAACAGAAATAGGCCTCAAGCAAGGTACGTTTGTAGCAAAGAAACTTCCCCCCCAAAACCTAAAAGGCCCCCAAAACAACGAGTAAAAAATAAAACTACATTTACCAGCATCCTCCGGGGCAGCCAAAGACTCACCCAGCCTCTACATTCTGAACAACATGATTGGCTGCCAATAAGGGCGGATTTGCATAACTGCTGTAACCATAGCAACGCTGGCCAGAGCCATCCAAGGCTAGGATAGAATGCTGAGAGATTTCAGTTGGTGTTTGAGGGTTAAACTGCCAAAACCAAACTCTGAGGGAGCAATTCTCCAGCAAATTCCTACCCACACAACACAACACAACTTCCAATCACAACCCATCCCACCAACCTTACGGGACCCCGTACACACAACACCTACAAACACCACAAACTAAAACCATTCCTTCCTTCCACACAGACAGAAACTGACCCAAAAGACAAGCCATGCCTTATAAAAACGACAGCATCGGACGACACACTCACAACGCTACATACATCAAACAAAAAAGGGCAGAACAAACGCCAGAACAGAAACACACTGCGCAGCAGAGACACAGACAACAGGTCACTGCACGACGCACAGCTGAGAGCCAAATGCAAAGAACCGCACGACAAGAAGAAGCGTGCAGCCAGGAACAACGAAGACGCAGAAATGCAACACAACAGCAGCGCGCAAGTAGCGCAGAAACACGACGTCGCAACACAGAAAACAAACTTCAAAAACACCACAACCACTTCCATCGCCTAGCCTTCAGATACAACGCTGCAGAAAACTACAGCATGGCGCCAGAGGCCGACATTGGCACCCTAACGCACATCTGCACACACTGCAAAGCCCTGACATACCCAGCAGGAACACCAGGAATGTGCTGCCTAGCCGGCAAAGTCTCTCTACACCACTTGCCACTCCTCCACAACCACGACAGACTTGGCTGAGTGGAGACACTCCAGAATCAAAACACTTCCTCCGCTATAGAAGACCATACAACTCATGCTTCCAGATGACATCATTTGGAGCACACATAGAAAGTGCGGAATTCATGCCTACTTTCAAAATCAAAGGACAAATTTATCACCGAGCTGGCTCCCTGCTCCCAAACACCGAGGGAGCACATCAATTTCTTCAAATGTTTTTCATTGGTGATGAAGACACCGAAATCAACACACGATGCCACATTTCCCCAAAAGTTAAAAAACCCATTATCGCACAACTACAACACCTCCTTCATGAACACAATCAATTAGTCCACTGATTCAAGACCGCTCTGGACAAGATGCCTACTGACACACACAGAATTATAATACATCCCGAAAAAAAGGCCGAAGGGCAACATGAACGCAGATACAACGCTCCAACTATCGATGAAGTGGCCATCGTCATGGTCGGCGATCACTTCCTACCCAGAGACATAGCACTTCAGCGAAGAAACTCTGAATTGACCACCGTATCAGAAACACATCGCTGCTATGACGCCCTCCAGTACCCAATCATATTTTGGGATGGCGCAGGTGGGTACCACATCAACAAATCTGTGGCATAGACCTTGACACAGAATGCTTCTCCCACGGACAACTCTACGTAGCGTGCTCCAGAGTTGGGAAACCACAGAACCTCGACATCAACACCGCCAACGGAAAGACAAAAAACATTGTATATCCACAAGCTCTGCAGAACGCCAGGAACACCACAACTCCACAGGACTTCAACATCCCACCCACCAGAACAACCCACAACGACACAGCCATGACCCCACCAAGTAACATCATTTCCAACCCTTACATACTCAGACTTTCTCGCATCTCCTAAATAGGGCACAGCAACGCGTGCCGGGTACAGCTAGTATATATATAAAGAGACATGTTGTACTTTGATTTTTAGTGTTTTTAACCATTTTGTTTAATTCTTTTTTGAGTATTTCGGGTGCTAAACACACCTTGTTCCATGGGAGGTTTGGTGGGCTAATTTGGTGTTTCTGCGTTCAGCGGTTTTGCTGTCTAGATGTCCCTAAGCACGACATGCCTCTTTTTATATATATAGATTGTGATAGTACTGATAATAATAATAATAGTGATGGTAATGATTATAATAATAATGGTACTGATAATAACAATAATAATATAAATAATAGTGATGGTACTGATGATAATAATAATAAATAATAGTGATGGTATTTTATTTATTTATTTATTTCGATTTGAATCCGCCACTCCCCAGAGGCTCGGGGATAATAATATTATTATCGGTACTGGTAATAATAATATAAATAATAGTGATGGTACTGATGATGATAATAATAATATAAATAATAGTGGTGGTACTGATAATTATAATAATAGTGTTGGTATTTTATTTATTTATTTATTTTGACTTGCACCCACCACTCCCCAAAGGCTCAGGGATAATAATACCGGTAGTATTATCATCGGTACTGATAATAATAATAATAACAACAAAAATAATAGTGATTGTACTGATAATAATAATAATATAAATAATAGTGATGGTAATTATTATAATAATGGTACTGATAATAACAATAATATAAATAATAGTGATGGTACTGATGAATAATAATATATAAATAATAGTGATGGTATTTTATTTATTTATTTATTTTGACTTGTACCCACCACTCCCCAAAGGCTCAGGGATAATAATAGTATTATCATCGGTACTGATAATAATAATAATAATAATAACAACAACAAAAATAATAGTGATTGTACTGATAATAATAATAATATAAATAATAGTGATGGTAATTATTATAATAATGGTACTGATAATAATAATATATAAATAATAGTGATGGTATCTTATTTATTTATTTATTTATTTTGACTTGTACCCGCCACTCCCCAGAGGTTCCGGGATAGTCATATTCTTATTATTGGTACTGATAATAATAATAATAATAAAATAATAGTGGTGGTACCGATAATAATAATAATATACATAATAGGGATGGAACTGATAATAATAATAATATAAATAATAGTGATGGTACTGATGATGATAACAATAATAATAATATGTCTCCAATTTAGGGTTTCATGGACAAAGAGGTGCACGATATGCTGCTGCGGATCCTGAGGACGAACGACGACTGATGGAGGAAAAATAAAAAAAGCCAGGCCAATGGACAACATTAATAAAATACATACATATATATATTGTGTATTTAATGGCTACGTGTCTTTGGAACATACATCACATTAAGGCTTGGGTCTGTTTCCAAGATTAATTGGGATTCATTGAGATTTAGGAACGACATGAAGTTATTATTATTATTATTTATCATGTCAGAAGCAAGTTGAGAACACACTTAATAATGTATTTTAAAATACAAACAAAGTTTAAAAACTTGGCATGATGCTCAATGTGCTTTGACCAGAAGCTGGCCACTGGGAGTGCCTCTGGCGTTGGGCGTTGATGGCATGATCGTCAGCATAGATGAAGCTCCCTGTCCCTTCTGGCAGTGGCTGGTCGTTTGTGTAAATGCTAAACATGGACGGAGGGAGCACGCTCCCCTCAGGCAGGCCGTCCTTCTGTTTCCGCCATCTGCTTCTCTGGCCCTGGAACTCAACAAAAAAGCTCCTGTTTTGTACTATTCTTATTTCCAATACTTTCCATTATTTCCTCTACGTTCCCCATTTAATAATAATAGCATTATTATTATTTGCAATATTTTGCATTTTTCTCTAGCTTCCCCATATAATAATTATTAATAATGTTATTATTATTTGAAATATTTTCCATTTTTTCTCTAGCTTCCATATTTAATAATAATACAAATGCTATTATTATTACTTCCAATATTTTCCATTTTTTGCTAGCTTCCCCATTTAATAATAATAATAATGCTATTATTATTTCGAATATTTTCCATTGTTATTATTTTCCATTATTATTATTTCTAATATTTTCCATTATTATTATTTTCCATTACTATTATTTATAATATATTCAATTATTATTATTTCCAATATTTTCCATTATTATTATTATTCCCAATATTTTCCATTATTATTTCCAATATTTTCCATTATTATTATTTCCAATATTTTCCATTATTATTATTATTTCCAATATTTCCCATTATTATTATTATTATTATTATTTCTAATATTTTCCATTAATATTATTATTATTTCCAATATTTTCCATTATTATTAGTTATTATTATTCCCAATATTTTCTATTATTATTTCCAATATTTTATTATTATTTTCCATTATTATTTCTAATATTTTCCATTAATATTATTATTATTTCCAATATTTTCCATTATTATTATTTCCAATATTTTCCATTATTATTATTATTATTATTTCCAATATTTTCCATTATTATTAATTCCAATATTTTCCATTATTTTCCATTATTATTATTTCTAATATTTTCCATTAATATTATTTTCTAATATTTTCCATTATTATTTTTCTAATATTTTATTATTATTATTTTCCATTATTATTATTATTATTATTTCTATTATTTTATTATTATTATTATTCCCAATATTTTCCATTATTATTATTTTCCATTATTATTATTATTTCCAATATTTTCCATTATTATTATTTCCAATATTTTCCATTATTTTCCATTATTATTATTTCTAATATTTTCCATTATTATTATTTTCCATTATTATTATTATTATTATTATTATTATTATTTCCAATATTTTCCATTATGCTGCAGTGGGGGGGAAAAACCCACAATGCAATCTTATGGATGGAAATCCTTTTCTGCGTCTGGCTGCGAGGGTGACCTATTTAGCGACGCTCCCTTGAGCTTCCCAAGCCTGTCTCTAATAGAGATGCTGCCGGCCCCGCACCTCGAGTGGGCGTGGTTTCCCAAGGCCCCGCCCCTTCTGCTGAGCTTTCGCCGAGGCGTCTTCTGCGCCTGCGTCTCAGGTTGGGAGTTTTCCCCGCTCCCTGGCGAGGATGCCTCAAGATGGCGGAGGCGGCCGAGCTGAAGGTAGCGGGGAATTGGGGAGGGGGCTCCGAACCGGGCCAGGGCAGGCCTCGGGGGGCGAAGGGGGCGCCCCCAAAGGAAGCGGGGGGCCGGAAATATAGGGGGCCCCCGGGAAGCGGGGTTTGGGATGGAAAGTACCGCTAACGAGGCTTCATGAGGGGAACTAGGCCCGACAAGATGGCGGCGCTTCGGGCTTTGGAGAGGGCGGAAGTGACGTCAGGCCAGGTGTCAATCATCATGATAATACTGGAAAAAATCAATATAATAATTAAAATAAATAATTAAAATAAATAATAAAAATAATATAAAATAAAAAAATTATATATAATAAAATAATAAATTGAAAATAATAATAATATTAATCGGGATAATAAAAATAATATAATTATAACGATAAAATAAAATAATAATGTAATAATATAATAAACAATAAATAATATAAAATAAAAATTATATATAATATCTATGTCTATATATTCTATATTCTCTATTATTATTATATTTATATTTTATATATATATATATTATATAAAATAAAGCGGAAAGCTTGTATGTATGTGTGTATGTATGTGCCGGCGTTCTGATTGGCTGCCACTTCCACAGGCCACAGCGACCAACGCGGGTGATGGACCTGCACCAAACTTGGTACACACAACCCCCCTGACCCCCTTTACGTCCTGGTGCGGTTCGGGGGACATGACCCACGGATTATGGGATTTGTAGTACTTTCCAACACTTTGGTTCCCACAGACCACTGCAGCCACCAAAAAGGACCAATACAGACCACACTTGGCACACACAGCCCCCATGACCCACTCTACGTCCTGGTGCAGTTCGGAGGAGGGTGGGCCATGGATGATGGGACTTGAAGTACCTCTCCTCACTTCCCAAGTCCGCTGCGACCCTCACCTGATTACTGATTGAGACCAAACTTGGCATACATAACCCCCATGACTGCCTTCACGTCCTGGTGAGGTTCGGGGGAGGACTGACAAGGGATGATGGAATTTGTAGTACTTTCACACCCCTCTGTTCCCACAGAGCACTGCGGCCCCCAACAAACACTGATAAGGACCACACTTGGCACACAGAGCCCCAGTGACCCACTCTACATCCTACTGAAGTTTGGAGGGGGTCAGAACATGGATGATGGGACTTGCAGTACCTTCCCTCACTTTCCAAGCCTGCTACAAACCTAATCTAATGACTGATCAACACCAAACCTGCCACACAGAGCCCTCATGACCCACTCTACATTCTGGTGCAGATCAGAGGAGGGTGGACCATGGATGATGGGATTTGAAGTAGCTCTACTCACTTCCCAAGTCTGTAACGACCCTCATCCAATTACTGATCGAGACCACACTTGGCACACATAACCCCTATGACTGCCTTCACGTCCTGGTGAGGTTCGGGGGAGGACTGACAAGGGATGATGGGATTTGTAGTACTTTCATACCCCTCTGTTCCCACAGACCACTGCGGCCCCCAACCAACACTGATAAAGACCACACTTGGCACACAGAGCCCCAGTGACCCACTCTACATCCCACTGAAGTTTGGAGGGGGGCAGAACATGGATGATGGGACTTGCAGTACCTTCATTAATTTCATGATACCACTACAACTCCCAATAGTGAGGGATCAAGACCAAACCTGGCACACAGAGCCCTCGTGACCCAACATCTAAGTTTGGAGGAGGGCAGACCATGGATGATGGGACTGATCTCACTTTCCAAGCCTGCTACAAACCTAATCCAATGACTGATCAACACCAAACCTGGCACACAGCGCCCTCATGACCCACTCTACATCCTACTGGAGTTTGGTGTGAGACGGACCACAGATGATGGGACTTGAAGTACCTTCACTCACTTCCTAAGAACAATGCAACCCTCATCCATTCACCAATACAGACCACACTTGCCACACAGAGCCCCCACAACCCACTCTACATCCTACTGCAATTTGGAGGAGGGTGGACCACAGATGATGGGACTTGCACTACCTTCAGTAATTTCATGATACCACTGCAACTCCCAATAATGATGGATCAAGACCAAACTTGGCACACAGAGCCCCCATGGCCCACTCTACATCCTGGTGCACTTCTCAAATCACCCGGGCAACGCCGGGTCCCCAAGGTAGTAATAAAATAAAATAATATAAAATAAAAAATTATAAATATAATAAATTAAAAATAATGATTGTATTAATATTATTATATAATATTAATTGGGATAATAAGAATAATTAATATAATTATAATGATAAAATAAAATAAATGAAATATAATTATAATATTAATATAATAATAATATCAATTGGAATAATATTAAATAATGTAATGCAATTATAACGATAAAATATAATAAAAAATCAAATATAATGATTGCATTAATATAATGATAAGAATATAATATAATTATTATTAGTTGCAATATTTTCTATTATTTCTCTAGATTTTCCAACATTGATAATAAAAATAATGCTATTATTATTATTTGCAATATTTCCTATTATTTCTCTAGGATTCTCGTCTAGGTCAAACAACATTTAATAATAATATTATATTATATTATTATTATAATATTATTATAATATTATTATTTGCAATATTTTCTATTTCTCTAGGTTTTCCAACATTTAATAATAAAAATAATGCTATTATTATTATTTGCAATATTTCCTATTATTTCTTTAGGATTCTCTAGGTCAGGGCTGTCCAACTTCTACCGGACCTGTGGCCGGAATTCCAGTTACTGATGACCTGGGGGGCCGAAGGGTCTGCCTCCGCCCCCGGCTCCGCCCCCTCCCCAGTTCCGCCCCCTCCCCGGCTCCGCCCTCTCCCCCGCCTTGGAGGTGTCTGTGGAGGACACCGGGGCTTTGACTTGGAGATAGAGATGAACACCAAAATCCCAGTCTCAAGTCCCAGTCCCTGCTTTGAACTGGATTATATTTCAGTGTGGATTCAGGGCCCTTCCACACAGCCATATAACCCAGAATACCTGCTTTGAACTGGATTATCGGAGTCCACACTCATATAATCTGGTTTAAAGCAAATAACATGGGATTTTATTCAGATGTGTGGAAAGGAAGTCAAATAAGAAGCCAGGGCCCTTCCACACAGGCCTATAACCCTGAATGATACGGCATAATATTCATTCTGCCTCTGCTAATAATAATAACAACAACAACAACAGGTTCCTGGAGTAGGAGACCTCCAAGGGCCATCCAGGGCCATCCAGTCCAATCTCCTTCTGCCATAAGGGGAAAACACAACCAAAGCATTCCTCACAGATGGCCATTCAGCCTCTGATGATAACAATAATAATAATAATATTAATTACAATGGGTTCCTAGAATAGGAGACCTCCAAGGGCCATCCAGTCCAATCTCCTTCTGCCATAAGGGGGAAACACAACCAAAGCATTCCTCAGCCATGTTGAATCAAACCTAAACTCATGAGAGCAACAGAAAGTACTGAACCTTGAGTTTGGGAATTGCAGTTCTCCTCCATCCAGAGAGCACTGTGGACTCAAATAATGATGGATCAGGACCAAACTTGGCACGAAGCCTCAGGAGAGGAGGAAGCCGGAAAGGGAATGGGTGAGCACCCCCTGCTCCGAACTCGGCCCCGCCCTTTTTCACTCTGGCCACGCCCTCTCACTCGTGCACTCTCTCTCTCCTTCCCTCTTTCCTTCAGGTGGTGGAAGGGGGAAGGAATGAAAGGGGGAAAGAGAGAGAGAAGGAGAGAGGGGGGGACAGAGGGGGGAAGTAGGAGGAGGAGGAAGAGAGCCTGCTCCTCCTCCCTGCCTTGCCCCTCACCCCCCGCCGCGGAAAAAAATAAATAAAAAATATTCCGAAAAATATTCCAAAAAAATATTTTAAAAATTATTTTTTTTAATCTTAAAAGGCAGATATCTTGCAGGAGGGTAGGGGGCCGTGGGGAAGGGGCTGGGGGGCCATATACGGCCCGGGGGCCGCCAGTTGGACAGCCCTGCTCTAGGTCAAACAACATCTATCTAGCTATCTATCTATCTATATAATAAAAGTCAGTGTTTGCAGGTGGAAGTGCGGCAATGTGTTCGGAGGAATATGTGGCAGCGTTTCGATTGGTTGCCACTGTGGGATTATTTGCATAAAGGACACTGATTGGCCAGCCTCAAAACTCTGACACTCTAAGGCACGAGACCGAGGGGATTGGTTGCCACTGAAGAAGTATTTGCATAAAGGACTCTGATTGGCCATCTACATTCCAACATTCTAACGTAACACAGAGGGAAAAGGAAAGGCCTCAGGCAGTCAGCCACTGCGGCCCACAGCAATGACGGATCAGGACCAGACTTGGCACACAGGGAACCAATGGCCCACTTCACAACCTGGTGTGGTTTAGGGCAGGAGGGGCCACGAATGATGGGATTTGCAGTGCCTTCACAACATTCACTTCCCAAACAACACTGTAGCCCCTATACATCACAGACCAGGCCCAAAATTGACAGCAAGGCTTCCTTAACTTGATTTTCCTGACTAGGCCCCCAACAATGACAGAACAAGACCAAACTTGGCACACAGACCCCCCAAAGGTGCACCCTACATCCTGGTGCAGTTTGAGGGAGGATGGACCATGGATGATGGGACTTGCAGTACTTTAATTCACTTCCTTAGAGCACTGTGGCCCACACCAATGACGAATCAGGACCAAACTTGGCACACAGAGGCCCAATGAGCCCACTTTACAACTTTATGGCAGGATGGCCCACATATGATGGGATTTGTAGTACCTTCACCCGATTCACTTCCCACAGAACATTGCAGCCCCTACAAATCACAGACCAGGCCCAAACTTGGCACACAGAATACTCATGACGCACTCTACAGCCTGATGCTGTTCTAAGGGGGATGGTCCATGGATGATGGGATCTGCAGTACCTTCACTCACTTACTGAAATCACTGCAACCCTCATCCAATGACCAATGCAGACCAAACCTGGCACACAGAGCCTTCATGACCCACTCTACATCCTGCTGCAGTTTGAAGGAGGACGGACCATGGATGATGGGACTTGCAGTACCTTCACTCACTTCCTGAAAACAACGCGCCCTCACCCAATGACCAATACAGACCAAAATTGGCACACAGAGCCCCCTTGACCCACTCTACACCCTGGTGCAGTTTCAAGGAGGATGCACCACGGATGATGGAACTTGAAGTACCTTCACTCACCTTCCGAGACCGCTGCAACCTTCATCCAATGGATGATCAAGACCAAACGTGACACACAGAGCCCCCATGACCCACTCTACATCCTGGTGCTGTTTGAAGGAGGATGGACCATGGACGATGGGACTTGCAGTACCTTCACTAAGTTCCTGAGACCACTGCGAGCCACATAAACATCTGATAAGGACCAGCTTTGGCACACAATGCCTTCCTCAATTAACCCGGGCACCACCGGGTTCCCAAGCTAGCTTAATAATAATAATAATAATAATAATGTTATTATTAATATTATTATTTATAATATTTTCCCTTATTTCTCTAAGTCAGTGTTTCTAATAATAAGAATAATAAGAATAATAAGAAGAAGAAGCATTGATTTGACTGTAGATCACTGTTTCCCAACCAGTGTGCCATGGCACACTAGTGTGCCGTGAACGATCCTCAGGTGTGCCGTGGGAAACGGGAGCCTCCAATCCCCTTTCTTCCCCCTCCTGCTGAACACTTTTCCTTCTCGGGCTCCCTTCTTCCCAGCCTCGCTCTGCTCGCTTTGCCTCGCTTTGCTCTGGGGCGAGACTGCGCAGTGGCGCCCGCACGGGACACGCCTTCCTCCCCCCCCCCCACCTGAAGAAGGGAGCCCGAGTGGAGAAGAAAAAGTAAGTGTTGGGCAGGAGGGGGAAGAAAGGGCGCGAAGGGGAGGAAGAGGTCTCTGTCGAAAGCTGGCATGGGCAAACTTGGACCTTCCTGGTGTTTTGGACTCCAACTCCCACCATTCCTAGCAGCCACTTGAGCAGGAAAGGGCCTCAGGCTGTTAGGAATGGTGGGAGTTGGAGTCCAAAGCACCCAGAGGGCCGGAGTTTTCCCATGCCTGTTTGAGGGACCTTAAAGTGGTGAGCCTCCTTCCAAGATTGTGATTCTGGATAGAAAACAAACAACATGACATAACATTGTTTGAGTCCACAGTGCTCTCTGGGTGTAGGTGAACTACAACTTCCAAACTCAAGGTCAGTTCCCAAGCAAACCCTTTCAGTACTTTCTGTTGGTAATGAGAGTTCAATAGGCCAAGTTTGGTTCAATTCCATTGTTGCAAGAGTTCAGGATGCTCTTTGATTGTGTGTGAACTATAAATCCCAGAAACTGAAACTCCCAGATGTCAAGGTCTATTTTCCTCAAACTCCATCTCTGTTCACATTTGAGCATATTGAGTATTCATGCCAAGTTTGGTCCTGATCCAACATTGTTTGAGTCCACAGTGCTCTCTGGATATAGGTGAACTACAACTCCCAAACTCAAGGTCAATGCCCACCAAACTCTTGTAGCATTTTCTCTTGGTTATGGGAGTTCTGTGTGGGAAGTGTGTGTCTTTCTGCCATTCCTGCCAGGATATCTATGTTGTGTTCATGGAAACAGGCCCAGGTTTCACTCTGAGTGTATAAATACATTTAAAAACATATTAACTGTATGTATGACTGTGTTAGAGTGTCGTTTTGTGTCATTTCGGTTGGTGGTGTGCCTCAGGGTTTGGGAAATGTAAACAGTGTGCCACTATGGAAGCGGCCTCCCCCTTGACGTGTCCCTTTCCCCTTTCTCCTGGCAGCACATGGTCATGAGCTTTAGGGTCTCGGAGCTGCAGGTGCTGCTGGGTTTTGCCGGGCGCAACAAGAGCGGGCGCAAGCATGAGCTGCTGACCAAAGCCCTGCAGCTGCTGAAGTCCGGCTGCAGCCCGGCCGTCCAGATGAAGATCAAGGAGCTCTACCGCCGCCGCTTCCCCCGCAAGATCCTCTCCCCGTCGGACCTCTCCATGCTCCACCTCCAGGCCGCTGCCTCGGCCTCCTCCTCCTCCGCGGGACAGATCCCCTCGGCCGCCGCGCTCACCCAGGGCGCCATGTGCCACCTCTCCTACGACGGGGGCCCCTCCGCGGGGGCCTCCTCGGGGGCCCTGCCGCCCGGCCTGCTGCCCCCGGTGCCCCTCCTGGGCCCCAAGCGGGAGGGGGACGGCGGCTCTCACCTCCCGCCCCCCGTCCACCCTGTCCACCCCGACGTCAAGATGCGCCGGCTGCCCTTCTACGACGTCTACGACGAGCTCATCAAGCCCACCACCCTGGGTGAGTCCTGCGTGTGGGGAGGGGGCAACACTATTATTGGGCTGCTGTGAGTTTTCCGAGCTCTCACGCCATGTTCCAGCAACATTCTCTCCTGATGCTTCTATTATTATTATTATTATTATTACTACTATTATTACTGAAACTGGATGGCCATCTGTTAGGGGTGCTTTGATTGTGCTTTTCTTGCATGACAGAATAAAGGAGGTTGGACCGGATGGTTGTATTATTATTGTTCCTACTACTATTATTACTATTATTAGTATTATTACTACTATTATTATTGAAACTGGATAGCCATCTGTTGGGGGTGCTTTGATTGTGCTTTTCTTGCATGACGGAATAAAGGAGGTTGGACCGGATGGCCCTGGGGTTGTATTATTATTGTTACTGCTACTATTATTACTATTATTAGTAGTATTACTACTATTATTACTGAAACTGGATGGCCATATGTTAGGGGTGCTTTGATTGTGCTTTTCTCGCATGACAGAAAAAAGGAGGTTGGACCGGATGGCCCTGGGGTTGTATTATTATTGTTACTACTACTATTATTAGTATTATTACTACTATTATTACTGAAACTGGATGGCCATCTGTTGGGGTGCTTTGATTGTGCTTTTCTTGCATGACAGAATAAAGGAGGTTGGACTAGATGGCCCTGGGGTTTTATTATTATTGTTACTACTACTACTATTATTACTACTATTATTATTACTGAAACTGGATGGCCGTCTAATGGGGGTGCTTTGATTGTGCTTTTCTTGCATGACAGAAAAAAGGAGGTTGGACCGGATGGCCCTGGGGTTGTATTTTTATTATTACTATTATTATTACCAATGCTGTATGTTCATGTGTTGGGGGTACATTGATTTTTTCTTTTCCTGCCTGGCAGAATATAGTGTGTGTGCACACACACAAACACACATATATACACTAGGCCCGCAAACACTGATGTTTCTAAAATACTTCCAAAACTAAAATTCCTGTGGTGAACACTAGGTGGCGCTGGTGCTTTGCTTCTACAGTGTTGCTACAGTTCTGGTGGTGAACACTAGGTGGCGCTGGTGCTTTGCTTCTACAGTGTTGCTAAAGTTCTGGTGGTGAACACTAGGTGGCGCTGGTGCTTTGCTTCTACAGTGTTGCTACAGTTCTGGTGGCGAACACTAGGTGGCGCTGGTGCTTTGCTTCTACAGTGTTGCTACAGTTCTAGTGGCGAACACTAGGTGGCGCTGGTGCTTTGCTTCTACAGTGTTGCTAAAGTTCTGGTGGTGAACACTAGGTGGCGCTGGTGCTTTGCTTCTACAGTGTTGCTACAGTTCTGGTGGCGAACACTAGGTGGCGCTGGTGCTTTGCTTCTACAGTGTTGCTACAGTTCTAGGTGAACACTAGGTGGCGCTGGTGCTTTGCTTCTACAGTGTTGCTAAAGTTCTGGTGGTGAACACTAGGTGGCGCTGGTGCTTTGCTTCTACAGTGTTGCTACAGTTCTGGTGGCGAACACTAGGTGGCGCTGGTGCTTTGCTTCTACAGTGTTGCTAAAGTTCTGGTGGTGAACACTAGGGTGGCTTCTACAGTGTTGCTAAAGTTTGCTTGAACACTACAGTGTTGCTACAGTGTTGCAGTTCTGGTGGTGAACACTAGGTGGCGCTGGTGCTTTGCTTCTACAGTGTTGCTACAGTTCTAGTGGTGAACACTAGGTGGCGCTGGTGCTTTGCTTCTACAGTGTTGCTAAAGTTCTAGTGGTGAACACTAGGTGGCGCTGGTGCTTTGCTTCTACAGTGTTGCTACAGTTCTGGTGGTGAACACTAGGTGGCGCTGGTGCTTTGCTTCTACAGTGTTGCTACAGTTCTGGTGGCGAACACTAGGTGGCGCTGGTGCTTTGCTTCTACAGTGTTGCTACAGTTCTGGTGGTGAACACTAGGTGGCGCTGGTGCTTTGCTTCTACAGTGTTGCTACAGTTCTGGTGGTGAACACTAGGTGGCGCTGGTGCTTTGCTTCTACAGTGTTGCTACAGTTCTGGTGGTGAACACTAGGTGGCGCTGGTGCTTTGCTTCTACAGTGTTGCTACAGTTCTGGTGGTGAACACTAGGTGGCGCTGGTGCTTTGCTTCTACAGTGTTGCTACAGTTCTGGTGGTGAACACTAGGTGGCGCTGGTGCTTTGCTTCTACAGTGTTGCTAAAGTTCTGGTGGTGAACACTAGGTGGCGCTGGTGCTTTGCTTCTACAGTGTTGCTAAAGTTCTGGTGGTGAACACTAGGTGGCGCTGGTGCTTTGCTTCTACAGTGTTGCTAAAGTTCTGGTGGTGAACACTAGGTGGCGCTGGTGCTTTGCTTCTACAGTGTTGCTAAAGTTCTGGTGGTGAACACTAGGTGGCGCTGGTGCTTTGCTTCTACAGTGTTGCTAAAGTTCTGGTGGTGAACACTAGGTGGCGCTGGTGCTTTGCTTCTACAGTGTTGCTAAAGTTCTGGTGGTGAACACTAGGTGGCGCTGGTGCTTTGCTTCTACAGTGTTGCTAAAGTTCTGGTGGTGAACACTAGGTGGCGCTGGTGCTTTGCTTCTACAGTGTTGCTACAGTTCTGGTGGTGAACACTAGGTGGCGCTGGTGCTTTGCTTTATTATTCTCATTCTCATTGCATTATATTATAATTATTATATTAAAACAAAATATTATTTTTAACATATTGTTTATGTTATTTGCAGCGTCGGTGAACAGCCAGCGCTTCGAAGAGGCCCACTTCACCTTCGCCTTGACCCCTCAACAGGTACAGCAGATCCTCACCTCTCGGTAAGAGGGAAAAGCGTCCTGTTTCCCGTGTTGTTTCCCTCCTCCCTGCTCCCAGCCCCACGGTTGTGGTTGTGGTGACCTTTTCTCAGCCTGTTCACGTGATCCTTCCCCTTCCTTTTCCCCTCCTAGCGACATCTTACCCGGCGCCAAGTGCGACTACACCGTGCAGGTCCAATTGAGGTAAGGACGCCGGAGATCGGTCGTCTTTTGGGATGGAAAGGCGGCTCTTCCCCGTCCTCTTCCTCCTCGACGTCTTTCCTCTTCCAGGTTTTGTTTGTGCGAAACCAGCTGCCCGCAAGAGGACTACTACCCCCCCAATTTGTTTGTGAAAATCAATGGGAAGCTCTGCCCTCTTCCAGTAAGTCAATCCCGCCGTCCGGATTCAATTGATGCCGTTCAGACTGGCACTTCTGTTAATATTATAATATATTATATTAATATAATATAATATAGTATTGATATATGACTGATGTGCTGTGGTAATAATGTAATATATTGTACACACATATAATATGGATAATAATATAATGTAATACAATATAATACTAATAATAAAAAAATATAAGAATTATATTTTTATATTACAGTATAGTAGTACTTTGATGTGGTAATAATATAACATATTGTATACACACACTAGCTTGGGGACCCGATTGTGCCCGGATCATTTCAGGAAGGCATTGTGTGCCAAGGTTGGTCCTTATCAGATGTTTACGTGGCTCGCCGTGGTTTCAGGAGGTTAGTGAAGGTATTGCGAGTCCCATCGGCCATGGTCCACCCCCCTCCAAACAGCACCAGGATGTAGAGTGGGTCATGGGGGCTGTCTGTGTCACATTTGGTCTTGATCATTCTCTGGATGAGGGTGGCAGCGGTCTCTGGAAGTGAGGGAAGGAAGTTGAAGTCCCATCATCCATGGTCCCCCGTTCTCCAAACTGCACCAGGATGTAGAGTGGGTCATGTGGGCTCTGTGTGCCAAGTGTGGTCTTGATCAGTCATTGGATGAGGGTGGCAGCGGGCTCTGAAAGTGAGTGAAGGTACTTCAACTCCCATCATCCCTGGTCCGTCCCACTCAAAACTGCACCAGGATGTAGAGTGGGTCATGGGTACTCTGTGTGCTAAGTTTGGGCCTGGTCTCTGATTTGTAGGGGCTGCAATGTTCTGTGGGAAGTGAATCGGGTGAAGGTACTACAAATCCCATCATATGTGGGCCATCCTGCCATAAAGTTGTAAAGTGGGCTCATTGGGCCTCTGTGTCCCAAGTTTGGTCCTAATTCGTCATTGGTGTGGGCCACAGTGCTCTAAGGAAGTGAATTAAAGTACTGCAAGTCCCATCATCCATGGTCCATCCTCCCTCAAACTGCACCAGGATGTAGGGTGCATCTTGGGGGTCTGTGTGCCAAGTTTGGTCTTGTTCTGTCATTGTTGGGGGCCTAGTCAGGAAAATCAAGTTGAGGAAGCCTAACAATATCCCAGGAGCTGAGGCCTAGTCAGGAAAATCAAGTTAAGGAAGCCTTGCTGTCAATTTTGGGCCTGGTCTGTGATGCAAAGGGGCTACAGTGTTGTTTGGGAAGTGAATGTTGTGAAGGCACTGCAAATCCCATCATTCGTGGCCCATCCTGCCCTAAACCAGACCAGGTTATGAAGTCGGCCATTGGTCCCCTGTTTGCCAAGTTTGGTCCTGATCCGTCATTGCTGTGGGCCGCAGTGGCTGACTGCCTGACGCCTTTTCTTTTCCCTCTGAGTCACTTTAGAATGTTGGAATGTGGTTGGCCAATCGGAGTCCTTTATGCAAATACCATTTCAGTGGCAACCAATCCCCTCTGTCTGGGGCCGTAGAATGTTAGAGTTCTGAGGCTGGCCAATCAGAGCCCGTTATGCAAATAATCCCACAGTGGCAGCCAATCGAAACGCTGGCACATATTCCTCCCACCGCACCGCCCACCGCCCGCAAACACTGACTTTTATTATATGTATAGATTAATATATTATATTAATATTATAATATATTATATTAATATAATATATTATAGTATTAATACATTACTGATGTACTGTGGTAATAATGTAATATATTGCATACACATATAATATTGATAATATCATAATGCAATACAATATAATAATAAGAAAATATAATAATTATATATTTTATATTATAGTATAGTGGAGTTGTGCAGTGATAATAATATAACATATTGATAATCATATTATAATGTGACACAATATAATACTACTAGTAATAAAATATAAGAATTATATTTTTACATTATAATATGACTAATAATATTACAGTATAGTGGAATCATGCTGTGGTAATAATGTAATATATTGTATACACATATAATATTGATAATATTATAATGCAATACAATATAATAATAATAAAATATAAGAATTATATTTTTTATATTACAGTATAATGGTACTTTGCTGTGGTAATAATATAACGTATTGTATACACATGTAATATTATAATTAATACAATATAATAATAATAAAATATAAGAATTATATTTTTTATATTACAGTATAGTGGTACTGTGCTGTGGTAATAATATATTTCATACACATATAATATTGATAATATTATAATCTAATACAATATAATAATAATAAAATATAAGAATTATATTTTTTATTACTTATAATACTTTTATTCCTTATAATACTTATAATATTACTATAATAATATTGTAATGTAATACAATATAATTGCATTGAATATTTGCCATGTATATGTGCATT
Organism: Anolis apletophallus; assembly: GCA_030556195.1. NCBI lineage: Eukaryota > Metazoa > Chordata > Lepidosauria > Squamata > Anolidae > Anolis > Anolis apletophallus. The sequence continues at coordinate 1,904,676 of JARBWK010000022.1, forward strand.
GTGATCCGTGGGGTGAGAAGGGCGGAATATAAATACTGTAAAATAAATATTACATGTAATATAATAATAATATAACATATTGTATACACATATAATATTGACAATAATATACTGTAATAAAATATAATAATAATGCAATATAATAATTATATATTTCATGTTACATGTAATATTACTAAGTATATTACAGTATAGTGGAATCGTGCTGTGGTAATAATGTAATATATTGTATACACATATAATATTGATAATAATATTATAATCTAATACAATATAATAATAAAATATAAGAAGCAATTTTTTTATATTACTAATATTACTGTATGGTGGAATTGTGCTGTGGTAATAATAGAACATATTGTATACACATATAATATTGATAATATTATAATGTAAGACAATATAATACCACTAGTAATAAAATATAAGAATTATATTTTTTATATTACAGTATAGTGGTACTGTGCTGCGGTAATAATATAATATATTTCATACACATATAGTATTGATAATAATATTACATTGTAATAGAATAAAATACTAATAATACAATATAAGAATTATATTTTTTATATTACAATATAGTGGTACTGTGCTGTGGTAATAATATAACATATTGTATATACATATAATTTTGATAATAATATAATAATGTAATACAATATAATAATAATAAAATATAAGAATTATATTTTTATATTACAGTATAGTGGTACTGTGCTGTGGTAATAATATAATATATTTCATACACATATAGTATTGATAATACTACTAATAGAATATAATACTACTAATAATAAAATATAAGAATTATATTTTATATTACTTATAATATTACTAATATTACAATATAGTGGAATTGTCCAGTGGTAATAATATAACATATTGTATACACATAATATTGATAATAATATAATGTAACACAATATTGTATACATAGTAATAATATTGAATTAATAATATTACATGTAATACAATATAATACTATGGTACCATAGTAATAATATATAACCTATTGTATAGATATAGTTTTGATAATAACATAATAAAATTAATAATAATGCAATATAATAATTATATATTTGGTATTACATGTAATATTACTAATAATATTGCAGTACAGTGTATATGCGGTGCTAATAATTTAACCTATTGTATAGATATAGTTTTGATAATAATGTAATAAAATATAATAATAATGCAATATAATAATTATATATTTCATATTACATGTAATATTACTAATAATATTGCAGTACAGTGGAATTGTGCTGTGCTAATAATATAACATATTGTATACACATAATAATATTGATAATAATGTAATAAAATATATAATAATAATGCAATATAATAATTATATGTGCAATCCCATTGGCAGGGCTACCTTCCTCCCACCAAGAACGGGGCCGAGCCCAAGCGCCCCAGCCGGCCCATCAACATCACCCCGCAGGTCCGGCTTTCGGCCACCGTGCCCAATACCATCGTGGTCAACTGGTCCTCCGAGTTCGGCAGGGTAAGCGGTATGCAAATCGGGTGCATAATTATATTATTTACCTGGCTCTGAAGCTGTAAACAACCCCCTCTGGCTTCTCTCCAGAATTACTCCATATCGGTTTACTTGGTGAAGCAGCTGACGTCGGTGACGCTGCTGCAGAAGCTGCGGGCCAAAGGCATCCGGAACCCAGACCACTCGCGAGCCCTGAGTACGTATTATTACTAATAATATTATTACTATTATTAGTTACCTGACATCTACCAATCTCCATGGGTGCCAGTTAACTGAGAGTCTACATTGTTGTTATTGTTATCGTTGTCGAATCTACCAATCCCCACGGGTGTTGAGATTCTGTTTTGTTATTGTTGTTGTTATAATTATTATGGCATCTACCAACCTTAGTGGGTATTATAGGTTATCTGAGAGTCTATTATTATTATTATTATTATTATTATGGTAGCTACCAATCTTAGTGGGTATTATAGGTTATCTGAGAGTCTATTATTATTATTATTATTATTATTATTATTATGGTAGCTACCAATCCCAATGGCTGTCATAGGTTAACTGAGCGTCTACTTTGTTGTTGTTGTTGTTGTTATGGCATTTACCAATCCCAATGGCTGTCCTAGGTTTACTGAGTCTATTATTATTATTATTATTATTATTATTATGGCATCTAACAATCCCAATGGCTGATATAGGTTAACTGAGCGTCTACTTTGTTGTTGTTATTGTTGTTGTTATGGCATTTAGCAATCCCAATGGCTGATATAGGTTAACTGAGCATCTACTTTGTTGTTGTTGTGGCATTTAGCAATCCCAATGGCTGTCATAGGTTAACTGAGTGTCTACTTTGTTGTTGTTGTTGTTATGGCATTTACCAATCCCAATGGGTTACATAGGTTAAATGAAAGTCTATTATTATTACATTATTATTATTATTATTATTATTATGGGATCTACCAATCCCAATGGTTGTCATAGGTTAACTGAGCGTCTATTTTGCTGCTGCTGCTGCTGCTGTTGTTGTTGTAATGGCATTTACCAATCCCAATGGGTGTCAAATGAGAATCTATTATTATTACATTATTATTATTATTATTATTATTATGGCAGCTACCAATCCCAATGGCTGTCATGTGTTACTGGAGCATCTACTTTGTTGTTGTTGTTGTTGTTGTTGTTATGGCATTTACCAATCCCAATGGGTTTCATAGATTAAATGAGAGTCTATTATTATTACATTATTATTATTATTATTATTATTATTATGGGATCTACCAATCCCAATGGCTGTCATAGATTAACTGAGTGTCTACTTTGTTGTTGTTGTTATGGCATTTACCAATCCCAATGTGTGTCATAGGTTAAATGAGAGTCTATTATTACATTATTATTATTATGATGATTATTATTATGGGATTTACCAATCCCAATGTGTGTCATAGGTTAAATGAGAGTCTATTATTATTACATTATTATTACATTATTATTATTGTGGCATCTACCAATCCCAATGGCTGTCATAGGTTAACGGAGTGTCTACTTTGTTGTTGTTGTTGTTGTTGTTATGGCATTTACCAATCCCAATGGGTTTCATAGGTTAAATGAAAGTCTATTATTATTACATTATTATTATTATTATGGGATCTGCCAATCCCAATGGTTGTCATAGGTTAACTGAGCGTCTATTTTGTTGCTACTGTTGTTGTTGTTGTTGTTGTTGTTGTTGTTGTTGTTGTATTGGCATTTACCAATCCCAATGGGTGTCAAATGAGAATCTATTATTATTATTACATTATTATTATTATTATGGCAGCTACCAATCCCAATGGCTGTCATGGGTTACTGGAGCATCTACTTTGTTGTTGTTGTTGTTGTTGTTATGGCATTTACCAATCTCAATGTGTGTCATAGGTTAAATGAGAGTCTATTATTATTACATTATTATTATTATTATGGCATCTACCAATCCCAATGGCTGTCATAGGTTAACTGAGTGTCTATTTTGTTGTTGTTGTTATGGCATTTACCAATCCCAATGTGTGTCATAGGTTAAATGAGAGTCTATTATTACATTATTATTATGATGATGATTATTATTATGGGATTTACCAATCCCAATGGGTGTCATAGGTTTAACGAGAGAGTATTATTATTGTTTTTATATCTACTAATCCCCATGGGTATCATGGGTTAACTAAGAGCCTACTCTACTATTATTATTATTATTATTATTATGGCATCTGCCATACCTAATAGGTGTCATAGGTTAACTGAGGGTATTATTATTATTATTATTATTATTACCAATGGAGCGGGCCCCTATTTTTTCAGAGCGAGGTGGTGGTTGTTAATATAATAATATTCCCCTTTCAGTCAAAGAGAAACTGACGGCCGACCCGGACAGTGAGATCGCAACGACCAGCTTGCGGGTGTCCCTGATGTGCCCGGTGAGTCTCGCGTCCCGTCATGTGCCCGGTGAGTCTCGCTTCCACGTCTTTGGGGAGCCTGACGGCCGCCTTTCCTCCTTTGCAGCTGGGCAAGATGCGCCTGATCGTCCCCTGCCGGGCCTTCACCTGCACCCACCTGCAGTGCTTCGATGCGGCCCTTTACCTGCAGATGAACGAGAAGAAGCCCACCTGGACCTGCCCCGTCTGCGACAAGAAGGCGCCCTACGAGGCCCTCATCATCGACGGGTGAGGACTTGGCTTGGAAGGGATGCCGCGGGTGGGTCTCGTTCCCGACCCGAGTCTTTTGGGATCCTGAATCGTTTTCCTCCCCGAACCCGCAGCTTGTTCATGGAGATCCTGAACTCGGTCACGGACTGCGACGAGATCCAGTTCATGGAGGACGGCTCCTGGTGCCCCATGAAGCCCAAAAAGGAGAACCAGGAGCTCTGCCAGCCCTCCGCCTACAACGGGGTGGAAGGTAGGAGTGGAACGCCTCCCTGGGGAATGAGATATTGGGACGCTTTGGGTGCCCGGAGAGAGGAAAATCATAAATGCAATAATAACAATTATTATTATTTCTTATTTATTTATTTATTTTATTTATTCAGTTTTATATTAAAAACACACTTTAAAACAACAGAAAGAAATAATAATAGAGTAAAATAAGGGAAACATAATAATAACAGTAATAATAGAGTAAAATAATACATGTAATAATAACAATAATAGAGTAGAATAAGAAAAACATAATAATAGCAGTAATAATAGAGTAAAATAATACATGTAATAATAACAATAATAAAGTAAAATAAGAAATGTAATAGAGTAAAATAAGAGAAATGTAATAACAACAGTTAGAGTGAAATAATACATGCAATAATAACAATAATAATAAAGTAAAATAATAGATGTAATAGAGTAAAATAAGGGAAACATAATAATAACAGTAATAATAGAGTAAAATAATATATGTAATAATAACAACAATAAGCCGGCTGAAGGTGAATCCGTCAAAGACGGAGATCTTGTGGCCCCGTCACCCTGGGCTGGATGAGTGCCGGTTGCCTACCCTGGATGGCGAGCGATTAAGCCCGTCATCCCTTGTTAAGAGCCTAGGTGTTCAGTTCGACCCCCTGCTGACCATGGAGGCCCAGGTCTCCTCGGTCAGCAGGGTGGTGTTCTTCCACCTACGACAGGCTAGGCGACTGGCCCCCTACCTGTCCAGGGATGACCTGGCCACGGTGATCCAAGCGACGGTCATCTCGAGGCTGGACTACTGTAACGCCCTCTATGTTGGCCTTCCCTTGGCGACGATCCGGAAACTCAAGTTAGTGCAGAATGCCGCTGCTCGCTTGCTGGCGGGAACACCAGTAAGGGAGCACATTACTCCCATCCTTCGGCAACTGCACTGGCTTCCCATCGAGTACCGAATCGCCTTCAAGGTGTTGGTGTTGACCTTTAAGGCCTTGCACGGCCTAGGGCCTGCGTATCTGAAGGACCGCCTTGCCCCGTATATTCCCCCGAGACCACTCCGTTCAGAAGAACAAAATCTGCTTCTGATACCATCAATCCGCTCCTGCCATCTGTCTTCAACTAGGCAAAGAGCCTTTTCTGTGGTGGCCCCAGTGCTCTGGAACTCCCTCCCAGAGGAAACTCGAACCATCTCAGCACTGATTCCCTTTCGGAGGGCCTGTAAAACGGCCCTATTTAGATCAGCCTTTGACTAGGCCCCTCGGCCGGCTGATGCTGACATAATTACCTTGGCCTATTGGGGTCCCGGACCTAGGCACTTTCTGTGTTTTCCTCGTTATTGCACTGTGACATGTAATTTTAAATGTTTTAATGTTTTATTGTAGGGCTGCAGGGCTGTTGCATGCGGCCCGGTTTATATGTGGTAACCCGCCCCGAGCCTGCAGGGAGGGGCGGAATATAAAACCAAATAATAAATAAAATAATAAATAAATAAATAATAAAGTAAAATAATGTGTCACGATGCAAGGACTCGGCCGGCCCCTTAAACACACACACAGAGACGGTAATCAGCTAACTATTTATTGAATAATAAAGAACAGGTGAAAAGATAATTGTCCATAAAAATATTGAAAAGTTCAATCCAAAGAAAGAGTCCGTAGTAATCAAAACCAAAAGCTTGGCAAAGGCTTGGCAAAGGACTCTGCAAGCAATGCGGATCAAGGAACAAGGCAAAGTCCAAACAGGACCCAAGAAACTTCTTGGCAAGACACGAGCCGGCAACTTGGCTCCGTGGTCCCACGCTCGCTTCACTCCTCTAGATTAGAAGTGGCCAAGGTACTGAGGATCCGTTCCCACGGATCCTATACTTAATCCCCTTGGCGAGGTCCCCGATGCTCTAGGCTTCTGCGCCAATCTGTGCTACGGGGTCTCGCGCTTCTCTGGCGCTCTAGGCTGCGGTGCCAACCCCTCCTGCTGGACTCAATGCTCTCTCTCCTATCGAAGCCCCGTCCTTGCCTCCCAGCACCTGGTGCGCTATCTTCATGAGAGCCAGACTCCCTTTCAGCTTCCATGGGTTCATCCTCCACTGTTTCCCTGATTCTCTCCTGCGACCCGAAACCATTATTAAAGAAAATTTTACTAGGCACCTAGAAGAACAGGCATTGCTGAAGGAAAATCAACATGGTTTCTGCAAAGGCAAATCATGCCTTACTAACTTGATAGAATTCTTTGAGGGTGTAAACAAACACATAGATAAAGGGGACCCAGTCGATATTGTTTACCTTGACTTTCAAAAGGCTTTTGACCAAGTCCCTCACCAAAGGCTCCTAAACAAGCTCTTCAGCCATGGAATCAGGGGACAGGTCTTGTCCTGGATTGGAACCTGGCTAAACTGTCGGAAACAAAGTTTAAACGGACACGTCTCTGGGTGGAAAGAGGTGAGAAGTGGCGTACCCCAAGGTTCAGTTTTGGGTCCATTACTTTTTAATTTATTCATTAATGATCTGGATGTAGATGTAAATTGTGAGGTAGCAAAGTTTGCGGACGACACTAAACTGTTCAGGGTAGTTAAAAATGAAACTGACTGTAAAGAGCTCCAGAAAGATCTCTCGGAATTGAGTGAATGGGCAACAAAGTGGCAAATGCATTTTAACCTAAACAAGTGTAAAGTCATGCACATCGGGGCAAAGAACCCCAACCTCACCTACCAATTGATGGGGTCAAAGCTTTCCGAGACAAACCAGGAAAGGGATCTTGGGGTTTTGGTGGACAGCTCAATGAAGATGTCAACCCAGTGCGCAGCAGCAGCGAAAAAAGCAAATTCTATGCTTGGCATGATCAGGAAGGGAATCGAAAATAGGTCGGCAAATGTTGTATTGCCTCTCTACAAATCTATGGTGAGGCCACATTTGGAGTACTGTGTACAATTCTGGTCTCCGCACCTCAAGAAGGATATAACGGAACTGGAAAAGGTACAAAGAAGGGCAACAAGAATGATCCAAGGGATGGAGCGGCTCCCTTATGAAACCAGGTTGCAACGCCTTGGTCTTTTCAGCCTTGAAAGACGGCATTTAAGAGGTGACTTGATCGAAGTGTATAAAATCATGCATGGGATAGAAAGGGTAAACAGAGAAAAAAATATTTTCTCTGTCACAAAACACTAGGACTAGGGGCACTCCTGAAGCTCCAAGGCAGGAAAGTTAGGACTAATAAAGGGAAATATTTCTTCACCCAGAGGGTCATTGGGTTTTGGAACTCACTTCCAGAGGAGGTTGTGACAGCGGTCAGCCTGGACAGCTTCAAGGCAGGATTAGACAGATTCATGGAGACCAAGGGAATCAGTAGTTACTGAAATGGACATCCAAGTGCCACCTCTGTGTTGATGGGGCAGGCAGGATTTCCCTGGGTACTGGTTGTGGGGGGTCGGGAGCAGGTGAGGGTTCTGCCCTCCCTTCTGCTCGAGATCCCTGTGTACAACTGGTGGGCCACTGTGTGACACAGAATGCTGGACTAGATGGGCTGAGGCCCGATTCAGCATGGCTCTTCTTATGTTCTTATAACCACCTGGCTTCTCATAACAATCGTCACTATCAACACTCTCTGAATCAGTCTGACCTTCCCAGTTATCGTAGCCGTCTGGCCATTCATCATCCCAAGCCAGGCTTTCAGTGGGAGAGGAAGGCCCAGCTTCATTCATTTCTCATCAGCTGCGGCTGGCTCCAATGCAAGGCTCCGGTGCTGCCCCTGCCCCCAGGCACAAAAGAGAACTATACATAACATATAATAACAAAAGTAAAATAAGAGAAAAAATAACAGTAATAATAGAGTAAAATAATACATGTCATAATAACAATAATAAAGTAAAATAAAATCTGTAATAGGAGTAAAATAATACATGTAATAGTAACAACAATAATAGAGTAAAATAAGAGAAACAATAACAGTAATAATAGAGTGAAATAATACATGTAATAATAATAATAAAGTAAAATAATAAATGTAATAATAATAATAAATAGAGTAAAATAATAAATGTAAAATGCAGGTACAACTGTCTTTCGGTCTTCGTAGGTCAATAGCAAACTAGACTATTTATGGTTGGGAGCTCACTCCGACCTGGGCTGTCTTTGAACTCATGACCTCTGATTGGGAAACAAAGAGACTAGAGCTGTTGGGGCACTGCCTCAATATTATGACAATCCTGAGTGACCCCTGTGGAGGTCACGTGTTGTCACTTGACCATTGTGTGTGTGTGTGTGTCCTTCCCAGCATCTCTGTACACCGTGAGTTCGGAGGGGAAGGCGCTGGGCGAGAGCAAGAAGAAAGTGGAGGTCATCGACCTGACGCTGGACAGCTCCTCGGACGAGGAGGAGGAGCCCCCCGCCAAGAAGCAGGGCCCCGTCATGACGGCGACCATCCCCTCGGCCCCGGGGCCCAAGGGGTAAGGAAGGGGGTGGGGTTCGGTCACATGATCTCGGCCCTCCGGTCAAAACCTGCCGTTGAATCAACTGTTAAATTACATTTTTAAAATGTCATTATTTAATAATATTATTTAATTATCTAACTTAATATTATAAGTATTTAATTATTTAATTTAATATTATAAAAATATTATTATTTGGTTACTAGCCGTCCTCTGTCACGTGTTGCTTTGTATATGTGTTTTGCATGTGTATATGTGTTTACATATACACATTGCGCCTCCCCCCCTCCCAACCTCACCAGAACGTGAAGGCAGTCATGGGGGTTATGTGTGCCAAGTTTGGTCTCGATCAGTAATTGGATGAGGGTCGCAGTGGACTTGGGAACTGAGTAGAGGTACTTGAAGTCCCATAATCCATGGTCCGCCCTCCTGCGAACTGCACCAGGATGTAGAGTGGGTCATGGGGACTGTGTGTGCCAAGTATGGTCTGTATTGGTCCTTTTTGGTGGCCTCAGTGGTCTGTGGGAACCAAAGTGTTTGAAAGTACTACAAATCCCATAATCTGTGGGTCATGTCCCTCAAACCGCACCAGGACGTAAAGGGGGTCAGGGGGGTTATGTGTGCCAAGTATGGTCTTGATTCGTCATTGGATGAGTGGAGCAGTGGTCTCAGGAAATGAGTCGAAGTACTTCAAGTCCCATCATCCATGGCCCACCCTCCTGCAAACTGCAGCAGGATGTAGAGTGGGCAATGGGGGCTCTATGTGCCAACTTTGGTCTTGATCAGTCATTGGATGAGGGTTGCAGCGGTCTCGGAAAATGAGTGAATGTACTTCAAGTCCCATCATCCATGGTCCGCCCTCCTCCAAACTGCACTGGGACGTAGAGTGGGTAATGGCGGCTGTGTGTGCCAAGTGTGGTCTGTTTTCGTCCTTTTAGGTGGCCACTGTGGTCTGTGGGAACCAAAGTGTTGGAAAGTACTACAAATCCCATAATCCGTGGGCCATCTCCCCCAAACCGCACCAGGACGTGAAGTGGGTCAGGGGGGTTATGTGTACCAAGTTTGGTGCAGGTCCGTCACCCGCGCTGGTTGCTGTGACCTGTGAAAGTGCCAGCCAATCAGAAAGCTGCCACATATCCTTCCTTCCTTACGCCCGTCCCCTTTCCTCCCTTCCCAGGGTGCTTAGCGGCGAAGCTCCACCCCCCTCAGTCCTGCGCAGCCCCCCGATGACCAACGTGGGCGGCGACTTCCTGTCCAGCCTTCCCCTCCCAGACTACCACCCTTCCTACCAGGTGCCCTCCGACATCCAAGGTAAGCCAGTCGGGTCTCCTGTCACCGAGAGGAAGCTGTCGGGTTGGAACATGCTGCCGCGTGAGATAGGAATGCATTATTATTATTATTATTATTATTATTACCGATTGAGCAAAACTATAGCAAAATGCGCTTCCCGCAAGAACATTATTGGGTAATTTATGATAGAGAACTGACACATCTAACTCGGGAACATAAATCATAGTGTTACATAGTGGAATGGGAGATATATCTATATATATAAAAAGTGAATGGTCGTGCAACCCAGCAAATAGGCAGCCAAACTATACGCCCCAGAACCACTAAACACCCCCAACACATTCCACCATACCCCGAGGTACCTATAGGGCACAAAAAATCCGCCCTAGATACCTCGCAAGACCCCCAACTTACACCCCCAAAACACCAGCAATATAACCCGGCGTAGCGGCGCTTACTGCAAAGCAATGCCCTCCTTCCCCCACGAGGGAGGAGAGAGGGAGAACAATGGCGCCGGCCCACTCATCCCTCCCCCAAAAACACCCCAACCGCTCTCCCTCCGTCCTCGCTCACCGGGTGCCGGGGCCCTTCTCTACGACGACGGCGACGCCATAACCGCCTCCCAACCACTCATGGACCCGGGCGGCCGCCGCCGTCCCCACCTCCGTTGCCTTCTCAACCTCCTTTGCCGCCTCCACGCCGCTCCTGAGGCCGGCCCGCGCGGCCCGAAACAGCCACGCCGCCTCCCGCGCGGCCCAGGTCCCGAACAGGCTAGCAGGCGGCGGCGGAGGCCGAGGAGGCGGCGGCGCGGCCCGGGTCCTGAAACGAGTGGGAGCCAGCGGAAGAGCCCACGGAGACGGCGGAGGAGGTGGCCACGGCGCCGCCCGCACGACCCGCCACCAGGAGCGGCTGTAAAACAGCGAGGGAGAAGGGCACGGCCACGAGACTACAATTTCCAGAAGTCTCACTGGGAAGGAGAGCGGAGACAGGGCACGAAAAAGAGAGAAGTGGGCCACGCGGGGCCTTCTGGGAACTGTAGTCCCCTGGCCGAGCCCGCCTCCTCCGCCATCTCCAAGCCCCTTCTGAGAGGCGAAGCGTGGCCGGGTCAGCTAGTCTATATATATAAAAAGAGAGCTGTCGTGGTGAGGAGCTTATAGACCGCAAAACCGCTGAACCCACAAACACAAAATCAGGCCACAAAAACCACAACCAAACAAGGTATGTTTACCACCCAGAAAAGTCACCAAAAATAATTAAAAACAACACTCTAAAATGCCTAAAATCACGGGGAACTACACTTCCCAGCATCCCCCACACCAATGATGGACGCCACGCTTGCCTTGCTGCCGGACGGTATGGAGTAGGCAGCGCGGAGCCGGAAGTGGGCACTCAGCTATCTATCTATATATATATATAGTACCATTGAAGTTGTTATTATTTTCCCCTTTTTTTCCAGGTTTGGATTTGTTCCCATTCCTTCAAAACGAAAACCAGGTACGTCTCCCTCCTGCTTATATTATTATTATTATCATTATATTATTATTTTATATAATAGTCATTTTGTCGGATGTTTGTAACTCGAGAACGGCCTGTAATACATACATACATACTGCACATCCTTACAATTTAATACTAATTTAACAATAAAATTCTAATACTGTGCTGTGCTAATAACGGAATATATTGTATACACGTATAATATTGATATTATAATGTAGTACACTATCATACTAATAATAATACAATAAACATATCACGTGTAATATTACTAATAATATTGCAGTATTGTGGTAATATATAATACTAATATTGTGCTATGGCAATAATATTATGTATTGTATTTACATATAACTTGTAAGCTGCATATAAATGTCGTACATAAATAAATAAATAATATGCATACGTGTGTGTGTGCGTGTGTGTGTGTACACACATACACAAAAGGAGATGGGTAATACGTTTATTATTATTATTATTATTATTACACCTATGTGTCTCACAACCTCTGAGGGTGCCTGCCATAGATGTGGGCAAATTTATTATTATTATTATTATTATTATTATTACACCTATGTGTCTCACAACCTCTGAGGGTGCCTGCCATAGATGTGGGCAAAATTATTATTACTATATTATTATTATTATTATTACATGTGTGTGTCTCACAACCTCTGAGGGTGCCTGCCATAGATGTGGGCAAATTTATTATTATTATTATTATTATTATTATTATTACACGTGTGTGTCTCACAACCTCTGAGGGGTGCCTGCCATAGATGTGGGCAAATTTATTATTATTATTATTATTATTACACGTGTGTGTCTCACAACCTCTGAGGGTGCCTGCCATAGATGTGGGCAAATTTATTATTATTATTATTATTATTATTATTACACCTATGTGTCTCACAACCTCTGAGGGTGCCTGCCATAGATGTGGGCAAATTTATTATTATTATTATTATTATTATTATTATTACACGTGTGTGTCTCACAACCTCTGAGGGTGCCTGCCATAGATGTGGGCAAATTTATTATTATTATTATTATTATTACACGTGTGTGTCTCACAACCTCTGAGGGTGCCTGCCATAGATGTGGGTGAATTTATTATTATTATTATTATTATTATTACACGTGTGTGTCTCACAACCTCTGAGGGTGCCTGCCATAGATGTGGGCAAATTTATTATTATTATTATTATTATTATTATTACACGTGTGTGTCTCACAACCTTTGAGGGTGCCTGCCATAGATGTGGGCAAATTTATTATTATTATTATTACATGTGTGTGTCTCACAACCTCTGAGGGTGCCTGCCATAGATGTGGGCAAATTTATTATTATTATTATTATTACACTTGTGTGTCTCACAACCTCTGAGGGTGCCTGCCATAGATGTGGGCAAATTTTTATTATTATTATTATTATTATTATTACATGTGTGTGTCTCACAACCTCTGAGGGTGCCTGCCATAGATGTGGGTGAATTTATTATTATTATTATTATTATTATTATTATTACACGTGTGTGTCTCACAACCTCTGAGGGTGGCCATCCAGCCTTTGTAATAATAATAATAACAACAACAACAATCAAAGCACCCCCAACAGATGGCTACCCAGCCTTTTTATAATAATAATAATAGTAATAAAAATAATTATATATTTTGTATTGCGTGTAATACTACTAATAGTACAATGGTATAGTACAATGTAGTAATATATAATATTGATATTGTACTATGCTAATAATATAATACAATATATAATAATATTATAATATATTATAATTATAATAGAATAATATATTATAATAATATAATAATATATTATAATAATATAATAATATTTTTATTATAGAATAATTATAATATAATATAATATAATAACATAATATAATAATATATTATAATAATATAATAATATATTGTTATACTATAATAATATATTATTATAATATATTAATATAGTATATTGTACGTTTATATATCTTCTAAATAGCTCTGAGTAGTAGTACGAATAATAAAAAATAATAATAAAGGCTCCACGGAGCACCCTTCCTTGTCGTTCCCGCTCACGGCGCTCTCTCTTTCCTTCCAGCCGCACTACAGCCCTTCGGTGATCACTTCTCTGGACGACCAGGACAGCCTGAGCCACTTTTTCCAGTACCGGGGGGCCTCCCCGCACTTCATGGGCCCGCTGGCCCCCGTGGTGGTCAGTTCCCACCCGGCTCCGTCCAACGGGCGTCTGGCCAGCATGGTCTCCTCGTCGTCCTCGTCCTCCCCCTCGGCCGCCCACCGGACCCACAGCCCCCCCGCCTTGACCGCATGCCGGCCGGACATCATCTCCCTGGACTGAACGAAGGAGCCCTTCCTTCGCTGGACATTGGCGGGGTCATCGGACACATCACCTCGCAGCTCGTTCCCCTTCGGCTTTGGAGATCTGTATTATTGCGTCGGATTGGAACTTCGTCTTGGATTCGTTCGATTCGTTCCGAATTTTTTCCCCGCTCTGTGGATTAATTCGTCTTGGTTTTCTCACGGTTTTTTTTTCCCTGGCGTAACATCAGACAAAGACCTCGGAAAAACCACTGAGATACGGCTGTGCTCTTGCCTTTCTGGATTAATTTGATTCGTCCAGGACGGGGGAATTTTTCTCTCTGCTAAATGTGTGACCAAGACTCTGCATTCACCAAATTAAGGTTTTATACTTGGATTATCCGTTTGTTTTTTATTATTATTCATTTGTTGCTTTTGGAGAAATATCAAATGATCCCCCCCCCCAAAAAAAAAAAAACCAACAACCACCACCACAAAACACTGAACTATGGCTTTGGTTTTGGATTAATTTGAGTCATCCAGGATGTGGGAATTTCCCATCTATTTTATGGAATAAGTTGGATTTTTTTTTCCCCCCGGTGAATTCCTCCGAAATGAGGTTTCGTACTTGGATTATCCATCTTATTTTTGGATTCATTAGTTGCTATTTTTCTAGGGAAACATCAAAACAATTCCCCCCCCCCCAAAAAACACCTCTGAATTATGGTTTTGGGCTTCCCCTGGCTCTGATGATAGTAATTATTAATATTATTCTTAATAATATTCTTAAACATCAATACCAAGCAATGTTAATTATTAATATTAGTATTAATATCAAATTAATAATATTAATAATTAATATTACTGTTTAATACCATTTGTTATTATTCATTCAAAGGAGCCAACCCTGTGATTATCGTTATAAATATCAATATTATTAATATTATGCCATCAATTAATATTTATTAATATTAATAATATTACTATTTAATAATATTACTTATTAATAGCAATTTTATTAATATTATACCATCAATTAATATGTATTAATATTAATAATATTACTATTTAATAATATTAGTAATATTCATTAGAAGGAGCCAACCCTGTGATTATCGCTATAAATATCAATATTATTAATATACCATCAATTAATATGTATTAATATTAATAATATTACTATTTAATAATATTAGTTATTAATATTCATTAGAAGGAGCCAACCCTGTGATTATCACTATAAATATCAATATTATTAATATTATGCCATCAATTAATATTTATTAATATTAATAATATTACTATTTAATAATATTACTTATTAATATCAATATTATTAATATTATGCCATCAATTAATATTTATTAATATTAATAATATTACTATTTAATAATATTACTTATTAATATCAATATTATTAATATTATGCCATCAATTAATATTTATTAATATTAATAATATTGCTATTTAATAATATTACTTATTAATAGCAATTTTATTAATATGCCATCAATTAATATGTATTAATATTAATAATATTACTATTTAATAATATTAGTTATTAATATTCATTAGAAGGAGCCAACCCTGTGATTATCACTATAAATATCAATATTATTAATATACCATCAATTAATGTTTATTAATATTAATAATATTACTATTTATTAATATTAGTAATGTTCATTAGAAGGAGCCAAACCTGTGATTATCGCTATAAATATCAATATCAATATTATTAATAT
Organism: Anolis apletophallus; assembly: GCA_030556195.1. Taxonomy (NCBI): domain Eukaryota; kingdom Metazoa; phylum Chordata; class Lepidosauria; order Squamata; family Anolidae; genus Anolis; species Anolis apletophallus. The sequence continues at coordinate 1,920,381 of JARBWK010000022.1, forward strand.
ACCATCAATTAATATTTATTAATAATAATATTACTATTTAATAATATTAGTTATTAATATTCATTAGAAGGAGCCAACCCTGTGATTATCGCTATAAATACCAATATTATTAATATGCCATCAATTAATATGTATTAATATTAATAATATTACTATTTAATAATATTAGTTATTAATATTCATTAGAAGGAGCCAACCCTATGATTATCAATATATCAATATCAATATTATTAATATACCATCAATTAATGTTTATTAATAATATTACTATTTAATAATATTAGTAATATTCATTAGAAGGAGCCAAACCTGTGATTATCGCTATAAATATCAATATCAATATTATAAATATATAACATCAATTAATATTTATTAATATTAATAATATTACTATTTAATAATATTAGTTATTAATATTCATTAGAAGGAGCCAACCCTGTGATTATCACTATAAATATCAATATTATTAATATACCATCAATTAATGTTTATTATTATTAATAATATTACTATTTAATAATATTACTTAGTAATATTCATTAGAAGGAGCCAACCCTGTGATTATTGTTTTCTCCTAAATATCAATATCAATATTCTAAATATATAAACATCATTTTTTAATATTTATTGCACCTATATATAATAATATTACTATTTAATAATATTAGTTATTAATATTCATTAGAAGGAGCCAACCCTGTGATTATCACTATAAATATCAATAGGATTAATATAGGCCATCAATGAAGATTTATTATCAAATGTAATAATATTACTATTTAATAATATTTGTTAGTAATATTCATTAATAATAAGCCAACCCTGTAATTATTGTTTTCTCCATCTATGAGGCACCCTCAGATTTAGACACACTTGTAATTAATAATAATTTTTAATAAATTCGTGGCAGGCACCCTCATATATATATGAGATATATATGTAATAATAATAATAATAATAATAAATTCACCAAGAGGACAATTGCACTGGACCAAGTTGAAAAAGATGCACCCTTTAGGTGAGATCACACGTGTAATAATAATAATAATAATATTTCACCCACATCTATGGCAGGCACCCTCAGAGGTTGTGAGACACACACATGTAATAATAATAATAATAATAATAATAATATTCACCCACATCTATGGCAGGCACCCTCAGAGGTTGTGAGACACACACATGTAATAATAATAATAATAATAAATTCACCCACATCTATGGCAGGCACCCTCAGAGGTTGTGAGATACACACATGTAATAATAATAATAATAATAATAATAAAAATTCACCCACATCTATGGCAGGCACCCTCAGAGGTTGTGAGACACACACATGTAATAATAATAATAATAATAATAATATTCACCCACATCTATGGCAGGCACCCTCAGAGGTTGTGAGACACACACATGTAATAATAATAATATAATAATAATAATAAATTCACCCACATCTATGGCAGGCACCCTCAGAGGTTGTGAGACACACACGTGTAATAATAATAATAATAATAATAATAAATTCACCCACATCTATGGCAGGCACCCTCAGAGGTTGTGAGATACACACATGTAATAATAATAATAATAATAATAATAAATTCACCCACATCTATGGCAGATACCCTCAGGTTGTGAGACACACACATGTAATAATAATAATAATAAATTCACCCACATCTATGGCAGGCACCCTCAGAGGTTGTGACACACACATGTAATAATAATAATAATAAATAATAATAAATTCGCCCACATCTATGGCACGCACCCTCAGAGGTTGTGAGACACACACATGTAATAATAATAATAATAATAATAATAATAATAATAAATTCATCCACATCTATGGCAGGCACCCTCAGAGGTTGTGAGACACACACATGTAAGTAATAATAATAATAATAATAATAAATTCGGCCACATCTATGGCAGGCACCCTCAGAGGTTGTGAGACACACACATGTAGTAATAATAATAATAATAATAATAATAATAATAAATTCACCCACATCTATGGCAGGCACCCTCAGAGATTGTGAGACACACACATGTAATAATAATAATAATAATAAATTCACCCACATCTATGGCAGGCATCCTCAGAGGTTATGAGACACACACATGTAGTAATAATAATAATAATAATAATAAATTCACCCACATCTATGGCAGGCACCCTCAGAGGTTGTGAGACACACACATGTAGTAATAATAATAATAATAATAATAATAATAATAATTTCGGCCACATCTATGGCAGGCACCCTCAGAGATTATGAGACACACACATGTAATAATAATAATAATAATAATAATAATAAATTCAGCCACATCTATGGCAGGCATCCTCAGAGGTTGTGAGACACACACATGTAATAATAATAATAATAATAAATTCAGCCACATCTATGGCAGGCATCCTCAGAGGTTGTGAGACACACACGTGTAATAATAATAATAATAATAAATTTATTACCCATCTCCTTTTGGGTATGTGTGTACATACACATGCGCGTGCACAGGGAGAAGGAAGGAGAGAAGGAAAGGGTGAAAGGGAGAAAGAAAGGAAGAGCGAGAAAGAGGAAAAGCGGAAGTGGAGAGAGGGAGGGAAAAGGAAGAAGGAAAGGGTGAAGGGGGAGAAAGGAAGGAAGGAAGAGGAAGGAAGTGCCTGGCTGCTCTGGAGAGCCAGAGGCAATCATGAAAAGAGCCACACCTGGCTCCCGAGCCGTGGGTTCCTGACCCCTGCTTTAAAACATGCTTCCTGTCTTGGAAATGATCAGGTTTCAGAGAGCTGGCAGCCATTTCCTTCCTGGCTGTTTCCAGTCAGCGCTCTCTTCACTCTCCAAGGCGAAAGTGGCAGTTAAAACCGTTTGTATCAGCAGAAAGCCGGAGACAGTCCAGTTCTTAGCGGACGCAATATTGGCCGTGATGCATGTCTTCTCTGCGGCCTTTATTGCCGCGTCATAGGTCCTTAGATAAGAACCCAAGCGTGCTCGGGCCAATCTGCTCCGTTTCCGCCGCCACAGACGCTCCGGCCTCCTCCTCTTTCGCCAACTCCTCGGTGAACCAAGGGGCCGGTTTAGCTTGGTTACTCGAGAGGGGGCGTTCTGGAGCGACCGTGTCTATAGCCCTGGTCTATTGTTATTTTATATTAATTGTGGAGAGGAAAGAAAGCGCGGAATAAATAAACATAATAACAACAATAATAATAATACTCTCCTTTGCGGGGAGAAAAAGTGTGAGAATAATAATAATCATCATCATCATCATCCTTCCCTCCACAGCCACCATTTTGGCCTTCTAACAAATGGAGTTTCCCAGCAAGTGGTTGAGAAGAAAGAAAATAAGAAACACCGCGAAACTGCGAAAATAAGCTAAAACGGATTCGGACGTTTCGAGTCTTGAGTATTACGATAGTATTTTATATTTTGCAAGCAACTCCTCGTATTTCCCTGCTTCCCTCTTGAAGATGTTTCCTACCACTCTTGTATAGAGAACAAAAGATATATATTATATATATATATTAATATTATATGATAATAATCTATATTTTTGGGGATTTTGTACATAAGCGACTCCAAAGATCCGTTTTGTGTTGTTGTTTTCTTTTGAGGACTCCATGAAGGTTGCGCTCCGGGCGGTGTTTCGGACGTCCTTTGCACAATTTATTTATGGTATTTAAAAGCGTATAATTTTGTGTATTTTTGTTGTAACGGCGGCGGCGGCGGCGACGTCTTTTCTCGACCTTCCTCTTGTTTCTTATTTATTCTGTCTGTCCAAAGCTTTGGTGTATTTTTGGTGTATTTTTAGAGGAAAATAAAGGGGTTTTCGCGGACCACTTTTCATTTATTTATTCCATTTTTATTTCCATTTGGGGGGAAATAGTATTTAATTGGTTTTGTTATTGGCGCGTGAATGGGAAGGGCGAAATGCCACACAAAGGGAATAATATAAAGTTGGAATATATATAATTATATAATTTAATATTATTATAATATTATTATAATATATTATAATATATTATAATATAATAATATTATATAATAATATATTATATAATATTATATAATATATTATAATATTATAATAATATATTATTATATATTAATCATATAATAATATATTATAATATTATAATATATTATTATATAGGTTGAAAGGTAGGGAGGTGGGTTTTTATGCCACGAATGTACCCTTGGTTTGGGAATATGTTGGGTGGGTTTTGTGGTTGGGGGCCTATAGTTTTCCGTGCATAAGCGTCAAAACCGGACTGTCACTTTTTATATATATAGATTATATAATATAGTAATATATTATTTTAATATATTATTCTAATATATTATTCTAATATATTATTATATAATGTTATATAATATTATATAATAATATATTATATAATAATATATTATATAATATTATATAATAATATATAATATTATATTATAATAATATATTATTATATATTATTATATATTAATCATATAATAGAATATTATAATATTATATATATTATTATAATATAATATTATATAACATATAATATATTATAATATAATATTATATAACATATTATAATAATATATAATAATAATAATATATAATAATATATTAGAATAATATATTACTATATTATATAATCTATATATATAAAAAGTGACAGTCCAGTTTTGACGCTTATGCACGGGAAAACTATAGGCCCCCCAACCACAAAACCCACCCAACACATTCCCCCAGACCACAAGGTACATTCGTGGCACAAAAAACCCCACCTCCCTACCTTTCAACCCCCCCAAAAACCGCCCATTGCATCCCGTTCTGCACTGGCCGCGAGCGCAGGAGAGAGGGAGAGCAACCGCGCAGGCGCACTCAGCCCCCCACCAACCCATCCCGTCGCCCTCCTCACTCACCGGGACCTTCGCAGCCACACCGGCGGCACCCTACCCCCCTCCTCCTCTACCTCCTCGGCCTCCTCGCCCGTCTCCCTGCCGTTCCCGGCCCGCTCGGGCGCCACCGGGACCACCTGGGAAGCGAGCGAAGAGGGAGGGAGGGAGTGATAGATAGGGATAGAGAGAGAGAGAGACAGTGATAGATAAGGATAGGGATAGATAGATAGATAGATAGATAGATAGAGAGAGACAGAGAGACAGACAGACAGACAGACACAGGAAGTTATAGAGAGAGAGATAGGTAGATAGTAGGCATGGTTTTGAACCCAAAAATAGGGAATCGAAAATCTAATGGGGGGATTTTTTTATTAGTAATAGAAAGACTTACAAAAAAATTCCAAAAATTTCTAAAATGTAACTTAATTACTAAAGAAATTCGTTAGTAGTTCTAAAGTAGGCAAAGCAGGGAAACAGGACTGACACTGTTTTAAGCACAGGCAAATCAAGGGGCAACATTTCCCTTGGTTTCCTTGCAGGGAGATATAATGCATTAATATATTATTATTATTATTATTATTATTATTATAAAAGGACAGGGTTTCTTTGCAGGGACATATAATGCATTAATATATTATTATTAATATTATTAAATACCTCTGGTGCAGGCCTTGCTAATCTGTAGAGTTCTCACTCCAGCTTTTTTCCCATTCAGTTTTACCATAGCAGTCTAGGATCTCCGTTTGAACTCTATGGCTTTTCTTGATTCTGAACTCTTCCTTCTCCTCTCCGTGCTCTTTTCACTCCTGCTGCCCTTCTCTCAGCAGTTCTTATGTCCTTCTACTCCGTCCTTCTATCTAAACCCCCTTCCTGGGTGTTTAAATTGCTTTTTTCATCAGTCCTCCAGCCCCTCTAGGAGTCCCGATCTGGATCTCTCTATGGTTTCGGCTCCTTTTCACTTCCTGGAGGAGGCCTTTCACTCGAATTAGGCTCCAAGCATGGAAAGGCCCCCGATTTGACTGTGAGTTATGTCTGCAAAGCTATTTTGGAGGGGAAATTTTCCTGTTGGGGGGGGCATCCGAAATATTTAATAATCTAACGAAATTTTGGGCCCAGAGAGTGCGGAAAAGAAAGTCCACTTCCGGGATTGGCCTTGCGATCCGTATAAACTTGAAAGTCCCATACATACGAATCCCTTCCGATTTCTTTTCATTTTCATAACTTTTATCTCATGCCTAGTAGATAGGGATAGAGAGAGAGAGAGAGATAGACTGAGAGAGACACAGAGAGAGAGAGAGAGACATGGCACAGCAACGCGTGCCGGGTTCAGCTAGTATTGTATAATAATTATAATAATATAATAATTATATATTATAATATAATTATATATTATTATAATATTATATTATAATATATTATAATATTATATTATATTAATGATATATTATATAATATATATTGATATTATATAATATCAAGGGGGCCCCTGGTGGCACATTGGGTTAAACCGCTGAGCTGCTGAACTTGCTGACGGAAAGGTTGGCAATTCGAATCCGGGGAGCGGGACGAGCTCCTGCTGTTAGCCCCAGCTGTCAACCTAGCAGTTCGAAAACATGCAAATGTGAGTAAGAATAAGAGTAATGCTATGATTAAGAGTAAGGATAAGAGTATGGATGTGATAAGAATGAGTAAGGATATGGTAAGAATGAGAGTGATGACAGAATAAGTAAGGATGTGATAAGAATGAGAGTAAGAGTAAGGATATGGTAGGACTAAGAGTAAGGATGTGGTAAGATTAAGTACGGATATGGTAAGAATGAGAGTAAGACCATGGTAAGAAATAAGTAAGGATGTGATAAGATAAGAGTTAGAATAAGAACATGGTAAGATTAAGAGTAAGGATGTGATAAGAATAAGGATGTTATAAGAGATAGAGTAAACATGGTAAGATTAAGAGTAAGGATGTGATAAGAGTTAGAGTAAGAACATGGTAAGATTAAGAGTAAGGATGTGATAAGAGTAAGGATGTTATAAGAGTTAGAGTAAACATGGTAAGATTAAGAGTAAGGATGTGATAAGAGTTAGAGTAAGAACATGGTAAGATTAAGAGTAAGGATGTGATAAGAGTTAGAGTAAGAACATGGTAAGATTAAGAGTAAGGATGTGATAAGCATGAGAGTAAGAACATGGTAAGATTAAAAGTAAGGATGTGATAAGAGTTAGAGTAAGAACATGGTAAGATTAAGAGTAAGGATGTGATCAGAGTTAGAGCAAGAACATGGTAAGATTAAGAGTAAGGATGCGATAAGCATGAGAGTAAGAACATGGTAAGATTAAGAGTAAGGATGTGATAAGAGTTAGAGTAAGAACATGGTAAGATTAAGAGTAAGGATGTGATAAGAGTAAGGATGTGATAAGAGTTAGAGTAAGAACATGGTAAGATTAAGAGTAAGGATGTGATAAGAGTAAGGATGTTATAAGAGTTAGAGTAAGAACATGGTAAGATTAAGAGTAAGGATGTGATAAGAGTTAGAGTAAGAACATGGTAAGATTAAGAGTAAGGATGTGATAAGAGTAAGGATGTTATAAGAGTTAGAGTAAACATGGTAAGATTAAGAGTAAGGATGTGATAAGAGTAAGTAAACATGGTAAGATTAAGAACATGGTAAGATTAAGAGTAAGGATGTGATAAGAGTTAGAGTAAGAACATGGTAAGATTAAGAGTAAGGATGTGATAAGAGTTAGAGTAAGAACATGGTAAGATTAAGAGTAAGATTAAGAGTAAGGATGTGATAAGCGTGAGAGTAAGAACATGGTAAGATTAAGAGTAAGGATCTGATCAGAGTTAGAGTAAGGCTATGGTAAGAATAAGAGTTAAGGATGAAAGTAAGGATATGGCAAGGACAAGGGTAAGACTAGGTAAGAATAAGAGTAAGAATATGGATAAGAGTGATAAGGTTATGGGTAAGAGTGGGAATATGGGTAAGAAGGAGAGTCAGGCTACGAATATGGGTAAGAACCGAGATAAGAGTAAGGGTCAGCCACGGAATTCGGGTAAGAGGGGAATGCTAAGAATATGGCTAAGAATAAGGTTGAGAATATTGGTGAGAGTAAGGGTCAGCAGGGCCATATGGGTAAGAATAAGGCTAAGAATGTCATTGAGAGTGAGGGATAACGGTGGAATAAGATTATTCCCCGTCCGCCACACCAGGCCAGACCAACGCAATGTCCAGTGTTGTCTTCCCAAGCAAAGCCTTTGGCCGTCCATTGGCTCATCCTTCCGCTCGCATCGTCCGGAGCCACCTCCGCAGGGCGAACCGTGTCCCGGCGCTGACCCTCTCGTTGTTGTCGGCGTTGTGGCCGAAGAGCGTGGCCGTAGGGATCGGGACCCTCCTGGACGAGCCGCTGTCCACTTTGGCAACGCTGCTCCAGAGAGGAAGGAAGGAAGAGAAATAGTAGAAAATACTGCAAATAATAACAGCATTATTATTATTAAGTGTTGGAAAATCTAGAGAAATAATAGGAAATATTGCAAATAATAATAGCATTCTTATTATTAAATGTTGGGAAATCTAGTGAAATAGAAAATATTGCAAATAATAATAGCATTATGATTATTATTATTAAATGTTGGAAAATCTAGAGAAATAATAGAAAATATTGCAAATAATAGCATTATTATTATTAAATGTTGGAAAATCTAGAGAAATAATAGAAAATATTGCAAATAATAACAGCATTATTATTACGTGTTGAAAAATCTAGAGAAATAATATAAAATATTGCAAATAATAATAATAGCATTATTATTAATAAATGTTGGAAAATCTAGAGAAATAATAGAAAATATTGCAAATAATAGCATTATTAAGTGTTGGAAAATCTAGAGAAATAATAGGAAATACTGCAAATAATAATAGCATTCTTATTATTAAATGTTGGAAAATCTAGAGAAATAATAGAAAACATTGCAAATAATAATAGCATTATTATTATTAAATGTTGGAAAATCTAGAGAAATAATACAAAATACTGCAAATAATAATAACATTATTATTATTAAATGTTGGAAAATCTAGAGAAATAATACAAAATATTGCAAATAATAGCATTATTAAGTGTTGGAAAATCTAGAGAAATAATAGGAAATAGGAAATATTGCAAATAATAATAGCATTCTTATTATTAAGTGTTGGAAAATCTAAAGAAATAATAGCAAATATTGCAAATAATAATAGCATTATGATTATTATTATTAAATGTTGGAAAATCTAGAGAAATAATAGAAAATATTGCAAATAATAATAGCATTATTATTATTAAATGTTGGAAAATCTAGAGAAATAATAGGAAATATTGCAAATAATAGCATTATGATTATTATTATTAAGTGTTGGAAAATCTAGAGAAATAATAGAAAATATTGCAAATAATAATAGAATTATGCTTATTATTATGTGTTGGAAAATCTAGAGAATAATAGAAAATACTTCAAATAATAATAGCATTATGATTATTATTATTAAGTGTTGGAAAATCTAAAGAAATAATAGGAAATATTGCAAATAATAATAGCATTATGGTTATTATTAAATGTTGGAAAATCTAGAGAAATAATAGAAAATATTGCTAACAACAATAGCATTATTATTAATAAATGTTGGAAAATCTAGAGAAATAATAGAAAATATTGCAAATAATAGCATTATTAAATGTTGGAAAATCTAGAGAAATAATAGAAAATATTGCAAATAATAATAGCATTATTAAGTGTTGGAAAATCTAAAGAGATAATAGCAAATATTGCAAATAATAATAGCATTATGATTATTATTAATAAATGTTGGAAAATCTAGAGAAATAATAGAAAATATTGCAAATAATAATAATAGCATTATTATTAATAAATGTTGGAAAATCTAGAGAAATAATACAAAATATTGCAAATAATAGCATTATTATTATTACATGTTGGAAAATCTAGAGAAATAATAGAAAATATTGCAAATAATAATAATAGCATTATTATTAATAAATGTTGGAAAATCTAGAGAAGTAATAGAAAATATTGCAAATAATAATAATAGCATTATGATTATTAATAAATGTTGGAAAATCTAGAGAAATAATAGAAAATATTGCAAATAATAATAATAGCATTATTATTAATAAATGTTGGAAAATCTAGAGAAATAATAGAAAATATTGCTAATAATACTAATAATAATAAATGTTGTTGGATCTAGATAATCCAAGAGAAATAATAGGAAATATTGCAGCATAAATAAGCGATTTCGTTCTATAGGTTGCCCCAAAAAATCCCTATACACACTTGAAAAGCAACAGAAACAAATGGACATCAAAGGGGGGGATGAGGTTGTCGTCGTTGGGATTCTGGACCTTGTTTCAATGTTTTCAATACCTGACGGTCGGCGGGAGGCCGGTCCCTTCGTGGTTGCCATCTCCTGTGCCGACAATTGCGGCCGCGATGGGCACATCTAGCCACGCACAAGCACTCACTTCGCCTTCGTCGGGCTTCAGCCTCGCCTGGAATATTATAATATTGTTATCGACTGTTTCTGTTATTTTATATTATTGCTATCATATTAATGTATCAATCATCAAAATCATTATTATTTTATATTATTTTGTACTACATTGTTATATAATAATATACACAATAATAATTATTTTTTTATTTTATTGCTATTATATTACTATTATCTCTTTTATATTATTACAATTATATCAATACTCAAAACCATTGTTATTATCTATTATTTTATAGTATTGGTATTACATTATATCTAACATCATAATAATTATTTTTTTTATTTTATTGTTAATATTCTCATCTTATTATTATTGCTATTATTATATCAATCATCACAATCATTGTCATTATCTATTGTTTTGTATTGCTATATTACTATTCTCATCTCTTATATATTATTGCTATTATTATTATATTAACCATCACAATCATTGTTATTATTTGTTATTTTATATTATTGCTATTATATTATTATTCTTATATGTTATTATAATTATCTTATATCAATACTCAAAATCAGTCCCAGGCTGCGAACCTGCGTCTTCAGGGGGAGTGTGACCCCCATCCAACACTAGCTGTAACCCTATGCCCTGTTTGACCTTTCGACTGACCAGGAGGACCTCTGTCTTGTCTGGATTCAATTTCAATTTGTTCGCCCTCATCCAGTCCGACACAGTGGCCAAGCACCGGTCCAAGGTCTGGACAGCCTCCTTGGTGACAGGTGGGAAGGAATGACAGATCTGGACGTCATCTGCATACAGAGTTACTCCGAAACTCCGGATGATCTCCTCCAGCGGCCTCATGTTTCCAGTCAGCGCTCTCTTCACTCTCCAAGGCGAAAGTGGCAGTTAAAACCGTTTGTATCAGCAGAAACCCGGACACAGTCCAGTTCTTAGCAGACGCAATATTGGCCGTGATGGATGTTTTCTCTGCGGCCTTTATTGCCGCGTCATAGGTCCTTAGATAAGAACGCGGACACGTTCGGGCCATGAAAGCAAAATACTTGGAAATGTATTTCAGTGAGAGCCATAGAATATCTATAATCTATTTTAAGACTGAATTCAACTCAATGTGAGTACGTACGATGAGGAAAGGATTCCCATAGGGACAGAATGACGGGACGCTTCGGACCTGGCTCTGCAAAAGGCACGCTCACGCCCAGGGAAGGAAGAGAAGGCGGAAGGAAGGAAGGACGGAAGGAAGGAAGGAAGACAGAGGAAATAAAGGAAGGAGGGGGAGAGGAAGAAAGAAAAAAAGAACGAACTATGGAAAAGGAAGAAAAGAAAAGAGGAGAGAGACAAGGAGGGGAAAAGGAAGAAGAAAATGGGAAGGGAGGAAAGGAAAGGGTGGGAGGAAAAAGTAAAATAATGAAGGGAAAAGAAAGAAGGGGAGAGGGAAGTGAAAAGAAAGGAAGGAGAAGGAAAGGAAGACTTGGGGAAAAGAATAGAAGAGGAAGGAAGGAAGGAAGGGGGAAAGGGAGAGACAGAAAAGGAAGGATAGAAGTAAAGGGTGAAGGGGAGAAAGAAAGGAAGAGGAAGGAAGGAAGAGGGAGAATGGAGGAAAGATGGAAGGGGAGAGGAAGAGAAGGAGAAGGAAAGGGTGAAGGGGAGAAAGAAAGGAAGAGGAAGGAAGGAAGAGGGAGAATGGAGGAAAGATGGAAGGGGAGAGGAAGGAGAGAAGGAGAAGGAAAGGGTGAAGGGGAGAAAGAAAGGAAGAGGAAGGAAGAGGGAGAATGGAGGAAAGATGGAAGGGGAGAGGAAGAGAAGGAGAAGGAAAGGGTGAAGGGGAGGAAGAGGAAGGAAGGAAGAGGGAGAATGGAGGAAAGATGGAAGGGGAGAAGGAAGGAAGGAGAGAAGGAAAGGGTGAAGGGGAGAAAGGAAGGAAGAGGAAGTAAGTAAGAGGGAGAATGGAGGAAAGAAGGAGGGGAGAGGAAGGAGAGAAGGAGAAGGAAAGGGTGAAGGGGAGAAAAAAGGAAGAGGAAGGAAGGGAGAGGGAGAATGGAGGAAAGAAGAAAGGGGAGAAGGAAGGAAGGAGAGAAGGAAATGGTGAAGGGGAGAAAGGAAGGAAGAGGAAGGAAGGGAGAGGGAGAATGGAGGAAAGAAGGAAGGGGAGAAAGAAGGAAAGGGTGAAGGGGAGAACGGAAGGAAGAGGAAGGAAGAGGGAGAAGGAAAAGGTGAAGGGGAGAAAGAAAGGAAGAGGAAGTAAGTAAGAGGGAGAATGGAGGAAAGAAGGAGGGGAAGGAAGGAAGGAGAGAAGGAGAAGGAAAGGGTGAAGGGGAGAAAGTAAGGAAGAGGAAGGAAGGGAGAGGGAGAATGGAGGAAAGAAGAAAGGGGAGAAAGGAAGGAAGAGGGAGAAGAAAAAGGTGAAGGGGAGAAAGAGAAGGAAAGGGTGAAGGGGAGAAAGAAAGGAAGAGGAAGGAAGGGAGAGGGAGAATGGAGGAAAGAAGGAAGGGGAGAAAGAGAAGGAGAGGGTGAAGGGGAGAAAGAAAGGAAGAGGAAGGAAGGGAGAGGGAGAATGGAGGAAAGAAGGAAGGGGAGAAAGAGAAGGAAAGGGTGAAGGGGAGAAAGAAAGGAAGAGGAAGGAAGAGGGAGAAGGAAGGAGAGAAGGAGAAGGAAAAGGTGAAGGGGAGAAAGAAAGGAAGAGGAAGAATGGAGGAAAGAAGGAAGGGGAGAAAGAAGGAAAGGGTGAAGGGGGGAGAAAGGAAGGAAGGGAGAGGGAGAATGAAGGAAAGAAGAAAGGGAAGAAGGAAGGAAGGAGAAGGAGAAGGAAAGGGTGAAGGGGAGAAAGAAAGGAAGAGGAAGTAAGTAAGGGAGAATGGAGGAAAGAAGGAGGGGAGAAGGAGAAGGAAAGGGTGAAGGGGGAAAGAAAGGAAGAGGGAGGAAGAGGGAGAAGGAAGGAGAGAAGGAGAAGGAAAGGGTGAAGGGGAGAAAGAAAGGAAGAGAAGAAAAGCAGGAAAGGGTGAAGGGGAGAAAGAAAGGAAGAGGAAGGAAGAGGGAGAAGGAAGAAAGAAGGAAAGGGTGAAGGGGAGAAAGAAAGGAAGAGGAAGTAAGTAAGAGGGAGAATGGAGGAAAGAAGGAAGGGGAGAAAGAAGGAAAGGGTGAAGGGGGAGGAAGAAAGGAAGAAGGGAGGAAGAAGGAAGGAAGGAAGGAGAGAAGGAGAAGGAAACGGTGAAGGGGAGAAAGAAAGGAAGAGGAAGTAAGAGGGAGAATGGAGGAAAGAAGGAAGGGGTGAAGGGGGAAAGAAAGGAAGAGGGAGAAGGAAGGAGAGAAGGAGAAGAAAAAGGTGAAGGGGAGAAAGAAAGGAAGAGGAAGTAAGTAAGAGGGAGAATGGAGGAAAGAAGGAAGGAGAAAGAGAAGGAAAGGGTGAAGGGGAGAAAGGAAGGAAGAGGAAGGGAGAGGGAGAATGAAGGAAAGAAGAAAGGGGAGAAGGAAGGAAGGAGAGAAGGAGAAGGAAAGGGTGAAGGGGAGAAAGAAAGGAAGAAGTAAGTAAGGGAGAATGGAGGAAAGAAGGAAGGGGAGAAAGAAGGAAAGGGTGAAGGGGAGAAAGAAAGGAAGAGGAAGGAAGAGGGAGAAGGAAGGAGAGAAGGAGAAGGAAAAGGTGAAGGGGAGAAAGAAAGGAAGAGGAAGGAAGGAGAATGGAGGAAAGAAGGAAGGGGGAGAGGGAGGGAGAAGGAAGGAGAGAAGGAGAAAGAAAGGGTGAAGAGGGGAAGAATGGAAGAAAGAATGGAAGGAAGAGGAAGGGCTGCTCTGGAGAGCCAGATGCAACAATGGAAAGAGCCACACCTGGATCCCGAACCATAGGTTCCTGACTCCTTTAAAACAGGCTTCTTGTCTTGGAAATGATCAGGCTTCAGAGAGCTGGCAGCCATTTTCTTCCTGGCTGTTTCCAGTCAGCGCTCTCTTCACTCTTCAAGGCGAAAGTGGCAGTTAAAACCGTTTGTATCAGCAGAAAGCTGGGCACAGTCTTGAGAGGGGGCGTTCTGGAGCAACCGTGTCTATAGCCCTGGTCTATTATTATTTTATATTATTGTGAAGAGGAAATAAAGCGGGAAATAAATAAACATAATAATAATAACAACAATAATAATACTCCTACCTCTAATTGGCTGTGGCTCTCGGACGAACGCAAGAGGAGGAAGGCCACGACGTGATGGTGGGTCGGCAAGCCAAGGCTCAGCAACGGCGGATACACAGACTGAATGGGAAACGATATTAGAGTATTGATAACAATATTAAAAATAATGCATAAATAAAACGATACATTATAACGTATACTATATTGTGATATTATTTATATTATGTTATTTATGGTAGAATAATTATAACAATAGGAATAATTATATATATATTAATGTATACATATATTAATTGTCATAACTATTCTAAATGATACAAATATATATACATTAATATATACATATATAATATTAATAACTATAATATAATGTAGAATATATTGTGATATATAAATGATACACTATAATGTAGAATATATTGTGAAACTATATATATATTATACTAAAATAATATATATGATAACACATAATGTGATATTGATATTTTATTGTTTATATTAGAAAAATTAGAACAATATAAATAATACATGATATGTGAAATATATTGTGAAATTATTTATATTTATATATTGTGTAATTTATATTTTATTAGCATAATAGCAATATAATACATTATCTATATCTCTTCTCTCTATATATAATAAAGCGGAATGTTTGTATGTGTGTATGTGGGTTTGTATGTATGTATGTGGCGGCGTTCTGATTGGCTGGCACTTTCACAGGCCACAGCGACCAGCGCGGGTGATGGACCTGCACCAAACTTGGGACACATAACCCCCTGACCCCTTTACGTCCTGGTGGTTTGGGGACATAGACCACGGATTATGGGATTTGTAGTACATTCCTACACTTTGGTTCCCACAGACCACTGTGGCCACCTCAAAGGACCGATACAGACCACACTTGGCACACACACACCCCATTACCCACTCTACGTCCTGGTGCAGCTCGGAGGGGGGCAGACCATGGATGATGGGACTTGAAGTACCTCTACTCACTTCCCAAGTCTGCTGCGACCCGTCATCCAATTACTGATCAAGCCCACACTTGGCACACATAACCCCCATGACTGCCTTCACATCCTGGTGAGGTTTGGGAGGGGGGGCTGCCAATGGACGATGGGATTTGTTGTACTTTTGCACCCGCAACTCCCAATAATGATGGATCAAGACCAAACTTGACAGATAGAGCCTCCATGACCCACTCTACATCCTGGTGCAGTTTTGTGTGAAACGGACCACGGATGATGGGACTTGAAGTACCTTCACTCACTTCCTACAAACAATACAACCCTCATCCATTCACCAATACAGACCAAACTTGGCACACGCAGCCCCCATGACCCAATCTACATCCTACTGCAGTTTGGAGGAGGGCAGACCATGGATGATGGGACTTGAAGTACCTTCCCTCAACTTTCTAACACTGCTGCAAACCTAATCCAATGACTGATCAAGACCAAACCTGGCACACAGAGCCCTCATGACCCACTCTACATCCTGGTGCAGTTTTGTGTGAAACGGATACGGATGATGGGACTTGAAGTAC
The DNA here is from genome assembly GCA_030556195.1 of Anolis apletophallus. Lineage (NCBI taxonomy): Eukaryota > Metazoa > Chordata > Lepidosauria > Squamata > Anolidae > Anolis > Anolis apletophallus. Next base: position 1,936,447 of record JARBWK010000022.1, read on the forward strand.
CTTCACTCACTTCCTATAAACAATACAACCCTCATCCATTCACCAATACAGACCAAACTTGGCACACACAGCCCCCATGACCCACTCTACATCCTGCTGCCGGTTGGGGGAGGGTGGACCACAGATGATGGGACTTGCACTACCTTCAGTAATTTCACGATACCACTGCAACTCCCAATACTGATGGATCAAGACCAAACTTGGCACACAGAGCCCCCATGACCCACTCTACATCCTGGTGCACTTCTCAAATGACCCGGGTAACACTGGGTCCCCAAGTTAGTATAGAATAAAGCAGAATGTTTGTATGTGTGTGTGTATGTATGTATGTATGCGGAGGGATATGTGGCAGCCTTCTGATTGGCTACCACTTTCACAGGCCAGAGCGACCAGTGCGGGTGATGGACCTGCACCAAACTTGGTACACATAACCCGCCTGACCCCCTTTACGTCCTGGTGCAGGTTGGAGGAGGGCGGACCATGGACGATGGGACTTGAAGTACCTCTACTCACTTCCCAAGTCCGCTGCGACCCTCTTCCAATTACTGATCAAGACCAAACTTGGCACACATTACTGCCTTGACATCCTGGTGAGGTTCGGGGAGGACTGACAATGGGTGATGGGATTTGTAGTACTTTCACACCCCTCTGCTCCCACAGACCACTGCGGCCCCCAACATACACCGATACAGACCACACTTGGCACACAGAGCCCCAGTGACCCACTCTACATCCTGCAGCAGTTTAGAGGAGGGCCGACTATGGATGATGGGACTTGCAGTACCTTCCCTCAATTTTCCAAGACTGCTGCAAACCTAATCCAATGACTGATCAAGACCAAACCTGGCACACAGAGCCCTCATGAACCACTCTACATCCTGGTGCAGTTTTGTGTGAGACGGACCACGGATGATGGGACTTGAAGTACCTTCACTCACTTCCTACAAACAATACAACCCTCATCCATTCACCAATACAGACCAAACTTGCCACACACAGCCCCCATGACCCAATCTGCATCCTACTGCAATTTGGAGGAGGGTGGACCACAGATGATGGGACTTGCAGTACCTTCAGTAATGTCATGATACCACTGCAACTCCCAATAAAGATGGATCAAGACCACATTTGGCACACACAGCTCCCATGACCCACTCTACATCCTGCTGCACTTTGGAGGAGGGCAGACCATGGACGATGGGACTCGCAGTGCCTTCACTAACTTCCTGACACCACTGCGACCCACATAAATAATAGCTACAGACCAACTAATACGTTTCTCAAATAACCCGGCCACCGCCGGTTCCCCAAGCTAGTAAACAATATAATACGTAATATATTATTTATAGTAGCATAATTAGAACAATATAAATAATAATATTTATATTGTATTATTTCCACTATAATAATTATAACTATAATGTAACGTATATTGTGATATTATATAGAATATTTAGAACGATACAAATAATATAATGCATATTGTGATATTATTTATATTGGAATAATTGCAATAATTATAATAATTAAAACAACAACAATAATAATAATAATAATAATAATAACCTCCCAAAGTCCCAGCATGCTCCAGGAGAACTCTCCTTCTCTCAGCTTCAAGCCAGTTTCCTCTTGCAATTCTCTCAGCCCTGCATCCAGCAACTATGGAAAGAAAGCAGAAGTTCGGAGCAGAATCCGGACCGTTTCCAGAACACACCCGGGTTTTGGGAGCCATTGCAAGAGGTTGCAAACCACCTCCTTACCTGCTCATTTGGTTCAATGTGGCCGCCTGGAAAAGGGAAAAGAGAGACCTCTTGCAAATCAATTATTATTACCATCATTATATCATATTATTATTTCATATCAATATTATAATCATATGTTATTTTACTTTTATTATCACATATTATTTATTATTTTCATTTATTATTTATTATTATAGTTCTGTTGTAATTTATTATCAATATTATATTATTATTAAAATTATATTAGTTATATATATATTATTATTTTATCAATATTATAATCATATATTATTTTATTTTTATTATCATATATTATATTAGTTTTATTCTCACATTATTTATTATTTTTATTTATTATAGTTATGTTGTAATTTATTATCAATATTATATGATTATATTTATTATTAATATATATTTATTATTATTATTTTATCAATATTATAATCATATATTATTTTATTTTTATTATCACATATTATTTATTATTTTGATTTATTATTTATTATTATAGTTCTGTTGTAATTTATTATCAATATATTATTATTAAAATTATATTAGTTATATATATATTATTTTTATCAATATAATCATATATTATTTTATTTTTATTATATATTAGTTTTATTCTTACATATTATTTATTATTTTTATTTATTATAGTTCTGTTGTAATTTATTATCAATATTATATGATTATATTTATTATTAATATATTATTATTATTTTATCAATATTATATTTTATTTTTATTATTATTTTAGTTTTTTTTATTATTATTTTTATTTATTATTTTTTATTATTATTTATTATTTATTATTATAGTTCTATTTTTTATTTTTATTTTATCAATATTATAATTATATTATTAATAAAATTATTTATTATTTTTATTATTTATTATTATAGTTTATTATTTTATCAATATTATAATTATATTATATATTTTTATTTTACAATCATATATTTTTATTTTATCATATATTATTTTTTTTTATTATCACATTTTTATTATTTTCATTTATTATTTATTATAGTCTTGTAATTTATTATCAATATTATATTATTATATTTATTATTAATAATATTGTATTATTTATATTATTTTATTTTATCAATATTATAATCATATTTTTATTATTATCATATATTATTTCATTTTTATTATCACATATTTTTATTATTTTCGTTTATTATTTATTATATAGCCTGTTGTAATTTATTATCAATATTATATTATTATATTTATTATTAATAATACTACTATATTATTTATATTATTTTATTTTATCAATATTATAATCATATTTTTATTATTATATATTATTTAATTTTTATTATCACATTTATTATTTTCATTTATAATTTTTATTATTGTTATGTTGTAATTTAGTATATTATATTATTATATTTATTATTATTAATATATTATTTATATATCTTTATTTTATTATCAATATTATAATCATATTTTTGTAAATTATTATCATATATTATTTTATTTTTATTATTACATATTATTTATTATTTTCATTTATTATTTATTATTATAGTTATGTTGTAATGTATTATCAATATTATATTATTATATTTATTATTAATAATATTATATATATTATTATTTTCTTACCTGGCGGGACCCAGACATCCGGGAAGAGGGTCAACCTTTGGGATCGGCGGGTCAGCAGCACCTTCCCTCCGGCTGACTGCAGGAGCGTGGCCACGGCAGCGTCCACCCCGCCACGCAAAGGCTTGACCCGTGGAAGGGAGGCCAATGGGTCGCGGCTCAAGAGCTTCATGGGGCAGGACGGAGGGCGCTGCGTGGAGGGAAGAAGAGATAAGTAGGCGGGTGGATGGAGGGATGGGATAGATAGATAGATAGATAGAAGGGTAGACAAAGAAAGAAATGGATAGATGCATGGATGGAGAGAGAGACAGAATAAATAGGTGGATGCATAGATAATAGATGGATGGAAGGATGGGATGGATGGACGGACGGATGGACAGATAGATGGATGGATGGATAGATAATAGATGGATGGAAGGATGGGATGGATGGATGGATGGACAGATAGATAGGTGGATGGATGGATAGATAATGGATGGAAGGATGGGATGGATGGACAGATGGATGGATGGATGGATGGATAGATGGATGGATGGATAGATAATGGATGGAAGGATGGGATGGATGGACGGACGGACGGATGGACAGATAGATGGATGGATGGATAGATAATAGATGGATGGAAGGATGGGATGGATGGATGGACGGACGGACGGATAGGTGGATGGATGGATAGATAATGAATGGAAGGATGGGATGGATGGATGGACGGACGGACGGATAGGTGGATGGATGGATAGATAATGAATGGAAGGATGGGATGGATGGACAGATAGATGGATGGATAATAGATGGATGGAAGGATGGGATGGACAGATAGATGGACGGATGGATGGATAGATAATGGATGGAAGGATGGGATGGATGGACGGACGGATGGACAGATAGATGGATGGATGGATAGATAATAGATGGATGGAAGGATGGGATGGATGGATGGATGGATGGACGGATAGGTGGATGGATGGATAGATAATGGATGGAAGGATGGGATGGATGGACGGACGGACGGACAGATAGGTGGATGGATGGATAGATAATGGATGGAAGGATGGGATGGATGGACAGATAGATGGATGGATAATAGATGGATGGAAGGATGGGATGGACAGATAGATGGACGGATGGATGGATAGATAATGGATGGAAGGATGGGATGGATGGACAGATGGATGGATGGGATGGATGGATGGATGGATGGATGGATGGATAGATATAGATAGATGGATGGAAGGATGGGATGGATGGATGGATGGAGATGGATAGATGGATGGATAGATAATGGATGGAAGGATGGGATGGATGGATGGATGGACGGACGGACGGATGGATAATAGATGGATGGAAGGATGGGATGGACAGATAGATGGATGGATGGATGGATAGATAATGGATGGAAGGATGGGATGGATGGACAGATAGATGGATGGATGGATAGATAATAGATGGATGGAAGGATGGGATGATGGATGGATGGACGGACGGACAGATAGGTGGATGGATGGATAGATAATGGATGGAAGGATGGGATGGATGGATGGACGGACGGACAGATAGATGGATGGATAGATGGAAGGATGGGATGGATGGACAGATGGATGGGTGGGTAGGTGGGATGGAAGGAAGGAAGGATGGATGGATGGATAGATAGATAATAAATAGGTGGATGGATGGATAGATAGATTAGGTGGATGGATGGATGGATGGATGGAAGGATGGACATATATAGATAGATAATAAATAGGTGGATGGATGGATGGATAGATAATTGGATGGGTGGGTGGAAGATAGGTAGCTAGGTCGGTTGGTGGAAGGGTAGACAGACATATAGGCAGACATTTGGGACGGATGGATGGATGGATAGAGAGATAGAAAGAAAGAAAGATCTTGAGGGGGGGGGAGGTCAGATGACTTGGTGAATAGGAAGCGAGGCCTGGGGTCCTAGGTGGGCTCCTGACCTGAACCCAGGCCCTTCTGGACCCAGGGAACTCCTGGTTGGAGAGGAGGAGGCGGTTGTGCTCCAGCCCGCAGTTGACCCTCACGGCGTCGTCCTCTTGGCCGGCTGGGCAGAAATGGCCCACGATGCTCTGCAAAGACATCTTTCGGTCAGGCCCCTTGGACAAAGGTCAACCCAAAGCCACCTCGCCATCTCTATCTCTATCTCTAATAAAGCGGAATGTTTGTTTGTATGTGGGTGGGTATGTGGGTATGTATGTATGTGCCGGCGTTCTGATTGGCTGCCCACTTTCACAGCCCACAGCGACCAGCGCGGGTGATGGACCTGCACCAAACTTGGGACACATAACCCCCCTGACCCCCTTAACGTCCTGGTGCGGTTTGGGGGAGATAGACCACGGATTATGGGATGTGTAGTACTTTAAATCCCTTTGGTTCCCACGGACCACTGCGGCCCCCAACAAAGACCGATAAAGACCAAACTCGGCACTCGGAGCCCCCCTGACCCACTCTACATCCTGCTGCAGTTTAAAGGAGGCCAGACCATGGATGATGGGACTTGAAGTACCTACACTCACTTCCCAAGGCCGCTGCGACCCTCATCCAATGACTGATCAGGACCAAACTTGGCACACATAACCCCCCTGACCCCCTTTACGTCCTGGTGTGGTTTGAGGGAGATGACCCATGAATTATGGGATTTGTAGTACTTTCAAACACTTTGGTTCCCACAGACCACTGCGGCCACCTAAAAGGACCAAAACAGACCACACCTGGCACACACATCCCCCATGACCCGCTCTATGGCCTGGGGCACTTTGGAGGAGGGCAGACCATGGATGATGGGACTTGAACTACCTCTACTCACTTCCTAAGTCCGCTGCGACCCTCTTCCAATTACTGAACGAGACCACACTTGGCACACATAACCCCCATGACTGCCTTCACATCCTGGTGAGGTTTGGGGGGGAACGGACGGCTGCCAATGGACGATGGGATTTGTAGTACTTTTACACCCCTCTACTACCACAGACCACTGCGGCCCCCAACAAACACCTATAAAAACCACACTTGGCACACAGAGCCCCAGTGACCCACTCTACATCCTACTGCAGTTTACAGTAGAGCAGACCATGGATGATGGGACCTGAAGTACCTTACCTCACATTCCAAGACTGCTGCAAACCTAATCCAATGGCTGATCAACACCAAACCTGGCACACAGAGCCCTCATGACCCACTCTACATCCTGCTGCAGTTTGGAGGAGGGCAGACCATGGATGATGGGACTTGCAGTACCTTCCCTCTCTTTCCAAGCCTGCTACAAACCTAATCCAATGGCTGATCAACACCAAACCTGCCACACAGGGCCCTCATGACCCACTCTACATCCTGGTGCAGTTTTGTGTGAAAGTACTTCATGGGATTTGAAGTACCTTCACTCACTTCCGGAAAACAATACAACCCTCTTCCATTCGCCAATACAGACCACACTTGGCACACGGAGCTCCCATGACCCAATCTACATCCTACTGCAATTTGGAGGAGGGTGGACCACAGATGATGGGACTTGCAGTACCTTCAATAATTTCATGATACCACTGCAACTCCCAATCATGATGGATAAAGAACATACCTGGCACACAGAGCCCCCATGACCCACTCTAAATCCTGGTGCACTTTGGAGGAGGGTAGACCATGGATAATGGGACTCGCAGTACCTTCACTAACTTCCTGAAACTACTACGAGCCACGTACACTTATGATGAGGACCAACCTTGACACACATGCCTTTCTCAAATGACCCGGGCACCGCCGGGTCCCCAAGCTATTATATAATAAAGCAAAATGTTTGTATATATGTTTGTATGTATGTTTGTATATATGTTTGTATGTATGTTTGTATGTATGTTTGTATGTATGTTTGTATATATGTTTGTATGTATGTTTGTATGTATGTTTGTATGTATGTTTGTATATATGTTTCTATGTATGTTTGTATGTATGTTTGTATGTATGTTTGTATGTATGTTTGTATGTTTGTATGTATGTTTGTATGTATGTTTGTATATATGTTTCTATGTATGTTTGTATGTATGTTTGTATATATGTTTCTATGTATGTTTGTATGTATGTTTGTATATATGTTTGTATGTATGTTTGTATATATGTTTGTATGTATGTTTGTATGTATGTTTGTATGTATGTTTGTGTGTATGTTTGTATATATGTTTCTATGTATGTTTCTATGTATGTATGTTTGTATGTATGTTTGTATGTATGTTTGTATGTATGTTTGTATATATGTTTCTATGTATGTTTGTATATATGTTTGTATGTATGTTTGTATGTATGTTTGTATGTATGTTTGTATGTATGTTTGTATGTATGTTTGTATGCATGTTTGTATGTATGTTTGTGTGTATGTTTGTATATATGTTTCTATGTATGTTTCTATGTATGTTTGTATATATGTTTGTATGTTTGTATGTATGTTTGTATGTATGTTTGTATATATGTTTGTATGTATGTTTGTATGTATGTTTGTATGTATGTTTGTATGTATGTTTGTATGTATGTTTGTATATATGTTTGTATGTTTGTATGTATGTTTGTATGCATGTTTGTATGTATGTTTGTATGTATGTTTGTATATATGTTTGTATGTATGTTTGTATGTATGTATGTTTGTATGTATGTTTGTATGTATGTTTGTATATATGTTTGTATGTATGTTTGTATGTATGTTTGTATATATGTTTCTATGTATGTTTGTATGTATGTTTGTATGTATGTTTGTATGTATGTTTGTATGTATGTTTGTATGTATGTTTGTATGTATGTATGTATGTATGTTTGTTAACATTTAGCACTTACTTGCTGGAAATGTGCAGCTTTGGGGATGCCGTTCTCTTTGGAGAGGTGCACCAAGACCTTTCGGAAGGTCTGCATGGTATTTAGGTGGATGGATGGATAGAGAGAGAGAAAGAGAGAGGGGGGGGCTCAATTGGGAAGAGATCAAAGGTTGCATGCAATGCACACGGCTGCATTCCTCCCAGGGACTTTGCAAACGTTTGCAGGAAATGCATGCACCAAATGCAATGCATGCATGCTGTGGAGGAATATTGAGACCAATCGATGGAGAGAGCGATCAGAAAGAGAGCAAAGGTCAGTTGAAGGCACAAAGCTGCATTTCCTGCAATTGCCGGCAATGTATGCTGCATGTTTCATGACAACAGGAAGTGATGCGCATGTGCATTAAACAACACGTGCCTCCCAGTGCTTCCCTCGTGTCTTCTGGAGGAGGCATTGCAAGCCAAGCCTTATGTATTATATATTATTTATTATATTATTATACTTTTATATTATTTTCATATTTATTATATTATATTATTTACTTTATATTATACTAGCTTGGGGACCCGGCCCTGCCCGGATTAACCGAGAAAGGCATTGTGTGCCAAGGTTGGTCATTATCAGTTGTTTATTTGGCTCGCAGTGGTCTCAGGAAGTGAGTGAAGGTACTTCAAGTCCCATAATCCATAGTCCATCCTCCTCCAAATTGCACCAGGTTGTAGAATGAGTCATGGGGGCTCTGTGTGCCAAGTTTGGTCTTGATCAGTCACTGGATGAGGGTTGCAGCGGTCTCGGGAAGTGAGTGGAGGTACTTCAAGTCCCATCATCCATGGTCTGCCCTCCTCCAAACTGCACCAGGATGTAAAGTGGGTCATGGGGGCTCTGTGTGCCTAGTTTGTTCTTTTTTGGTAATTGGATGAGGGTCGCAGTGGTCTCAGAAAGTGAGTGAAGGTACTTCAAGTCCCATCATCCATGGTCCGTCCCACACAAAACTGCACCAGGATGTAGAGTGGGTCATGAGGGCTCTGTGTGTCAGGTTTGGTGTTGATCAGTCATTGGATTAGGTTTGCAGCAGTCTTGGAAAGTGAGGGAAGGTACTTCAAGTCCCATCATGCGTGGTCTGCCCTCCTCCAAACTGCAACAGGATGTAAAGTGGGTCTTGGGGGTTTTGTGTGCCAAGTTTGGTCCTGTTCTGTCATTGTTGGGAGCCGCAAAGTGTTTTGGTCTGAAACACCCACCATGGCTGAGTGCCTCAGGCCTTTGCCTTATCCCCCTCTGGCAGTTTAGAGTGTCGGAATGTTCGTGTTGGGGACTGCCTCAGGCCTTTGCCTTATCCCCCTCTGGCAGTTTAGAGTGTCGGAATGTTCGTGTTGGCAACTGCCTCAGGCCTTTGCCTTATCCCCCTCTGGCAGTTTAGAGTGTCGGAATGTTCGTGTTGGCGACTGCCTCAGGCCTTTGCCTTATCCCCTCTGGCAGTTTAGAGTGTCGGAATGTTCCTGTTGGCGACTGCCTCAGGCCTTTGCCTTATCCCGCTCTGGCAGTTTAGAGTGTCGGAATGTTCGTGTTGGCGACTGCCTCAGGCCTTTGCCTTATCCCCTCTGGCAGTTTAGAGTGTCGGAATGTTCGTGTTGGCAACTGCCTCAGGCCTTTGCCTTATCCCCCTCTGGCAGTTTAGAGTGTCGGAATGTTCGTGTTGGCAACTGCCTCAGGCCTTTGCCTTATCCCCTCTGGCAGTTTAGAGTGTCGGAATGTTCGTGTTGGCAACTGCCTCAGGCCTTTGCCTTATCCCCTCTGGCAGTTTAGAGTGTCGGAATGTTCGTGTTGGCGACTGCCTCAGGCCTTTGCCTTATCCCCCTCTGGCAGTTTAGAGTGTCGGAATGTTCCTGTTGGCGACTGCCTCAGGCCTTTGCCTTATCCCCCTCTGGCAGTTTAGAGTGTCGGAATGTTCGTGTTGGCGACTGCCTCAGGCCTTTGCCTTATCCCCCTCTGGCAGTTTAGAGTGTCGGAATGTTTGTGTTGGCAACTGCCTCAGGCCTTTGCCTTATCCCCCTCTGGCAGTTTAGAGTGTCGGAATGTTCGTGTTGGCGACTGCCTCAGGCCTTTGCCTTATCCCCCCTCTGGCAGTTTAGAGTGTCGGAATGTTCGTGTTGGCGACTGCCTCAGGCCTTTGCCTTATCCCCCTCTGGCAGTTTAGAGTGTCGGAATGTTCGTGTTGGCGACTGCCTCAGGCCTTTGCCTTATCCCCCTCTGGCAGTTTAGAGTGTCGGAATGTTCGTATTGGCTAGCCAATTAGAGGCGTTATGCAAATACTCCATCACTGGCAACCAATCATGTTGTCAGAATGTAGAGGCCAGGAGCCAATCAGAACACTGCCACATACATACATACATACATACAAACACACACACACACATACAAACATTCCGCTTTATTATATAGAGAGATTATCATTATAATATTTTTATTTTTATTCTTCTATATTATAACTATTTTATATATAAGGTATTATTGCTTTATGTTATTGTTTTGTTGTTGTTTTCAGAGGCAAAAACCAAACATTTCACTTGGCTGCGTTTCTAAAGTTGGCCACGAGAGGGCAGGCTCCGCCCAGATTCAGGATAGATTGGGTTGCGGTGAGTTCTCTGGGCTGCCTGGCCATGTTCCAAGCAGCATTCTCTCCTGACGTTTCGCCCACCTCTATTGCAGGCATCCTCAGGGGTCGTGAGGTCGGTTGGAAACTCGGCAAGTGGGGTTTATAGATCTGTGGAACGATGTCCTGGGTGGACATCGGTTAGACATTGCAAAGAAAGAGGCAAGGGAAGTGCATGGGCAACCCTGAGGATGTGGCGCCCTATGCAGCTGCGTACCGGGCGTAATGCTTGAGCCGCCCCCCGACATTCAGAATGCTCTGTGATTGTAGGCAAACTATAAATCCCAGCAACTACAACTCCCAAATGTCAAGGTCTATTTTCCCAAGATTCCACCAGTATTCACATTTGGGCATACCGAGTATAAGTGTGAAGTGTGGTCCAGATCCATCCTTGTTTGAGTCCACGGTGCTCTCTTGATGTAGGTGAACTACAACTCCCAAACTCAAGGTCAACGCCCACCAAACCCTTCTAGTGTTTTCTTTTGGTCGTGGGAGTTTCGTGTGCCAAGTTTGGTTCAATTCCATTGTTGGTGGAGTTCAGGATGCTCTTTGATTGTAGGCGAACTATAAATCCCAGCAACGACAACTCCCAAATGTCAAGGTCTATTTTCCCAAGATTCCACCAGTATTCACATTTGGCCATACGGAGTATTAGTGTGAAGTGTGGTCCAGATCCATCATTGTTTGAGTCCACGGTGCTCTCTTGATGTAGGTGAACTACAACTCCCAAACTCAAGGTCAACGCCCACCGAACCCTTCTAGTGTTTTCTGTTGCTCGTGGGAGTCCTGTGTGCCAAGTTTGGTTCAATTCCATCGTTGGTGGAGTTCAGGATGCTCTTTGATTGTAGGCGAACTATAAATCCCAGCAACGACAACTCCCAAACTCAAGGTCAACGCCCACCAAACCCTTCTAGTGTTTTCTGTTGGTCGTGGGAGTTTCGTGTGCCAAGTTTGGTTCAATTCCATCGTTGGTGGAGCTCAGGATGCTCTTTGATTGTAGACGAACTATAAATCCCAGCAACAACAACTCCCAAATGTCAAGGTCTATTTTCCCAAGATTCCATCAGTATTCACATTTGGCCATACGGAGTATTAGTGTGAAGTGTGGTCCAGATCCATCATTGTTTGAGTCCACGGTGCTCTCTGGGTATAGGTGAACTACAACTCCCAAACTCAAGGTCAACACTCACCGAACCCTTCTAGTGTTTTCTGTTGGTCATGAGAGTTCTGTGTGCCAAGTTTGGTTCAATTCTATCACTGACGGAGTTCAGGATACTCTTTGGTTGGAGGTGAACTATAAATCCCAGCAACTACAACTCCCAAATGCCAAGGTCCATTTCCCCCAAACTCCACCAGTGTTCACATTTGGGCATGTTGAGTATTGCTTCTGGAACAGGGCCAGGTAGCCCGGAAAACTCACAGCAACCCAATAATAGCTATTATTATCATTATTACTAGTAGTATTATTCCTTTTATTATAGCCATTGTTATAACTATTATTATTACCAGAATTATTATTACTGTTATTATAATTATAGAGTTGGAAGGGGAACCCCAAAGGTCATCCAGCCTCATGCCATTTCCATGCAAAAGTAAAATAATTATAATTATAATAATAATAATAATAATAACAACAATTATTATTGTTATGGTCATTATTATAGTCATCCTATAATAATACATGATTATATATGAATATAATAATATATGATTATATAATAATATATAATGATATATGATATAATATGGAAGTCAGCCTGAAGGAAAGGGAAGTCCTCTACCAGCCCGCACCACAGGAAGAACACCATCATCCCTACGTCAGCATAGGCACATCTGCGCTTAAGTCCGTTCAGCAGTTCACCTCCTTGGAAGCATCATCTCTTCAGGCACCAAGATAGACAAAGAGATCCATCACAGAGTAGCAAAGGCATAGAGTGCATTCGGAAGGCTTCACAAAAGAGTCTGGAGCAACAAGCACCTGAGGCAAAGCACCAAAATCAGTGGGTACAGAGCTATTGTACTGTCTGTTCTCCTCTATGGGTCTGAACATGGGTCACCTATCGCCAACACCTACGACTCCTTGAACGCTTTCATCAGCGCTGTCTTTGCGTAATCCTAAATATACACTGGACCGACTATGTGACGAATGTTGCGGTCCTTGAGCAAGCAGGGATCACCACCGTTGAGGCCACGCTATTGAGAACACAACTGCGCTGGGCAGGGCATGTCTCTAGGATGGAGGACCACCGCCTCCCAAAGATACTACTCTATGGTGAACTCGCAAGAGAGGCGCTCCCAAAAAGAGATACAAGGACTCCCTGAAACAACATCTCAGGCTCGGCCAGATTGATCACCAACATTGGTCCACCCTGGCCTCACATCGGGAGGCATGGAGGCGCACTATCCACAATGTGAGAAGTCATGCCGAATGGGTCTCGAAGAGAAATGACAACGCAGAAAGAACCGCAACTTGGAAACAACATCCCCCAAGGAGACTTTCTGCTGTGCTTTCTGCAACCGGGCTTGCCTATCTCAGATGGGCCTTTTTAGTCATCAACGCGCTTGTAGAAACCGTGGGATGAGTCCTTCCTAAGAATCTTCGTTCACGAAGTAACGCCGAGAGATAGCCATCATTATAATTACTATTACTTTGCAGAGACGGAAGGGGAACCCCAAAGGTCAACTAGTCTCGCCCCAATTCCATTCAAAACTAACAACTAAATAAATAGTAATAGTAATAATAATAATGATTACAGTAATAGTAATAAATAGTAATAATAATGGTAATGATTTGGAAGGGAGCCCCAGAGGTCATCTAGTCCCACCGCATTCCATGCAAAACTATAATAATAATAATTATTATTATTGTTATTGTAGTCATGTGCCTCTTAAGGGCTGAATCTTCAATGTAACCTGAAGAGGGTTGGGCTAGGTGATCTCTGGGGATCTCCAATGCAAACGCATGGGGATGATTCACTGCAATGTTGTTTTTGCAAAGGCAGGCCATGCGCGCAGAGCATGGGCCGCGCATGCAGAAGGCCCTCGGCCAATCAGGAGCCACTTTGCAAAGAAAATCAAAAATGCAAAAGGGGGAAACACTCCACTCACATGCCTTATATTCATATATATATATATATATATATATATATATATATATATATATGATAGATAGGATAATATCGTAATTCAGTACTTTACATTTTACATATTATTTTATATTACATTACGTGACATCATCTAATTTATTTTATTACAAATATTTATATTTATTTTAGATTACATCATATATTTTATATATTTATTATATATTATATACGTTACATTTTACATATTTTTATATTACATTATGTTACGTTATATATTTTATTACAAATATTTATATTTATTTTAGATTACATCATATATTTTATATATTTATTATATATTATATACGTTACATTTTATATATTATTTTATATTACATTACATTACATTATATATATATATTTATTTTATTACATATATTTATATTTATTTTATGTTAGATTACAACATATATTTTATATATTTATTACATATTATATACGTTACATTTTATATATATTTTTATATTACATTACGTTACATCGTATATTTTATTTTATTACATATATTTATATTTATTTTAGATTAGATTACATCATATATTTTTTACATATTTATTATATATTATATACGTTACATTTTATATATTTTTTATATTACATTACGTTACATCGTATATTTTATTTTATTACATATATTTATATTTATTTTAGATTAGATTACATCATATATTTTTACATATTTATTATATATTATATACATTACATTTTATATATTATTTTATATTACACTAGCTGTACCCGGCAGGCGTTGCTGTGCCCTATTTTGGAGATGCGAGGAAGTCTGAGTATGTCAGGGTTGGAATTGATGTTAGTTATGGTGTTGTTGGGGCCCTGGCTGTGTCGTTGTGGGTTGTTCTGGTGGGTGGGATGTTGGAGTCCTGGGGAGTTGTGGGTGTGTGGTGTTGCTGGCGTTCTGCAGAGCTTGTGGATATACAATGTTTTGTGTCTTTCCGTCTGCTGTGTTGATGTAGAGGTTGATGCGTGTGTGGGTGGGGTACTTTGGAAGTGAGTGGAGGTACTTGAAATCCCATCATCCACGGTGTGCCCTCCTCTGAACTGCAGTCGGATGGAGTGTGGGTCATGGGGGGCATTGTGTGCCAAGTTTGGTCTTTATCAGTCTTGGTTCTGGGACACAGTGGTCTGTGGGGAATGATGGGTTTTGAAGTACTACAAATCCCATTATCCATGGAGGTACTTCAAGTCCCATAATCCATGGTCCACCCTCCTCCAAACTGTAGTAGAATGTAGCGTGGGTCATAGGGGCTCTGTGTGCCAAGGTAGGTTACTGTAAATTCAGGCCATACACAATGTCCCATGAGCTGAGGCCTAGTCAGGAACAGCAAGTTAATGAAGCCTTACTGTCAATTCAGGCCATACACAATGTCCAGTGAGCTGAGGCCTAGTCGGGAGAATCAAGTTAATGAAGCCTTACTGTCAATTCAGAGCGTAAACAGCATCCCATTAAGTGAGGCCTAGTCAGGGAAATTAAGTTAATGAAGCCTTACTGTCAATTTTGGGCGTGGTCTGTGATTTGTAGGGGTGTAAATTTTCTGTGGGAAGTGAATTGGGTGTGTGTGTTTGTGCCTCAGCCCTTTGCCTTATCCTCCTCTGACAGTTTATTATGGGTTGGAATGTTCATGTTGGCTGGCCAGTGCAGGAGTTATGCAAATCCGCCCTTATTGGCAGCCAATCATGTTGTCAGAATGTAGAGGCTGGGAGAGTCGTTGGCAGCCCCGGAGGAGGCTGGGAAATGTAGTTTTTTTACTCGTTGTTTTGGGGGCCTTTTAGGTTTGGGGGGGGGAGTTTCTTTGCTACAAACGTACCTTGTCTGAGGCCTATTTCTGTTGGCAAGTTTGGTGTTTCTGCGTTGTAAGGTTTCTCTGTTTGGGAAGGTCTTTCCATGATGACTCTTCCTTTATATATATAGATTACGTTACATTATATATATTTATTTTATTACATATATTTATATTTATTTCATATTAGATTACATATTTTACATATTTATTATATATTATATACATTACATTTTATATATTATTTTATATTACATTACATTACATTATATATATATTTATTTTATTACATATATTTATATTTATTTTATTTATTACATCATATATTTTATTTTATTTTTTGCAAATATTTATATTTATTTTATGTTAGATTACAACATATATTTTATATATTTATTACATATTATATACGTTACATTTTATTATATATATTATATAGTATATTTTGTATAGTATATATTATTATACATTATAATATATTGTATATAATATATGTTGCTGTATATTAATTGCATAATATATTAGGTATATTATACATTTTATATAATATATATTCTATTGCATGATTGTATATATTTATATTCATTTTATATCATATTTTTATTTATTATAATATATATATGTTTTATCAATTATATATATCACAGCATATATTTTATATATTATATTATATATTATATTATATACTGTATAATATATATTATTTTACATTATATATAATGTATATATTATATAATGTTGATTATATTATTTGGGTATTATATGGCATTACGTGACATTATGAATCCCATTCTCTTGTTATTACATTGCCTGACTTGGACAGGCTGTTCCTTCTTCTTTCTTGGAAAGCCTGGTCCTGGGCTGCAAATAACTCTGGCCTCCCATTGGCCGGCCACAAAGGGACAGGGCCTCCTGATTGGTGGCATGCCTGCTCCACATGGCAGGCCATTCGGGTGGCTCGTGATTGGCTGCTTGCCAGGCCAATGGGCGGGTGGCCAAGTGACTCTTGCCCTACAGGCCGGCAGACCGGGAATCCCAGGAAGGGAGGCGGGCACAAAACATACCGTATATTCTAACATATACGTTTAGAAATACGTGATCATTGATGGGCATCGTTGAGGTCATCTAGTCAGCCCCTAAAGAGATTAGGGCTGGGCTGGATGGCCTTTAGGGGCCCCTTCCAACTCTAGGATACTATTTAGTAGTAGTAGTAGTAGTAGTAGGGATTGTCTGGATGGCTTTTAGGGGTCCCAACTCTAGGATACTAATTAGTAGTAGTAGTAGTAGTAGTAGGGATTGTCTGGATGGCCTTTAAGGGGTCCCTTCCAACTCTAGTAGTAGAGTTGGAAGGGATTCCTTCCAACTCTAGGATACTATTTATTATTATTACTACTACTAGTAGTAGTAGTAGTAGGGATTGTGTGGATTACCTTTAGGGGTCCCTTCCAACTCTAGGATACTATTTATTATTATTATTATTAGTACCGTAGTAGTAGTAGTGATTGTCTGGAGTACCTTTAGGGGTCCCTTCCAACTCTAGGATACTATTTATTAGTAGTAGTAGTAGTAGTAGTAGTGATTGTCTGGATGACTTTTAGGGGTCCCTTCAAACTCTAGGATACTATTTAGTAGTAGTAGTAGTAGTGATTGTTTGGATTACCTTTAGGGGTCCCTTCCAACTCTAGGATACTATTTAGTAGTAGTAGTAGTAGTAGTAGGGACTGTCTGGATTACCTTTAGGGGTCTCTTCCAACTCTAGGATACCATTTATTATTAGTAGTAGTAGTAGGGATTGTCTGGATGACCTTTAGGGGTCCCTTCCAACTCTAGGATACTATTTAGTAGTAGTAGTAGTAGTAGTAGTGATTGTCTGGATTATCTTTAGGGGTCCCTTCCAACTCTAGGATACTATTTAGTACTACTAGTAGTAGTAGGGATTGTCTGAATGACCTTTAGGGGTCCCTTCCAACTCTAGGATACTATTTAGTAGTAGTAGTAGTAGTAGTAGTAGTAGTGATTGTCTGGATTACCTTTAGGGGTCCCTTCCAACTCTAGGGTACTATTTAGTACTAGTAGTAGTAGTAGTGATTGTCTGGGTGACCTTTAGGGGTCCCTTCCAACTCTAGGATACTATTTATTATTAGTAGTAGTAGTAGGAGGAGTAGGAGTAGTAGGGATTGCCTGGATAGCCTTTAAGGGTCCCTTCCAACTCTATATCACCCTCTTTGCTTAAAGGACTACAACTCCCAAACTCAAGGTCAATTCCCACCAAACCCTTCTAGTGTTTTCTGTTGGTTGTGGAAGTCCTACGTGACAAGTTTGGTTCAGTTGCATCATTGGTGGAGTTCAGGATGCTCTTTGATTGTAGGCAAACTATAAATCCCAGCAACGACGACTCCCAAACGTCAAGGTCTAATTTCCCCAAAATTCCACCAGTATTCACATTTGGGCATACGGAGTATTAGTGTGAAGTGTGGTCCAGATCCATCATTGTTTGAGTCCATGGTGCTCTCTGGATGTTGGTGAACTACAACTCCCAAAATCAAGGTCAATGCCCACCAAGCCCTTTTCTGTTGGTCATGGGAATCCTGTGTGCCAAGTTTGCTTCAATTCAATCCTTAGTGGAGTTCAGGATGCTCTTTGATTGCAGGCGAACTATAAATCCCAGCAACTACGGACTACTTGGGGGTCACCACAACATGGACTATTTGGGGGTCACCACAAGATGGACTATTTGGGGGTCACCACAACATGGACTGTTTGGGGGGGGGTCACCACAACATGGACTATTGGGGGTCACCACAACATGGACTATTTGGGGGGTCACCACAACATAGACTATTTGGGGGCCACCACAACATGGACTATTTGGGGGTCACCACAACATAGACTATTTGGGGGGTCACCACAACATGGACTATTTGGGGGTCACACACAACTATGGTCACCACAACATGGACTATTTGGGGGTCACCACAACATGGTCACACACAACATGGACTATTTGGGGTCACCACAAGATGGACTATTTGGGGGTCACCACAACATGGACTATTTGGGGGTCACCACAACATGGGCTATTTTGGGGGTCACCACAACATGGACTATTTGGGGGGTCACCACAACATGGACTATTTTGGGGGGTCACCACAACATGGACTATTTGGGGGGGTCACCACAACATGGACTATTTGGGGGTCACCACAACATGGACTATTTGGGGGTCACCACAACATGGACTATTTGGGGGTCACCACAACATGGACTATTTGGGGGGTCACCACAACATGGACTATTTTGGGGGGTCACCACAACATGGACTATTTGGGGGTCACCACACATGGACTATTTGGGGGTCACCACAACATGGACTATTTGGGGGTCACCACAACATGGACTATTTGGGGGTCATGGACTATTTGGGGGTCACAACATGGACTATTTGGGGGTCACAACATGGACTATTTTGGGGTCACCACAACATGGACTATTTGGGGTCACCACAACATGGATTTGGGGGTCACAATATGGACTATTTGGGGGTCACCACAACATGGACTATTTGGGGGTCACCACAAGATGGACTATTTGGGGGGGTCACCACAACATGGACTATTTGGGGGTCACCACAACATGGACTATTTGGGGGTCACCACAACATGGACTATTTGGGGGTCACCACAACATGGACTATTTGGGGGTCACCACAACATGGACTATTTGGGGGTCACCCACAACATGGAATATTTGGGGGTCACCACAACATGGACTATTTGGGGGGTCACCACAAGATGGACTATTTGGGGGTCACCACAAGATGGACTATTTGGGGGTCACACACATGGACATGGACACAAGATGGACTTTGGGGGCCACCACAAGATGGACTATTTGGGGTCACCACATGGACTATGGGGGTCACCACAACTATTTGGGGGTCACCACAACATGGACTATTTGGGGGTCACATGGACATGGACATGGACTTTGGGGGGGTCACCACAGCATGGACTACTTTGGGGGTCACCACAACATGGACTATTTGGGGGTCACCACAACATGGACTATTCACCACAAGATGGGGGTCACCACATGGACTATTTGGGGGGTCACCACAACATGGACTATTTGGGGGTCACCACAAGATGGACTATTTGGGGGGGACTATTTGGGGGTCACCACAAGATGGACTATTTGGGGGTCACCACAAGATGGACTATTTGGGGGGCCACCACAAGAGACTATTTTGGGTCACCACAAGCTGGACTATTTGGGGTCACCACCACAACATGGACTATTTTTGGGGTCACCACAACATGGACTACTTGGGGGGTCACCACAACATGGGCTATTTGGGGACCATGGACTTTTGGGGTCAACATGGACTGTTTGGGGGCCACCACAACATGGACTATTTGGGGGCCACCACAACATGGACTATTTGGGGGTCACCACAAGATGGACTATTTGGGGGGTCACCACAAGATGGACTATTTGGGGGTGACCACAACATGGACTATTTGGGGGGCCACCACAAGATGGACTATTTGGGGGTCACCACAACATGGACTATTTGGGGGCCACCACAAGATGGACTATTTGGGGGGTCACCACAACATGGACTATTTGGGGGGCCACCACAACATGGACTACTATTTGGGGGGGGTGACCACACATGGACTATTTGGGGGTCACCACAACATGGACTATTTGGGGGGGCCACCACAACATGGACTATTTGGGGGTCACCACAAGATGGACTATTTGGGGGTCACCACAACATGGATGGACTATTGGGGGGGGGGCCACCACAAGATGGACTATTTGGGGGTCACCACAACATGGACTATTTGGGGGGTCACCACAACATGGACTATTTGGGGGTCACCACAAGATGGACTATTTGGGGGTCACCACAAGATGGACTTGGGGGTCACCACAACATGGACTGTTTGGGGGTCACCACAACATGGACTATTTGGGGGTCACCACAACTATTTGGGGATCACCACAACATGGACTATTTGGGGGTCACCACAACATGGACTATTTGGGGGTCACCACAAACATGGACTATTTGGGGGTCACCACAACATGGACTATTTGGGGGTCACCACAAGATGGACTGGACTATTTGGGGTCACCACCACAAGATGGACTATTTGGGGGGTCACCACAACATGGACTATTTGGGGGGTCACCACAAGATGGACTATTTGGGGGGTCACCACAAGATGGACTATTTGGGGGGCCACCACAAGATGGACTATTTGGGGGGCCACCACAAGATGGACTATTTGGGGGGGGTCACCACAACATGTATTGGGGGGCCACCACAACATGGACTATTTGGGGGGGGTGGGGTCACCACAACATGGACTATTTGGGGGTCACCACAACATGGACTATTTGGGGGGTCACCACAACATGGACGTTTGGGGGGTCACAACATGGACTATTTGGGGGGCCACCACAAGATGGACTATTTGGGGGGCCACCACAACATGGACTATTTGGGGGGTCACCACAACATGGACTATTTGGGGGTCACCACAACATGGACTATTTGGGGGCCACCACAACATGGACTATTTGGGGGTCACCACAACATGGACTATTTGGGGGTCACCACAACATGGACTGTTTTGGGTCACAACATGGACTGTTTGGGGGTCACCACAACATGGTAACAATAATGCAGTGCTATCAGAAAGAATACAATAATAAAAAAGTGCATTTATTTATCTCAAGTTGAGGATAAACCAAGTCGTTAAGAATTTTTAAGGCTTTCGGTAGATTTTTTTTTTAGGCACCGGATTGTTTTTGTTGACAAACAATGTATACATTTGGTCTTTTTCGGTATTATAAAGATGCCGTGAAAAATGCCTGAGATACACACCTATATATATATATATATAGATAGATCGAGATATATATATACTTAGTGGGAAAACATCCCAAACTTTTCCTGGTTTATCCACATGCAAAAAAAAAAACATAAAACAACCACAAACAAAATAATATCAAGTAAATAATGCTTGTTGGCTTTCAAATTGCAAAATAAGAAGCAAAAAAAGGGTCTACGTTAATTTGCTTATTGCTTATCTGCTTATCGAACGGAGTGTTTATTGCTGTGCTCTAATAATAATAACAAACACAGACTTCAATACAAATCTCTCTTCCAAAAATTCCACCTTAAATTGCCCAAGAGTGGTCTCTATGCATAGCAATTATTGATCTCGATGCAACTCTTCCTTGCAAAATTCCACCTTAAATCGAGTCTTTAAGGCCTTAAAATGCCCAAGAATGGATTCTATTCACCATTAATAGCAATTATTGAGCTGGATGCAACTCTTCCTTGCAAAATCCACCTTAAATCCACCTTAAATTGAGTCTTTAAGGCCTTAAAATGCCCAAGAATTGGTTCTATTCACTATTAATGGCAATTATTGATCTTGAAGCAACTCTTCCTTGCAAAATTCCACCTTAAATCCACCTTAAATTGAGACTTTAAGGCCTTAAAATGCCCAAGAATTGCCTCTATTCAACATTAATAGCAATTATTGATCTCGATGCAACTCTTCCTTGCAAAAATCCACCTTAAATCGAGACTTTAAGGCATTAATGAGCCTAAGAATGGATTATATTCGCTATTAATAGCAATTATTGAGCTGGATGCAACTCTTCCTTGCAAAATCCACCTTAAATCCACCTTAAATTGAGTCTTTAAGGCCTTAAAATGCCCAAGAATGGATTCTATTCACTATTAATAGCAATTATTGATCTCGATGCAACTCTTCCTTGCAAAAATCCACCTTAAATCGAGACTTTAAGGCATTAATGAGCCTAAGAATGGATTATATTCGCTATTAATAGCAATTATTGAGCTGGATGCAACTCTTCCTTGCAAAATCCACCTTAAATCCACCTTAAATCGAGACTTTAAGGCATTAATGAGCCTAAGAATGGATTATATTTGCTATTAATAGCAATTATTGAGCTGGATGCAACTCTTCCTTGCAAAATCCACCTTAAATCCACCTTAAATCGAGACTTTAAGGCCTTAAAATGCCCAAGAATTGATTCTATTCACTAATAGCAAAAATCCACCTTAAATCCACCTTAAATTGAGTTTTTAAGGCCTTAAAATGCCCAATAATTGATTTCTATTCACTATTAATAGCAAAAATCCACTTTAAATTGAGTCTTTAAGAACTTAAAATGCCTAAAACTTGATTGTATTCACTATTAGTAGCAAAAATCCACCTTAAATCCACCTTAAATTGAGACTTTAAGGCCTTAAAATGCCCAATGGATTCTATTTACTATTAATAGCAAAATTCCACCTTAAATCCACCTTAAATTGAGACTTTAAGGCCTTAAAATGCCCAAGACTTGACTCTATTCACTATTAATAGCAATTATTGATCTCGATGCAACTCTTCCTTGCAAAAATCCACCTTAAATTGAGACTTTAAGGCTTTAAAATGGCCAAAATTCCACCTTAAATCCACCTTAAATTGAGTTTTTAAGGCCTTAATATGCCCAAGAATTGATTCTATCCACTATTAATAGCAATCACTGATCTTGATGCAACTCTTCCTTGCAAAATTCCACCTTAAATCGAGGCTTCTAGGCCTCTACATGCCCCAAGAAGGGCCTCCATTCACAGGGACCATAAATCACATACAAAAAGCCACAATTCCACACCAAACACATCCATGTTGTCCATCTTCGATCTCAAATTGCAACCATTTCCATTTGAGATTCCATCCGTAGTTACTTCTCTCTCCTTTTTCCGAAAGGGAAGCGCCGAGGCTGCGTCTGTCCTTTTGTCGCCAACCCACACTTCCGGCTCCCCGTCGCCGCCACTTCTATGGGGAAGGAAGGAAGTTTTTCCCCCCAAAAAAGGATCCTGAAACGCAGAAGGAAAGGCCGAACTTCTTCGTCTCGTTGCAACGCACAAACGGGCGCAACTCTTTGGGATACAAGTCCGTCACAAAGGAAGAAAAACAAAGATAACAAAGATTTTTTGCTTCTTGTTATTTCTCACTGGACCTTGTTGTTGTTGTTGTTGTTGACGGTGCAGGGATCCACCTGGAAAGAGGACAACAAGGGGAGGGGTGATTATTACGTTTGCTTATATCCTGCCTTATATCTCTCCTGAAGGAACAGAGATAATAGTAATAATAATATAGAAGACCGCTCATAATAATAATAATAATAATAAATACAAATACTAATATAGAAATTTAAAAATAATGAGTAATAATATTTATAATATAGAAGTAGTGTACAATAATAATCCTACTACTAATATAGGAACTGGCATATAATAATACGAATATAGAAACTGGCAAGTAATGATATAATAATATAGAAGTGGCATATTATAATAATAGTAATAATAATAATATAGAAACTGGCAAGTAATGAGTAATAATAATAATATAGAAGTGGCATATTATAATAATAGTAATAATAATAATATAGAAACTGGCAAGTAATGAGTAATAATAATAATATAGAAGTGGCATATAGTAACAATAGTAATAATAATAAAGGAACTGGCAAATAATGATTTATAATAATAATATAGAAGTGGCATATATTAATAGTAAAATAGAATCTGGCAAATAGTAATAGTAATAATAGTAATATAGAAGCAGGCCTATACTATTATTAATATTATTACTACTACTACTACTAATAATAATATAGAAACTGGCAAGTAATGAGTAATAATAATAATATAGAAGTGGCATATAGTAATAATAGTAATAATAATAATAATAAAGGAATGGGCAAATAATGAGTTATAATAATACTATAGAAGTGGCATATAACAATAGTAATATAGAATCTGGCAAATAGTAATAGTAATAATAGTAATATAGAAGCAGGCCTATACTATTATTACTACTACTACAAATATAGAAACTGGCAAGTAATGAGTAATAATAATGATATAGAAGTGGCATATTATAATAATAGTAATAGTAATATAGAAACTGGCAAGTAATGAGTAATAATAGTAATATAGAAGTGGCATGTAATAATAATAGTAATAATAGTAGTAATAATAATATAGAAACTGGCAAATAATGAGTAATAATAATAATAATATAGAAGTGGCATATAATAGTAATAATATAGAAACTGGCAAATAGTAATAGTAATAATAGTAATATAGAAGTGGCATGTAATAATAGTAATAATAATAATATAGAGACTGGCAAGTAATGAGTAATAATAATAATATAGAAGTGGCATATATAATAGTAATAATAATATAGAAACTGGCAAGTAATGAGTAATAATAGTAATATAGAAGTGGCATGTAATAATAGTAGTAATAATAATAGTAATAGTAATATAGAAACTGGCAAATAATGAGTAATAATAATAATAATATAGAAGTGGCATATAATAATAGTAATAATAGAAACTGGCAAGCAATGAGTAATAATAGTAATATAGAAGTGGCATGTAATAATAGTAATAATAATAATATAGAAACTGGCAAATAATGAGTAATAATAATAATAATATAGAAGTGGCATATAATAATAGTAATACAGAATCTGGCAAATAGTAATAGTAATAATATAGAAGCAGGCCTATACTACTATTACTACTACTACTACTAATATAGAAACTGGCAAGTAATGAGTAGTAATAATAATAATATAGAAGTGGCATATAATAATAGTAATATAGAATCTGGCAAATAGTAATAATAATATAGAAGTAAAATATAATTAAAACACTATTATTATTATCTTGACTATTACTACTGCTAGTATTCCACTTGTGCAAAGTGGCTCACAACAAAGCCTGGTGATGCTTTGACTGAGACTGACCTCGGTGTAGGTGGGCGGGGGCATGAACTGGAACGGGGGCGCGTACATGAAGAGGGGGCTGTCGAAGGAGGAGCCGTCCAGGTCGTCCAGCAGCGGGGCCGTCGGGCTCTCCAGCCGGTGGTCCTCAGGCACAATGTCCAGGTAGCACGGAGGGGCTGCAAGCACCAAGAAGGGGGGGTAGGATTAGTAGGACGTACGTACGAGTGGGGGGTCGCTGCAGAAGGGGCACCCAAAGGCCATCCAGTCCAACCCTCTAAGAGCGAGGGGCCACCCACGTGGCCACCCAACCCCCCGCGTGCCGCTCTCCTGCCTCACCTTCGGGCGCATCGGGGAGGTTGAGGTCGACCCAGCTCATCTCGGAGCTGGCCTGGCTGCTGGCCATGCTGGAGCTGCGGCTCCCGATCCCGGACGACTTGCTCCCGATGACCAGCGGAAGCTCCAGAAGCACCTTCTTGGACCCGGGAACGCTGGCGTAGATCTACGAGGAAGGACACGAGGAGGAAAAACGAAAACGTGAGACTGAGGCCTGGCGTCCAGTTAACAACAAATAATTTATCAGACGATAATATAATTAATAAAATGTAATAAAATAATATAGCATCATAAAACGACAATAAAATATTATAAAAATAGAATATAAAATAAATAAAATAGTATTAACAAAATAATTATGATATTGCTATTGCTAATTATGTATATAATTATTAAAAAATCATAACAGTGTAATGCAATTACATAATAAAAGCTTTATTTATTGAAAAATAAATTGATACATAATATTACAATAAAGTAGTATAAAATGAATATATGATAATAGTGTAAAGCTTTATTTTATCTATTAATAAATAATATTATAATATAAAATTAATACAGAATACTGTAAGAAAATTATATAATAAATAAAGCTTTATTTTCTATTGATAAATAAATATTATTATAATAAATATAAAATAAATACTGTAGTGAAATTGTATAATAAATATAATAAAATTATATAATAAATAAATATAATTATATAATAATATAATTACCTATTGATAAATAAATATTATTATTATTATAATAAATATAAAATGAATACATAATACCGTAAAGAAATTATATAATAAATAAAGCTTTATTTTATCTATTAATAAATAATATTATAATATAAAATGTATACATAATACTGTAAGAAAACTATATAATAAATAAAGCTTTATCTATTGATAAATAATATTATAATAAATATAAAATAAATACTGTAATAAAATTATATAATAAATAAATAAATATAATATAATTATATAATACATAAATAATATTATATTATTATCTATTGATAAATAAATAATATTATTATAATAAATATAAAATGAATACATATTACTGTAAGAAAATTATATAATAAATATTTATTTTGTCTATTGATAAATAAATATTATAATAAATATAAAATGAATACATAATACTATAATAAAATTATAATAAATAAAGCTTTATTTTATCTATTGATAAATAAATATATCATCATTATAATAAATATAAAATAAAATGAATACATAATACTGTAAGAAAAATAATAAAGCTTTAATGATAAATAAATTGATAAATAAATAATATTCCAATAATAGAATATATGATAATAGTGTAAGAAAGTTATATATAATAATATAATATAATGTAACTGTAATCATAGTGTCAATGGTGCTGACCTGGAGGAAGTACTCCACGCGGAGGATGTGGCAGCCCAGGATGGAGGGCTTGATCTTCTTGACGCGGATGCTTTTCCCGCGCCACGACTCGCTCATCCCGGACACGATGTGGTTCCCGCGCACGCAGGAGAGCTTCTGGCAGAAGACCTTGGTCTGACCGCCGGCCAGGTAGGTGTGCTTGGCCAGGATGGCCGCCTTGGGCACCACGATGCGCGAACACGTGTTCTCAAAGTCCGCGTTGATGCAGATCTCGTCGCCTGTGAGGAGGGGAAGGAATCGGGGAGACGTCACGCACCGAACCGCAAACTCTTTTGCCGCCTACAAGGCGAGTCATTCCATCTATATAATGTATATTATATATATAATATAAAATATAAAATAATATTATATATATATTATATATACATTTATATTATATAAATATTATTTAAATAAACAAATTATATTAAAAATATAATATATAGGGAAATTTATTATTATTACTGTTATTATAATTATAGAGTTAGGTCATCTAGTCTCATGCCATTTCTATGCAAAACTAAAATAATAATAATAATAATAGTTATAATAATAATAACAATTATTATTTTACATTAAATAAATATTATATATATAAATAAATAAAAAAAATAAATTTACCATCGCAGAAGCCTTTGCGGTCAATCCTGGCGCTGACCGAGATGTGGCCGTCGGGGATGAACATGCAGGACACCTTCTTCTCCTTCTTGGCCGAGATGGGGCACTGCAAGGAAAACAACATGGCCATGTTAGTTTGGGTTGCGTTCCTGGCTGAGCGGCTCGGGGTCAAAGGTGAGCGCGAGGCCCTTGAGCCAGAGAAAAGCCACAGAGGTCAAGTGTCCAGGCTCACCATGAGGTCCGGCGTGTTGACGTCGATCTCGTCCATGACCTTAAACTCCTTCTTGACCTTCTCGGTGGGGAAAGAAGGCCGGTCCAGGAAGGCCTTGACCCAGTAGTCCACGGAGCCGTACTTGCCCTTGAAGGTGGTCCCCAGCGGCCTGCAAAGGTCAAAACAGAGAGGTCAAAACACCGCACCAGACAAGCACCTGATCTAGGGCGGCTTCTAAACCAAGGCCGCAATGGCCGCCTTTCTCCGGCCGATACTGACCCTTGGGGCAGCTGGAAGGAGAACTTGTATTCGTAGGCGTTTCCGGGCCTCAGAATCACAGAACCGTCTGAATCTGGGAAGAGAGAGGAAAACAACGAGAGGCAGTTAATATTAGTATTATTATTATTGGCACACAATACGAGGATTTGCACTGTAAAGTTGGTCCCTGTGGTGATGGGCACACTGGGCGCAGCGCCTAAAGACCTTGGCCTGGACTTGAAAACAATCAGCACTGATCACATTACCATCTGCCCCTTACAGGGATCTGCATTCATTATTTGCCAATGCATGACACAGTCGTCCAACGTGTGATCCAATACAACAGCCAGCAAAGTGACCCTTGTTTGCTGTAAACACACCTTGTTATGTATCAAATAAATATATTATGCACCGAATAATTAAAATTTTATTTTAATATTAATAAAATTGTTTAATATTATTTAATATTTATTTATTTACGACATTGATATGCCGCCCTTCTCACCCCGAAAGAGGATTCAGAGGAGCTTACGAGTAAAGTGTAAATTAATATTAATATTATTAATATTATATTATTGCCATAGCACAATACTATTATATATATGTTTAATATTTATATATTTACGACATTGATATGCCGCCCTTCTCACCCCGAAGGGGACTCAGAGCGGCT
Source organism: Anolis apletophallus (assembly GCA_030556195.1). Taxonomy (NCBI): domain Eukaryota; kingdom Metazoa; phylum Chordata; class Lepidosauria; order Squamata; family Anolidae; genus Anolis; species Anolis apletophallus. The sequence goes on from JARBWK010000022.1 coordinate 1,965,530, forward strand.
TATGAGTAAAATGTAAATTAATATTAATATATTAATATTAATAATATAATATTATGATATTGCCATAGCACAATACTATTATATATATAAAAATATTTGTTTAATATTTATTTACGATATTGATGTGCCACCCTTCTCACTCCAAAAGGGACTCAGAGCAGCTTACGAGTAAAATGTAAATTAATATTATTATTAATAATAACATAATATTATATTACTGCCATAGCACAATACTAACATTATGTATTACATTGTACTATAACAATATAATGTAATATTATATGTAATATAAAATATATAATTATTATTACTAATAATATTATTAATATTAATATTAAAATATATTATTGCCATAGCACAATACTAATACTATATATTACATTGTACTATAACATTATACTGCAATATTATATGTAATATAAAATATATAATTATTATTACTAATATTATTAATATTAATATTAAAATATATTATTGACATAGCACAATACTAATACTACATACTACATTGTACTATAACATTATACTGAAATATGATATGTAATATAACATTTATTATTATTATTAATAATATTATTAATATATTATTAATATCAATAATATATATTATTGCCATAGTACAATACTATTATATATTACATTGTACTATAACATTATACTGTAATATTATATGTAATATAAAATATATAATAATTATTAATAATAATATTAATATATTAATATAAATAATATATTATATTATTGCCATAGCACAATACTAATACTATATATTACATTGTACTATAACATTATACTGTAATATTATATAAAATATATAATTATAATATATTATTAGTAGTATTATATTGTATCCCATTATAATATTATCAATATTATATGTATATACAATATTATTATAATTTTATATTATCTATCAAATAATAAATAAATAAATATATTGGCTGCTAAGGAATGCCATTGAGGCCCCGTCCCAACCCTTTTTTTAATCGCGGTCCAGAAACTACTTTCGGCCTTATCTTTCTCCCGCAGCCAAGCTCTGACCCTCGGCCAAGTTTCGTCAGCAAATTGACGCCTCTCATCTTTCGCTCGCTCTGTCGCTTCTCGGAAGTGCCGCCTATTAATAAGGACTCCCGAGTGGGCCGCAGCGGGGACGGACCGTACTTCCTTGCTTGGGAAGCCTTCCTGGGCCAAGCCATCCCTGGACAAAGCCCAGAAAGGACACCCTCTCCGGCCATTCCCTCCCTTCTTCAAAAGCAGAGCCGCTTCTTGCAATTCAGCAATTTGTGTATATGCGTGTTTACACATCTGTGTGTGTACGTATGTATATGTGTGTGCGTGTATGTATATATATATATATATGGTTTTGCGCATGTGTTGTTTTTGTTTATTTTTTGTTTAACGGCTAGCTATTAATATTATTATATTATTAATATTAATATATTATTATGTATTATTATTATTAATAACTAGCCATCCCTTGCCATATGTTGCTGTGGCCCAGTGTGTAGATGTGTTTTGTGTGTGTATATATGTGTATATGTGGTTTTGCGCATGTGTTGTAATGTATTTTTATTTATATATATACACACATACATACATATACATATATATATATATAATATAAAATGTAAATACAATATATATTATTGCCATAGCACAATACTAATATAACATACATATAATATATATGGTCATCCATATCATGCAGATGGCTGACTAGCAACATAACTCTTTAATGAGCAGTTGGGCTCATTCCACCGATCTCTTGGTCAACAGATTCTGCCGACATCTATGCTAAGCAATTGCAATGAGTCATTGGAAGCCGCAACCAATTGTTCGTCAGCGGTTTACAAAAAAGACCTTTCAAAACAACCATATTATGACGATGTTTACTTCTATCCCTCTGTTCCTCTTCACAAAGGAGACTCAAAGTGGCTATTTATATAAAGTTGTTTTATTATTATTATTATTATGAGATACACAACAAACAAGATCGCCATGTTGGCTGTCGCGTTAGATCTCTCGAAGTTTCTGAACAGTCTTCAAAGGCAGCCCCGCATAGAGAGCGCTGCAGTAGTCTATCTGGGGAATGCTTAAAGCTTCTGAACAGTCTTCAAAGGCAGCCCCACATAGAGCGCACTGCAGTAGTCTATCTGGGGAAATGCTTAAAGCTTCTGAACACTCTTCAAAGGCAGCCCCACATAGAGCGCACTGCAGTAGTCTATCTGGGGAATGCTTAAACTTCTGAACACTCTTCAAAGGCAGCCCCACATAGAGCGCACTGCAGTAGTCTATCTGGGGAATGCTTAAAGCTTCTGAACAGTCTTCAAAGGCAGCCCCGCATAGAGCGCACTGCAGTAGTCTATCTGGGGAATGCTTAAAGCTTCTGAACAGTCTTCAAAGGCAGCCCCGCATAGAGCGCACTGCAGTAGTCTATCTGGGGAAATGCTTAAAGCTTCTGAACAGTCTTCAAAGGCAGCCCCACATAGAGCGCACTGCAGTAGTCTATCTGGGGAAATGCTTAAAGCTTCTGAACAGTCTTCAAAGGCAGCCCCACATAGAGCGCACTGCAGTAGTCTATCTGGGGAATGCTTAAAGCTTCTGAACAGTCTTCAAAGGCAGCCCCGCATAGAGAGCGCTGCAGTAGTCTATCTGGGGAATGCTTAAAGCTTCTGAACAGTCTTCAAAGGCAGCCCCGCATAGAGCGCGCTGCAGTAGTCTATCTGGGGAATGCTTAAACTTCTGAACACTCTTCAAAGGCAGCCCCGCATAGAGAGCGCTGCAGTAGTCTATCTGGGGAATGCTTAAAGCTTCTGAACAGTCTTCAAAGGCAGCCCCGCATAGAGTGTGCTGCAGTAGTCTATCTGGGGAATGCTTAAAGCTTCTGAACAGTCTTCAAAGGCAGCCCCACATAGAGTGTGCTGCAGTAGTCTATCTGGGGAATGCTTAAAGCTTCTGAACAGTCTTCAAAGGCAGCCCCGCATAGAGAGCGCTGCAGTAGTCTATCTGGGGAATGCTTAAAGCTTCTGAACACTCTTCAAAGGCAGCCCCACATAGAGCGCACTGCAGTAGTCTATCTGGGGAAATGCTTAAAGCTTCTGAACAGTCTTCAAAGGCAGCCCCGCATAGAGTGTGCTGCAGTAGTCTATCTGGGGAATGCTTAAAGCTTCTGAACAGTCTTCAAAGGCAGCCCCGCATAGAGCGTGCTGCAGTAGTCTATCTGGGGAAATGCTTAAAGCTTCTGAACAGTCTTCAAAGGCAGCCCCGCATAGAGTGCACTGCAGTAGCCTATCTGGGGAAATGCTTAAAGCTTCTGAACAGTCTTCAAAGGCAATAGAGCGTGCTGCAGTAGTCTATCTGGGGAAAGCTTCTGAACAGTCTTCAAAGGCAGCCCCCAGAGCGCGCTGCAGTAGTCTATCTGGGGAAATGCTTAAAGCTTCTGAACAGTCTTCAAAGGCATAGCGCGCTGCAGTAGTCTATCTGGGGAAATGCTTAAAGCTTCTGAACAGTCTTCAAAGGCAGCCCCGCATAGAGCGCGCTGCAGTAGTCTATCTGGGGAAATGCTTAAAGCTTCTGAACAGTCTTCAAAGGCAGCCCCGCATAGAGCGTGCTGCAGTAGTCTATCTGGGGAAATGCTTAAAGCTTCTGAACAGTCTTCAAAGGCAGCCCCGCATAGAGCGCGCTGCAGTAGTCTATCTGGGGAAATGTAACAAGAGCGTGGCCAAGACTGACTTCTTTAGATACACAACAAACAAGATCGCCGTGTTGGCTGTCACATTGGATCTCTTAAAGCTTCTGAACAGTCTTCTAAGGCAGACCCGCATAGAGCGCGCTGTAGTAGTCTATCTGGGGGGAATGTAACAAGAGCATGGCCAAGACTGGCTTCTTAATGTACTTAATTGTGCAAAAGGTCCGCCGGACACTGCCAAGACCTGTCACCCTAGACGCTGTTTGGCCTTTCGACTGACCAGGACGTACTCAATCTCGTCCGGATTCAATTTCAGTGTGTACAGTACACCCTCGATCCAGATCGTCCCAGCTGCCAAAGACCTGTTCGGGACCTCAGCAGCAGGTGGAAAGGAGCGATAACGAGTTATTACTATTATTGCTCCTTTTCTCCTGTCCGTCCTCCTGTCTCAAGTCACTCGGCGTCCAGCTCAGCCTGGTTTGGACGCGGTCCATCCAAATTGCATGACCTTTGTGCAGACTTCCCAGACCTAGAAATGGGAGGACACTTCAAAACAGGCCTGGGCCAACTGCGGCCCTCTGGGCGTTTTGGACTCCAACTCCCACAATTCCTAACAGCCGGTAGGCTGTTAGGAATTGTGGGAGTTGGAGTCCAAAACGCCCAGAGGGCCGCAGTTGGCCCAGGCCTGTTTTGAAGTGATGCTCACCTTCCCATTTATTTAAGCCCACTCCCACATTTCTACTGTTGATCTGGAGTCCAAACCACCTGGAAAGCTGGATCCGGCCCGCGGGCCGCAAGATGCCCAGGTCTGGCCTAGAGGGCCAGATCTGGCCCACATCATATGCTCACCTTCCCTTTTATTTGACCCCACTCCCACATTTTCACTGTTGATGTGAAGTCCAGACCACCTGGAGGGCCGGATCTGGCCCATACCTTCTTTAGGAGAGGCTCACCTCCCCATTTATTTAACCCCACATTTTCACTATTGATCTGGAGTCCAAACCACATGGAGGGCCTGATCTGGCCCGTACCGTCTTTAGGAGATGGTCACCTTCCCATTTATTTAAGCCCACTCCCACATTTCCACTGTTGATCTGGACTCCAAACCACCTGGAAGGCTGGATCTGGACCGCGGGCCGCAAGATGCCCAGGTTTGACCTGGAGGGCCGGATCTGGCCCATACCTTCTTTAGGAGATGCTCACCTTCCCATTTATTTAACCCCACTCCCACAGTTTCCCTGTTAACCTGGACTCCAAACCACCTGGAGGGCCGGATCTGGCCCATACCTTCTCTAGGAGATGCTCCCCTTCCCATTTAAGCCCACTCCCACATTTCCACTGTTGATCTGGAGTCCAAACCACCTGGAAGGCTGTATCCGGCCCACAAGATGCCCAGGTTTGACCTGGAGGGCCGGATCTGGTCCATACCTTCTTTAGGAAATGCTCCCCTTCCCATTGATTTAACCCCACTCCCACATTTCCACTGTTGATCTGGAGTCCAAACCACTTGGAAGGCTGGATCTGGCCCGCGGGCCGCAAGATACCCAGGTCTGGCCTGGAGGGCCACATCTGGCCCACACCTTCTCTAGGAGATGCTCACCTTCCCATTTATTTAACCCCACTCCCACATTTCCACTGTTGATCTGGACTCCAAACCACCTGGAGGGCCGGATCTGGCCCATACCTTCTCTAGGAGATGTTCCCCTTCCCATTTAAGCCCACTCCCACATTTCCACTGTTGATCTGGAGTCCAAACCACCTGGAAGGCTGGATCCGGCCCGCGGGCCACAAGATGCCCAGGTCTGACCTGGAGGGCTGGATCTGGCCCATACCTTCTCTAGGAGATGCTCACCTTCCCATTTACTCAACCCCCCTCCCACATTTTCACTGTGGACCTGGACTCCAAACCACCTGGAGGGCCAGATCTGGCCCATACCTTCTTTAGGAGACAGGGAGATGCTCACCTTGAGGCTGGTCCTCCAGGCGAAGCTCCTCTTCATAGCGCAGGTACTCCATGCACTGCTTGCGCTGCTGCGGCCCGGCGGTCCAGCAGACCTTGGCCACTCCGCAAGCCAGGAGGCGCAAGGCCGTGACCCGCGTGACCTCTGAGACCTGGACCTCCACGCGGCCGCAGACCTTCTCGCCACTCCCGTAGACCTTCTCGTCCGGCTCGGAGAAGGACAGCTGGAAGACCTTCATCTTCTTGAACATCACCATGGCTCACCAAGGTATTATTATTATTATTATTAGTCCTCCTGATCAAACGGGCCAAAAGGTCAAGGGGTCAACTGACCACAGGGGGGGGGAGAGGCTCGTCGTGCCTCTCAATGAAAAAAAATTTCCAAAAAATATTTTTCTTAAAATTCCCCAAATTAGAATAAATTCCCCAAATATTTTTTTAATTAAAAAAAAAAATTTGAATAAATTTGAATAAATTTGAATTTTTTAAAAAAAATTTTTTCACAATTTGAATAAATATAAATTAATAAAAATAATAATTTTCCCGCAATTATAATACTAATATATAGAAAACTTCAAAAAAATATTAATTTTAATTATTTTTAGTACTTATTATTATATGCAATATATATATATATGCAATATAATAATAATAAATCCTCTTAATAATAGCCAATTTTAGTAATTATTATTATATTATAGTGGTTTTTATATAATAATAATGGTTTCCTATAAGTTCAAAAGCCTCCAAAACAGCCCTTTTTGGAGAAATAGTAGTAATGGGCTGCTATCTCCACCAGCACAGGAGCTCCTTCCCCTTGGCTGCCTTCCCGGCGTCTGGCCAGCTCCGCCCAGGTGGCAGCCTTTTATACCCCGCCCTTCCTGTTGTTCTCCGTGCCGCCCTCGTGCTGCCCTCGTGCGCAGCGCCCCCATTGGCCCGCCCGCCGTGTTTACAACCCGGCCGGCCAATCAGCGCGCGGCCGGCGGCGCGTGGACAGCGTGTGTGGAGAGGGTGCCTTTGCTCAGCTTCTCTGAGGCAAAGAGCGGGGGGGGAGGAGGGGATTTCCCCTTGAGTGACGGGAAGGACAGCCAATAGGATGGCGAGGATGGGGAAAGCGGAGCCAATGAGGAGCTGAGGAGAAGGGAGTGGTGCTTTCCAAGAGTGAGAGGCCCACAACAAGATAGGGATGGGCTTTTGAGGTGTTTAGGACTCCAACTCCCACAATCCCTCACAGCCTCAGGCCCTGGCCTTTCTCCCCTCAGTCCTATTATTATTGTTATTATTATTTATTTGCTAGTAATATTATTTTTAATTTTTTGCTATTATTTTTAAATATTATTTTATTGCTGGTATTTTATATTTTTATTATTTTATATTATTATTGTTATTATTTTATTGCTATTTTATGTTATTGTTATCATTTTATTGCTATTTTATATTATTTTATTGCTATTTTTATATTATTTTATTGCTATTTTTATATTATTATTGTTATCATTTTATTGCTATTTTATATTATTTTATTGCTATTTTTATATTATTATTATTGTTATCATTTTATTGCTATTTTATATTATTTTATTGCTATTTTTATATTATTATTATTGTTATCATTTTATTGCTATTTTATATTATTTTATTGCTATTTTTATATTATTGTTATCATTTTATTGCTATTTTATATTATTGTTATCATTTTATTGCTATTTTATATTATTTTATTGCTATTTTATATTATTATTGTTATCATTTTATTGCTATTTTATATTATTTTATTGCTATTTTTATATTATTATTGTTATCATTTTATTGCTATTTTATATTATTTTATTGCTATTTTTATATTATTATTGTTATTTTATTGCTATTTTATATTATTTTATTGCTATTTTTATATTATTATTTTATTGCTATTCTATATTGTTGTTTTTATTTTATATTGTTATTATTTTATTGCTTTTCTTTTATATTATTGTTATTTTATTGCTCTTATTCTATATTATTATTGTTATTTTATTGCTATTATTTTATATTATTATTACTTTATTGCTATTTTTATATTATTATATTGCTATTATTTCATGCTATTATTTCATGTTGTTATTATTTAATTGCTATTATTTTTATTGTTTTATTCCTATTTTATATTATTATTGTTATTTTATTTCTATTATATTATAATTGTTATTTTATTGTTTTTGTTTTATATTATTATTTTATTGCTATTTATTATTGCAATAAAATAATAATATAAAACAGTTCCCGCCCCTCCCAAGGCAGGAAGCAGCCAGACTACGAAGCTGCAAGGCCATTGAATGCTAATCAAGGTGCTAATCAGGCCTGGGCCAACTTGGGCCTTCCCTCCAGGTGTTGTGGACTCCAACTCCCACAATCCCGATCAGCCTCAGGCCCTTTCCCTTCATTATTAGTTTTGCATTGAATGGGGTGAGACTAGATGACATCTGGGGTCCCCATCCAACTCTATTATTATTATTGTTATTAGTATTATTAGTTTTACATGTAATGGGGTGAGACTAGATGACCTCTGGGGTCCCTGTCCAACTCTATTATTATTATTACAATTATTTAGTTTTGCATGGATTGGGTGGAGACTAGATGATCTCTGGGTGTCCCCGTCCAACTCTATTATTATTATTAGTAGTATTATTATTTAGTTTTACATGGAATGGGGTGAGACTAGATGACCTCTGGGGTCCCCATCCAACATTATTATTATTATTACTATTATTATTAGTTTTACATGAAATGGGGCGAGACTCGATGATCTCTCGGTGTCCCCGTCCAACTCTATTATTATTATTATTATTATTTAGTTTTGCATGCAATGGGGAGAGACTAGATGACCTCTGGAGTCCCCATACAACTATTATTAATATTATTATTATTTAGTTTTACATGGAATGGGGTGAGACTAGATGACCTCTGGGGTCCCCATCCAACATTATTATTATTATTACTATTATTAGTTTTACATGAAATGGGGCGAGACTAGATGATCTCTCGGTGTCCCCGTCCAACTATTATTATTATTATTATTATTTAGTTTTGCATGCAATGGGGAGAGACTAGATGACCTCTGGGGCTCCATACAACTATTATTAATATTATTATTTAGTTTTACATGGAATGGGGTGAGACTAGATGACCTCTGGGGTCCCCATCCAACATTATTATTATTACTATTATTATTAGTTTTACATGAAATGGGGCGAGACTAGATGATCTCTCGGTGTCCCCGTCCAACTCTATTATTATTATTATTATTATTTAGTTTTGCATGCAATGGGGAGAGACTAGATGACCTCTGGGGTCCCCATACAACTATTATTAATATTATTATTATTTAGTTTTACATGGAATCGGGTGAGACTAGATTACCTCTGTGGTCCCCATCCAACTCTATTATTATTGTTATTAGTATTATTATTTTTACATGTAATGGGGTGAGACTAGATGACCTCTGGGGTCCCCGTCCAACTTATTATTATTATTGTTATTATTATTATTAGTTTTACATGTAATGGGGTGAGACTAGATGACCTCTGGGGTTCCCCTCCAACTCTATTATTATTATTATTTAGTTTTACATGGAATGGGGTGAGACTAGATGACCTCTGGAGTCCCCGCCCAACTCTATTATTATTACTATTATTTAGTTTTGCATGGAATCGGGGGAGACTAGATGACCTCTGAGTTCCCTGTCCAACTTATTATTATTGTTATTATTGTTGTTATTATTTAGTTTTGCATGTAATGGGATGAGACTAGATGATCTCTCGGGGTCCCCGTCCAACTCTATTAATAATAATAATAATAATAATAATAATAATATTGCATGGAAGGTTGCGAGACTAGATGCCCTCTGGGGTTCCCCTTCCAATTGAAACTTTCTAGAGTTTCCCATGGGAGGAAAGAGGAAGAGGCCTCCCTTCCTTCCTTCTGTGAGTCAAGGAGGGCCATGCGCATGGAGCATGGGCCTTCACGTGCACAGCGGCCTCGGCCAATCACAAGCCGCCTGGCTCCCCTCTCAGCCAATCAGGGCCGGCTCCCCTTTGTCCTGCAGCAGTGAGTCCTCCTGATGTCAGCAGAAGGGTTTCGGCATTCGCCATCGCAAGCCTTTCTATTTTTACGCCAAGCCTTACGACCCCGCCCTTGATTGGGTCCATGGAATATTATTTATTGCTATTATTATTATTATTAATTTAATAATAATTTCAGCAAGTGGTAGATTTGCATGAAGCCTAAAGGAGTGGATCGACAACAAATCGAATTGAATTATTATTGTAATACTACTAATAATATAGAACTAGTTTGGGTTCACCTGCCGACTCCGCCATTGAAAAGGCTATGGGCCAGAGTCACTTGAGGAGTAATAATAACAACTATTATTTTGTAATATTTTGTATTATTACTTTAATATTATTTTATATTATTTTATTAGTACTTATAATATAGGATGGGTTGGACTAGATGACCTTTGGGGGCCCCTTCCAACTTGGCCAGTGATAAGGCAATGACTCAGGGTCACTTGAATAATAATAATAATAATAATAATAATAATAATTTTATATTATTACTGTAATATAAATTTATAATGTGAGTAGAAAAGGTCTGTGGCAGATCCTGGAACGTCTAGGATGTCCCCCCAAATTCCTCAAAATGGTTATCCTGTTACATGAGGGCCAGCGCGGTTAAGTCAGATATGGCGATCAGATATGCTGACGATGCTGCCCTTGTCGCCCATTCAGAAGCAGCCCTGCAGCGCCTCACGTCCTGCTTTGCAGAAGCTGCAGAGCTGTTTGGGCTGGAAGTCAGCCTGAAGAAAACGGAAGTCCTCTACCAGCCCGCACCACAGGAAGAACACCACCGTCCCCACGTCAGCATAGGCACATCTGGGCTTAAGTCCGTTCAGCAGTTCACCTAATAATATAATGTATTATAATTATAAATTTTATATTACGTGTAATATTACTAATATTACAATATAATGACATAGTATAATATAGTAATGTGTAATACTGATATTGTGCTAAGCTAATAATATAATATATTGTATATACAAGCTGTTTGGGCTGGAAGTCAGCCTGAAGGAAACGGAAGTCCTCTACCAGCCCGCACTACAGGAAGAATACCATCATCCCCACGTCAGCATAGGCGCATCTGTACTTAAGCCCGTTCAGCAGTTCTCCTCCTTGGGAAGCATCTCTTCAGACGCCAAGATTGACAAAGACATCGATCACAGATTAGCAAAGGCATAGAGTGCATTTGGAAGGCTTCACAAAAGAGTCTGGAGCAACCAGCACCTGAGGCAAAGCACCAAAACCAGTGTGTACAGAGCTATCGTACTGTCTATTCTCCTCTATGGGTCTGAAACATGGGTCACCTATCGCCAACACCTACGACTCCTCGAACGCTTTCATCAGCGCTGTCTTCGCACAATCCTAACTATACACTGGACCGACTATGTGACGAATGTTGCTGTCCTTGAGCAAGCAGGGGTCACCAGCGTTGAGGCCATGCTATTGAGAACACGGCTGCGCTGGGCAGGGCACGAGGTCTCTAGGATGGAGGACCACCGACTCCCAAGGATACTACTCTATGGTGAACTTAGCGCAAGAGAGGCGCCCCAAAGAAGAGATACAAGGACTCCGTGAAACAACATCTCAGGCTCGGCCAGATTGATCACCACCAATGGTCCACCCTGGCCTCACATCGGGAGGAGCGGAGACGCACTATCCACAATGCTGCGGCCTCTTTCGAGAAGACACGCCAAACGGGGCTCGACAACGCAGAAAGAACCGCAACCTGGAAACAACATCACCCAAGGAGACTTTCTGCTGTGCTTTCTGCAACCGGACTTGCCTATCTCAGATTGGCCTTCTTAGTCATCAACGCAGTTGTAAACAGCGTGGGATGAGTCTTTCCTAAGAATCTTCGTTCGCGAAGTAATGCCGAGAGAGATTTAATACACTTGAATAAACATTATTTTATATTATTATTTTTATATTAATTTAGTTATCATAATATAGGACAGGGTTGGACTAGAGCAGTGTTTCCCAACCAGTCTGCCTGGGCACACTAGTATGCCGTAAGCGAACATCAGGTGTGCCGTGGGAAATTGGAACCTCCAGGAGGGGAGGGGGGAGAGTCTAGTGTGTTGAAGTATAAAAACCTTAAGAAACATACCTCTATAAAGGCAAAAAATGACAACCACCCCCCTCCCCACCCGGTGTCTACTTGGTCTCTCCCTCTCCATGCATTGGGAAGGCCCGCCTCCCTTTCCCCAAGTAGAGACCTCCTCTTGCCTACTGGGGGTTCTGTGCGGGACGTTTGGCCCAGTTCTATCATTGGTGGGGTTCAGAATGCTCTTTGATTGTAGGGGAACTATAAATCCCAGCAACTACAACTCCCAAATGTCAAGGTCTATTTCCCCTGACTTCCATCTGCGTTCACATTTGGGCATATTGAGTATTCATGCCAAGTTTGGTCCTGATCCAACATGGTTTGAGTCCACAGTGCTCTCTGGATGTAGGTGAACTACAACTCCAAAACCCAAGGTCAATGCCCACCAAACTCTTAAAGGATTTTCTCTCGGTTCTGGGAGTCCTGTGTGGGAAGTTTGTGTCTTTCTGCCATTCCTGCCAGGATATCTATGTTGTGTTCATCGAAACAGGCCTGAGTGTATAAATACATTTTAAAACATATTAACTCTATGTATGACTGTGCTAGAGTGTCATTTTGTGTCATTTTAGTTGGTGGTGTGCCCCAGGATTTTGCAAATGTAAAAAGTGTGCCGCGGCTCAAAAAAGGTTGGGAAACACTGGACTAGATGACCTTTGGGATCCCCTTTCCAAATCTGCTATTGAATCTATTATATAAAGGGGTTCCCGTCATGGAACGACCGTCCCAAACAGAGAAACCTTACAACGCAGAAACACCAAACTTGCCAACAGAAATAGGCCTCAAGCAAGGTATGTTTGTAGCAAAGAAACTCCCCCAATACCTAAAAGGCCCCCACCACAACGAGTAAAAAAAACCTACATTTCCCAGCATCCTCCGGGGCTGCCAACGACTCTCCCAGCCTCTACATTCTGACAACATGATTGGCTGCCAACAAGGGCGGATTTGCATAACTGCTGCACTGGCCAGCCAACATGAACATTCCGACCCCTAATAAACTGTCAGAGGAAGATAAGGCAAAGGGCTGAGGCACAAACACAAACACCCAATTCACTTCCCACAGAAAATTTACACCCCTACAAAACACAGACCACGCCCAAAATTGACAGACAGTAGGCTTCATTAACTTAATTTCCCTGACTAGGCCTCACTTAATGGAATGCTGTTTACGCTCTGAATTGACAGAAAGGCTTCAATAACTTGATTCTCCCAACTACGCCTCAGCTCATTGGACACTGTGTATGGCCTGAATTGACAGTAAGGCCTCATTAACTTGATTTCCCTGACTAGGCCTCAGCTCATGGGACTTTGTGTATGGCCTGAATTTACAGTAACCTGCCTTGGCACACAGAGCCCCTATGGCCCACGCTACATTCTACTGCAGTTTGGAGGAGGGTGGACCATGGATGATGGGACTTGAAGTACCTCCATGGATAATGGGATTTGTAGTACTTCAAAACCCATCATTCCCCACAGACCACTGTGGCCCAGAACCAAGACCGATAAAGACCAAACTTGGCACACAATGCCCCCCATGACCCACACTCCATCCGACTGCAGTTCAGAGGAGGACACACCATGGATAATGGGATTTCAAGTACCTCCACTCACTTCCAAAGTACCCCACCCACACACGCATCAACCTCTACATCAACACAGCAGACGGAAAGACAAAAAACATTGTATATCCACAAGCTCTGCAGAACGCCAGCAACACCACACACCCACAACTCCCCAGGACTTCAGCATCCCACCCACCAGAACAACCCACAACAACACAGCCAGGGCCCCAACAACACCATAACTAACAACAACTCCAACCCTTACATACTCAGACTTCCTCGCATCTCCAAAATAGGGCACAGCAACGCCTGCCGGGTAGAGCTAGTAATAATATAATATAATATATGAATATTGCTAAAAGCAAGCTTCCTTGCATAATGCGATTGCAATCCTTCTTTATTTTCCCCGCCATCAAAGGTAAAGGTGAGTCACGCGAAGGCCAGAACAACACGCCAAGCCATTAGCGATCCGGATTTGGCATTCACCTTGAACTGTGTTTTTTTTTTTACAGCCGTTTCGTGCCGAAAAACACGACAAAGACCGCAAGGTGAACGCCGGGCTTTGCAGGTAGCTTCCGTGCAATCCGAATAATGAATTCCATTCCAGGACAGAACAATAATAATAATTAATTAAAATAAATGCCATTCCAGGACAAGAATGCAATTAATATTCCAGGAATGGAACGCCATTCCATTGCGCCAAAGTCAACGGGATGGAAGTTGCGTCATGGAACGGAATGGAAAAATAAATGGGAGATAGATATATACACAACCGAATAATTCCTTTGGGTTGCCATGATAGTCTCTCTCTCTCGGCATAACTTCGCGAACGAAGATTCTTAGGAAGGACCCATCCCAGGCTTTCTACAAGCGCGTTGATGACTAAAAAGGCCAATCTGAGACAGGCAAGTCCGGTTGCAGAAAGCACAGCAGAAAGTCTCCTTGGGTGGTGTTGTTTCCAAGTTGCGGTTCTTTCTGCGTTGTCGAGACACGTTCGGCGTGTCCGCAGCATTGTGGGTAGTGCGACTCCACGCCTCCCGATGTGAGGCCAGGGTGGACCATTGGTGGTGATCAATCTGGCCGAGCCTGAGGTGTTGTTTCAGGGAGTTCTTGTATCTCTTTTTGGGGGCGCCTCTCTTGCGAGTTCATCATAGAGTGGGAGGCGGTGGTCCTCCATCCTAGAGAACATGTGCCCTGCCCAGCGCAGCCGTGTTCTCAACAGCATGGCCTCAACGCTGGTGACCCCAAGGACGGCAACATTCGTCACATAGTCGGTCCAGTGTACATTTAGGATTGAGCGAAGACAGCGCTGATGGAAGCGTTTGAGGAGTCGTAGGTGTTGGCGATAGGTGACCCATGTTTCAGACCCATAGAGGAGAATAGACAGTACGATAACTGATTTTGGTGCTTTGCCTCAGGTGCTTGTTGCTCCCGACTCTTTTCTGAAGCCTTCCGAATGCACTCTATGCCTTTGCTAATCCGTGATCGATCTCTTTGTCAATCTTGGCGTCTGAAGAGATGATGCTTCCCAGGGAGGTGAACTGCTGGACGGGCTTAAGCACAGATGTGCCTATTCTGAAGTGGGGATGGTGGTGTTCTTCCTGTGGTGCAGGCTGGTAGAGGACTTCCCTTTTCTTCAGGCTGACTTCCAGCCCAAACGGCTCTGCAGCTGTTGCAAAGCAGGATGTGAGGCGCTGCAGGGCTGCTTCTGATTGGGCGACAAGGGCAGCATCGTTGGCAAAAAGCAGCTCACGGACTAGATAGCTTAGAGTCTTTGGGTTGCAATGATAATATAATTATTATTTAATTATATTATCACTGGAGTTAGATTATTTCAAATTATATTATAATTTATACTATTCCTTACATTATTATATTTATTCTATTCTTTATATTTTTATACAGTATTGTATTGTTACATTAATCTTTTAAAATTATCTTATTTATATTATTTTATTCAATTATTTTTATTATATTGTTATATAAATCTTTTACATTATTATATTTGTTACATTACATTATTATGTATATTATTCTATTGTTATAGATTATATTATTGTATTATATTAAATTATTTTGTATTATTTTATTTTATTGTTATATTTATTATATTATTATATTCTCTATACCAGTGTTTCCCAACCAGTGTGCCGTGGCACACTAGTGTGCCGTGAGTGATCATCAGGTGTGCCGTGGGAAATTGGAACCTCCAATGCCCTTTCTTGCCCCTCCTTCCCACAGTGCTCTCTGGGTGTAGGTGAACTACAACTTCCAAACTCAAGCTCAATTCCCAAGCAAACCCTTTCAGTACTTTCTGTTGGGAATGAGGGTTCAGTATGCCAAGTTTGGTTCAATTCCATTGTTGCAAGAGTTCAGGATGCTCTTTGATTGTGTGTAAACTATAAATCCCAGAAACTGTAACTCCCAAATGTCAAGGTCTATTTTCCCCAAACTCCATCTGCGTTCACATTTGGGCATATTGAGTATTCATGCCAAGTTTGGTCCTGATCCAACATTGTTTGAGTCCACAGTGCTCTCTGGGTGTAGGTGAACTACAACTCCAAAACCCAAGGTCAATGCCCACCGAACTCTTATAGCATTTTCTCTTGGTTCTGGGAGTTCTGTGTGGGAAGTTTGTGTCTTTCCGCCATTCCTGCCAGGATATCTATGTTGTGTCCATCGAAACAGGCCCAGGTTTCACACTGAGTGTATAAATACATTTAAAAACATATTAACTATACGTATGACTGTGTTAGAGTGTCATTTTGTGTCATTTTGGGTTAGTATTGGTATGTTTTGTGTGTGCGTGTCTTTCTGCCATTCCTGCCAGGATATCTATGTTGTCTTCATCGAAACAGGCCCAGGTTGCACACTGAGTGTATAAATACATTTAAAAACATATTCACTATACGTATTACTGTGTTAGAGTGTCATTTGGGTTGGTGGTGTGCCCCAGGATTTTGTCAATGTAAGAAGTGTGCCGCGGCTCAAAAAAGGTTGGGAAGCACTGATCTATACTATTATTGTTACATTATTATATTTATTATATTATTATATTCTCTATATAGTATTATTTTGGTATATTATTATTTTAATATATTATATTCATTATATTATTTAATAATAATAATATAATGATTATTCTATGATTCTATTCATTATATTGTTATTGCTTTAAATAATATCTACCTGTCTGCAATCCAAAGTGTCCATAAAATGGTCTGAAGTCCATAAAAGGAAAGGAAGGAGATCATCAATCTCCAAAGAGATCATAAAGGGAGTCATGTGATCAATGCAATCTTATCAATGGCAACAAGATGCGATTCAGCCAAATAGATTAGGTGGCAAAGTCCAGCAACTGAACGACTGTATGGCTCTATTATTATTATATTATCATTATACTGCAAAGACATTTATTATACTATTATATTAAAACATTATCTATTACATATTATATATTACTATTATTATTATTACTATTATATTATTGTTATACTGCAAAGACATATATTATTATTATTATATTAAAACATTATCTATTACATATTATATATTACTATTATTATTATTACTATTATATTATCGTTATACTGCAAAGACATATATTATTATTATATTAAAACATTATCTATTACATATTATATATTACTATTATTATTATTACTATTATATTATCATTATACTGCAAAGACATATATTATTATTATTATATTAAAACATTTTTATTACATATTATGTTACTATTATTATTACTATTATATTATCATTACACTGCAAATACATTTATTATTATTATTATTATATTAAAACATTATTATTGCATATTGCTATGATTATTATTACTATTATATTACCATTATACTGCAAAGACATATTATTATTATAATATTAAAACATTTATTATTACGTATTACTATTACTATTATTAATATATTGTCATACTGTAAAGACATATATTATTATAATATTAAAACATTATTATTACATATTACTATTATTACTAAGATATATGATTATTCTATTAAAACATTTATTATATTACATAGTACTGTTATTATTGCTATCATTATACTGCAGACATATATTATTATATTTAAACATTATTTATGACATATTACTATTATTATTATTACTATTCTATTATCATACTGCAAAGACATATATTATTATATTTAAACATTTATGACATATTACTATTATTATTACTATTCTATTATCATTATACTGCAAAGACATATATTATTATTATATTTAAACATTATTTATGACATATTACTATTATTATTACTATTATATTATCATTATACTGCAAAGACATATATTATTATTATTCTATTAAAACATATTTTTTTATTATTACAGATTATTATTATGTTGCATGCTGCAAGTTTAGAGGAGCTTTCTGCATAGACCCGTGTACAGCTTATGACACTTGTCAATCATCGCCTCCTCCTGAGAAACAGTAATAACATCACAAAGGACGACCACCTCACCCGCCTCATTGGAAATCGGCTACAGAACAGGAGCTTGTTTGTTGAGTTCCAGGGCCGGAGAAGCAGATGGCGGAAACAGAAGTACGGCCCGCCTCAGGGGAGGGTGCTTGCTCCATCCATGTTCAACACTTACACAAATGGGCAGCCACTTCCAGACACAGGAGTTTCATCTATGCCGACGATCGTGCCATCACTGCCCAAGCAGGGCACTTTGAGATGACATCACTGCCCAAGCAGGGCGCTTCGAGATGACATCACTGCTCAAGCAGGGAGCTTTGAGAAGCTCTCTGAAGCTCTAGGTGGGGGAGATCATCCAGACTTTCGGGGTGCGATGTCCTGTACGCAGATGATGTCCAACCCTGTCACTCCTTCCCTGGACTCATCGCTGAGCCTGGAACCCCAGGTCTCGGCGGTGGCCGGGAGAGCTTTTTGCACAGTTACGACTTGTGCGCCAGTGACTTGGGAAGTCTGACTTGGCCACGGTGGTCCACACTATGGTTACATCCTGGATAGACTACTGCAACGCTCTCTACGTGGGGCTGCCTTTGAAGACTGTCCGGAAGCTCCAATTAGTCCATATTATTATTATTATTGTGTTGCATGCTGCAAGGTTACAGGAGCTTTCTTCACTCTGGTTACATCCTGGATAGACTACTGCAACGCTCTCTACGTGGGGCTGCCTTTGAAGACTGTCCGGAAGCTCCAATTAGTCCATATTATTATTATTATTATTATTATTATTATGTTGCATGCTGCAAGGTTACAGGAGCTTTCTTCACTCTGGTTACATCCTGGATAGACTACTGCAACGCTCTCTACGTGGGGCTGCCTTTGATGACTGCAAGGTTACAGGAGCTTTCTTCACTCTGGTTACATCCTGGAAGCTCCAATTAGTCCATATTATTACTATTATTATTGTGTTGCATGCTGCAAGGTTACAGGAGCTTTCTTCATAGACCCTCTACTTTCCGCCTTGTAGCTTAACATCCACTAGGGAGGCCCTGCTCTGGATCCCACCGGCCTCGCAAAGGCGTCTGGTGAGGATGAGGGGCAGGGCCTTCTCGGTGGTAGCCCCCGATACTGCATATATTTCATATCCCATCCGATTCTATGGTCAGTTGGTCTACGCATTTTTTAGCCAACGAAGTAAACACCTTTTCTACATTTGCATGTGGGGGCAGGCATGGGCAAACTTCGCAAGCACGTTTAGTGGGAACGAGAGACAGGGCCTTCTCCGTGGTGGCCCCCTCACCTGTGGAACGTGCTTCCAAGTGAAATACGATCGACCCCATCCCTCCTGGCGTTCGGGAAGGAATTGAAAACATGGTTCTGGGACCAGGCCTTCGGGTTTTAACTAATGCTCTATATATTGATTTTTAAGGATTATGTAATTGTTTTAATGTTTATGCATGTGGTTGTGACTATATTTTTGTAATTGTGATGTAAAGGCCTTGTAGCGTTACTAATGTATATGAAGAGAGAGAGAGAGAGAGATAATCAAAAGCAATATATCACAATATAATAACATAATATAAAATAACAATTGTAATGTAATATATATATAATCAAATATAATATAGATATAATCTAATATAATTAAATATAATATAATTAATATATATATAATCAAAAGCAATATATCACAATATAATAACATAATATAAAATAATAATTGTAATGCAATATATATATATATAATCAAATATAATATGTAAATATAATCTAATATAATTAAATATAATGTAATCTAATATAATTAAATATAATTAATTAAATATAATATAATATAAATATAATGTAATATATATATATATAATCAAAAGTAATATATCACAATATAATAACAATATAAAATAATAATTGTAATGTAATATATATAATGAAATATAATATATAAATATAATCTAATTAATTAAATATAATATAAATATAATAATATATATATATATATAATCGAAAGCCATATATCACAATATATTAACATAATATAAAATAATAATTGTAATGTAATATATATAATGAAATATAATATATAAATATAATCTAATATAATTTAATTAATTAAATATAATCTAATATACTATATACATTATATATATATATATATAATCAAAAGCAATATATCACAATATAATAGCATAATATAAAATAATAATTGTAATGTAATATATAGATAATCAAATATAATATTATAATATATATATAAAATCAAAAGCAATATATCATAATATAATAACATAATATAAAATAATAATTGTAATGTAATATATATAATCAAATATAATATATACATATAATTACATATAATATAATTAAATATAATTAATTAAATATAATATACATATAATGTAAAATATATAATCAAAAGCAATATATCACAATATAAAATAATTGTGTTATATATATATATATATCCTACAAACATTTAAATTCAATAATGTATTATA
Source organism: Anolis apletophallus (assembly GCA_030556195.1). Taxonomy (NCBI): domain Eukaryota; kingdom Metazoa; phylum Chordata; class Lepidosauria; order Squamata; family Anolidae; genus Anolis; species Anolis apletophallus. The sequence continues at coordinate 1,985,881 of JARBWK010000022.1, forward strand.
ATAAGTAATAATAATGTAGGAAACGTTGCCATTCGTTCCTAAAGAAAACACCATAAATTTAGTCTTTTAATATATTTATTTTTTATTTCATATTTTTTGAAAAAATAAAACAAGTTCCAAAAATAGTAATTTTTTTCTCTCTCTATTTACATCTGAAGTTGAGCAACAGCGCCACCTGGAGGCCAATGGGCCGAAAAGCGCCACCTCTGCTGCAGAACAATGGCATCATAATAGTCGCCTCAAAGAGGTACCAAACTGGGTTAACTCCGCAGTGCAGACGTTCCCAGAATGCATGTTTTTGTTTCTCACTCTCTCTATAGGTCTTCAATAGACGGCTTCGTCCATGTTGTCGTCACTGTCGGCCCCGAAATCCTCTCCGTTGTCGAAGTAAGACATGATGTAATCCGTCTCCTGCAGGGAATCGAATTAGCAAAAATTAAAATAATAATAATAATAAAATTATCAATTGGATATTAATTAAATTAAAGGATGGGATTTAATCTGAATTAATAAAAATAATTAAATTATCAATTGGATATTAATTAAATTAAATGACGGGATTTAATCAGAATTAATAAAAATAATTAAATTCTCAATTAGATATTAAATTAAATTAAATGATGGGATTTAATCAGAATTAATAAAAATAATTAAATTATCAATTGGATATTAATTAAATTAAATGACGGGATTTAATCAGAATTAATAAAAAATAATTAAATTATCAGTTAGATATTAATTGAATTAAAGGATGGGATTTAATCAGAATTAATAAAAGTAATTAAATTATCAATTTGATATTAATTAAATTAAAGGATAGGATTTAATCAGAATTAATAAAAGTAATTAAATTATCAGTTAGATATTCATTAAACGAAAACAATGAAGGGCTGCTGACCTCCTCGAACTCCTCCTCGTCGTACTCCTCCTCTGCTTCCTCCTCCTTCCCTTCTTCGTTCCCTTCTTCCTCTCCTTCCTCTTCCGACGTCACTTCCTCCTCTTTCTTCTCCAAAGTCTAAGCACAACAACAACAACATCCCAATATGAGAATATATTCAAGCTACACACACAAAGACCCAAAATATTATCCTAATATACAATTATAAACACTATATATCCCGATATATTCAAGAGCCCAGGTATATATTGTGTAGTAATTATATATATATATATATACATATATATATATACACACACACACACACACACACACACACACACACACACACACACACTTATATATACACAATTATATATGTATGCACACACATACGTATAATATTCTCTCTGTAGACTGGAACGGAATATTAATGATGTAAATCTATATATATAAAGGAAGACCCGTCATGGAACGACTGCCAGAGACAGAGAAACCTTCCAAGGCAGACACACCAACCTTGGCAACACAAATAGGCCTCAGGCAAGGAAGGTTTTTAGCAAAGAAACCCCCCCCCAAACCTAGAAGGCCCCCAAAACAACGATACAAAAAACCCTACATTTCCCAGCATCCTCTGTGGCCGTCAGCGAAAACCATTGGCCAACATCGGCCCACACAAAATGCAGGGAGGCTGAGTTCCCATAGTAACGGTGGGCGGAGACAGCCAAGGCTAGGATAGAATGCTGAGTGAATTCAGTTTAGTCAGTTGGTGTTTGTGGGTTAAACTGTCAAGGCCAAGCTCTAGGAGGGAGACAAATAGGGCACCAGGGACACAGGCACCACTGACAAACACATACCCCCAGAATAACACAAACTTGCAAAACCCACAAAAAAAAAACAATCCTGCAACACAAAAACCCACCCCAACCAAAATACACAACAAACACCACTGGCAAAAGCAACACCCCCTCCACATCACAACCAGCACACAGCCAGACTGAGACAACTATGTCACCACAACACACACAAAATACACCCCACAAATACCTGACAACTTCCCCAACACAAAACCCAGGACTGCACTCGCTACTCACCACCACACACACCTCCAAATACACACACACGTCCCAGGCACAATACTCCAGCAATTCCTACCCACACAACACAACACAACTTCCTATCACAACCCATCCCCCCGACCTTACGGGACACTGCACACACAACACACCACCACAAACAAAAAACAACTCCACCTATACTCCAAACACAACACAACACTGCACTGATACTCTACAAACACACACAAACACCCAAAACACCCCACCCACAGAAGCATCAACCTCTACATCAACACAGCAGACGGAAAGACAAAAAACATTGTATATCCACAAGCTCTGCAGAACGCCAGCAACACCACACACCGACAACTCCCCAGGACTCCAACATCCCACCCACCAGAACAACCCACAACGACACAGCCATGACCCCACCAAGACCGTAAGTCACATCAATTCCAACCCTTACATACTCAGACTTTCTCGCATCTCCTAAATAGGGCACAGCAACACCTGCCAGGTACAGCTAGTAGTAAATATAAGATATCCCTTGAACAAGGAGTCTTCCCAGATGGGCTATCCCACCACTGCCACCAAAATATGTGAGGGCTCTCTCTATTACACTTTCGACTGTGGCCGGGTAGTTTTCTTATTCCACCTTTACCACCAATTTATATGAAGACTTCTTTTATTTCCACTTGCTGCCACCGTTCACTATACTTGGAAGAATTTGTTTTCGCGGCTTGTGTGTGAAGTAACTACACGGGGAGATAGTTACTTCACACCATGGACGATGGGACTCGCAGTGCCTTCGCTAACCTCCTGACACCACTGTGAGCCACATAAATAACTACTACATACCAACCAACTAATACGTTTCTCAAAAAACCCGGGCAACGCCGGGTCCCCAAGCTAGTACACACTATACACCCACATATACAGAATTACACCCACAAATACTACGTCTCCCAATATACCTCGAGTTTCTTGATGGTTTCCTCTTTCTCCGTCGGAAGCTGGGATTTACGTTTCGGGGCCAGAACCAATTCTCCTAAAACACACATCATGAGAAATGAAATATAATATTATTATAATATTTCTAATATTACTAATAGGAAGAATATATAGTAATTTCCACGCCGCTACTCACTTTGCTTCCGCAGCTTCCGCACCCGGATCTTCAATTCCTGGGGCAGCCGCTTCCAGTCTGCAGAGAGGAGAATATATTGTATTATGTTATGGGTCGATCGATCAATCGATCGATCGATCTCACTCTACACACACAGAGAGGGGGGGGGGAAAGGGCAAGAAAGGGTTAAGAGAGAGGCAGTGGGCGGGGCTATGCAAATTCCACACCAATGGATTGAGGAAGGCACCCTGGGATGTCCATTCAGCCCAGAAAACCCACAACAACCCAGTGATTTCGGCCATGAACGCCTTCGACAACTGTTATATTACTATATTTTATTGTATTATTATTATTAATCTATATATATAAAATGAGAGCTGTCGTGGTGAGGAGCTTATAGACAGCAAAACCACACAACGCAGACACACCAAACCAGGCCACATAAGCCCACAACCGAACAAGGTATGTTTACCACCCAAAAAACTAAAACAAAAATTAAAACAAAATGGTCAAAATTAAGAAAAATGAATGGGACTACAACTCCCATCAACCCCCACACTAAAACAGCACAGCGCATGCGCGGTACTCACTCCCGCATGCGCAAAGCCCTTCTCCCTCCCCCCCCCAGCACAGAGAAAACTGGAATATTACTATATTTTATTGTATTATTATTATTAATCTATATATATAAAATGAGAGCTGTCGTGGTGAGGAGCTTATAGACAGCAAAACCACACAACGCAGACACACCAAACCAGGCCACATAAACCCACAACCGAACAAGGTATGTTTACCACCCAAAAAACTAAAACAAAAATTAAAACAAAATGGTCAAAATTAAGAAAAACGAATGGGACTACAACTCCCATCAACCCCCACACTAAAACAGCACAGCGCATGCGCGGTACTCACTCCCGCACGCGCAAAGCCCTTCTCCCTCCTCCCCCCTCACCAGCACAGAGAAAACTGGAATATTACTATATTTTATTGTATTATTATTATTAATCTATATATATATAAAATGAGAGCTGTTGTGGTGAGGAGCTTATAGACAGCAAAACCACACAACGCAGACACACCAAACCAGGCCACATAAGCCCACAACCGAACAAGGTATGTTTACCACCCAAAAAACTAAAACAAAAATTAAAACAAAACAGTTAAAATTAAGAAAAACGAATGGGACTACATCTCCCATCAACCCCCACACTAAAACAGCACAGTGCATGCGCGGTACTCACTCCAGCACACACAAAGCCCTTCTCCCTCCTCCCCCCCCCCCCAAGCACGGAGAAAACTGGAATATTACTATATTTTATTGTATTATTATTAAATACACACACACACACATATAATTGTTATATTTATTATTATATTTACTATTATATTAGTATTTTATTGTCCTTCTAGCTGAACCCGGCCACGCGCTGCTGTGGCTTTTTCTCTTTCCTGTGCCCCAGTCTATATATATGTGTTTTGTGTGTGTATGTATATGGCCACTGTGGGATTATTTGCATAACGCCTCTGATTGGCCAGCACCACCAACATTCCGACACTCTAATCTGCCAGAGGGGGGTGGCGTGGGGGATCATGGGAGTTGTAGTCCAATTGTTTTTTGTGATGATGTTGTTTAATTTATTTATTTTTAGTGGTAAACATACCTCGTGGGGTTTTGTGTGTATGTGGGCTGATTTGGTGTGTCTGCCTTGTGTGGTTTTGCTGTCTGTAGGCTACTTAGGATGACAGCTCTCTTTTTATATATATAGATTATTATTAATACATATATTATTTTATTTTTTATTTATTAATGCGATTTGTACAATGTTCTTTTAGTAGTAGTAGTAAGAGGAGTAGTAGTAGTAGTAGTAATTTTATTGCTTAGCCCTTAGGCCATCTCACGATATCAAACAAAACAACAAGATTTGAATGTATAATATTCTATTACATATTGGTATTATGTTATTGTTATATTACTATATTATTATTATTATTTCTCATTCTTACCGGGGTTCCATTCAATGGCATTATCAACAGGGCCGGATATTTGGTATTTATCAGAATATCGTTCCACATCTGAAATGCAATAGAAAAGGGAAAATAGCATCATTTGGGTTTTAGTATTGATCTATCTATGTATTGATCTACCTATACATTAAATAAAAGTGCAAAATGTCTATTTGTGTACATGTGGCGGAGGTGTCCACTTCCACAGACAGCCTCCGGCCTCTAAAGGAACTTCGAGTGCCGAGAAGGCTCCACAGGGACTCCACCAAGGGAGAGAGAAAGGAACACTGGGATGTCCGTGGTGGAGGAAAGGGTGAATAGTAATAACAGGTAGGTAGATAGATAGATGACTTACCTTTCTTTGGAGCGGAAGGTTTGATGAAGTACGGCAGGTTTTTGGTGGCTCCCCGGAGCTCCTGCTTCAAAGCCAACATATATTCGACTTCTTCTCCCGTCTGCAGAGGAAGCGGCTTGTATTCCAAGGGCTAAGAAAATAATAATAATAATAATCATAAATATATGATATAAAATAATAACACACAATAAATATATCATACTAGCTTGATGACCTGGCGATATAATAACACTAAATAATAAAATAAGTAATAGAATAAAAATATTATTTATATATATATATAGAGAGAGAGAGAGAGAATAAGTAATATAATAATACAATTATAATATATTAAAATGTAAGTAATATAATATAATAGTGATAATAATAAATATAATATATATTATGTAATATATAAAAATAACTAATAGAATAAAAATATATATAATAATAGAATAAGTAATACAATAATATAATTATAATAATATATATATAAATGTAATATATAATAAGTAACATAATATAATAGTAATAATAAATATAATATATATTACGTAATATATAATAATAAGTAATATAATAAATAATATAATAAAATATTTATGATAATATAATAATAATAATAGAAGAGGTGCCAGAATAAGTAATATAATAATACAATTATAATATATCAGAATGTAATATATAATAGAATAAGTAATATAATTAATAGTAATAATAAATATATATTATGTAATATATAATAAGTAATAGAATAAAAATATAAGTAATAGAATAAAAATATTATATATAATAATAATAGAATAAGTAATATAATAAATAATATAATAAAATATTATAATAATATAATAAATATATATATATAATATGTAATATAATAATAATAAAGGAGGTGCCAGAATAAGTAGTATAATAATACAATTATAATATATTAAAATGTAATATATAATAGAATAAGTAATATAATAGTAATAATAAATATATATTATGTAATATATAATAAGTAATAGGACAAAAATATAAGTAATAGAATAAAAATATTATATATAATAATAGAATAAGTAATATAATAAATAATATAATAAAATATTATAATAATATAATAAATATATATATATATAATATGTAATATAATAATAATAAAGGAGGTGCCAGAATAAGTAGTATAATAATACAATTATAATATATTAAAATGTAATATATAATAGAATAAGTAATATAATATAATAGTAATAATAAATATATATTATGTAATATATAATAAGTAATAGAATAAAAAATATATAATAATAATAGAATAAGTAATATAATAATAGAATTATAATAATATATATTTAAATGTACTATATAATAAGTAACTTAATATAATAGTAATAATAATGTATATAATATATATTATGTAATATATAATAATAAGTAATATAATAAATAATATAATAAAATATTTATAATAATATAATATATATAATATGTAATATATTAATAATAATAGAAGAGGTGCCAGTCATGGTCCAAGTCGGGATTCAGACCTATCTGATTGGTCTAAGGAGCATTATAATATATAATAATAAGTAATATAATATTACAATAATTATTATATATATGTAACATATAATAAGTAATAGCATAATAACTAAATATAGAATAAGTAATATAATATAAAAATAATAATATATAATAATACTTACTGGGAATAATGGGGAGGGCTGGAGGGTGGGTGGGGGGAGCGCCTCTCCCTTGCCGATGATGCCGATGGCCTCTGCGCTGAAGGTCATGTGACCCCCGCGGCCACGGCCCCTCCCGCCTCCGCCTCGGCCAGCCATCCCTTCCCTTTTGTGGGCGGGGCCTCTGTCCCTTGTGGGCGGAGCTTCGGTCCAGGCAATGGCAAAGGCCCCCTGCAGGAAAACAGAAGGAACAATTAATATTATAAGATATCATTGAGCTCGGGTTTAATTTATTTGGAATTTAATTGATTTTTAATGCAGTTCGAACGAATTTAACATAACAATAAATGCAAAAATGGCAAAGCAGCCGGCCTGGATGATCTACGGACAACCACCTCACCCTGCTTGGGCGGTGATGGCACGATCGTCAGCATAGGAAATCGGCTACCGAACAGGAGCTTGTTTGTTGAGTTCCAATGTCAGAGAAGCAGATGGTGGAAAGCAGAAGAGGAGCGTGCTTGCTCCATCAATATTTAACATCTACACCAGTGTTTCCCAACCAGTGTGCCGTGGCACACTAGTGTGCCGTGAGTGATCATCAGGTGTGCCGTGAGAAATTGGAACTTCCAATACCCTGCCCACAGTGCTCTCTGGGTGTAGCTGAACTACAACTTCCAAACTCAAGGTCAATTCCCAAGCAAACCCTTTCAGTACTTTCTGTTGGCAATAAGAGTTCAATAGGCCAAGTTTGGTTCAATTCCATTGTTGCAAGAGTTCATGATGCTCTTTGATTGCGTGTTAACTATAAATCCCAGAAACTGTAACTCCCAAATGTCAAGGCCTATTTCCCCCAAACTCCATCTGTGTTCACATTTGGGCATATTGAGTATTCATGCCAAGTTTGGTCCTGATCCAACATTGTTTGAGTCCACAGTGCTCTCTGGATATAGGTGAACTACAACTCCAAAACTCAAGGTCAACGCCCACCAAACTCTTATAGTATTTTCTCTTGGTTATGGGAGTTCTGTGTGGGACGTTTGTGTCTTTCCGCCATTCCTGCCAGGATATCTATGTTGTGTTCATCGAAACAGGCCCAGGTTTCACACTGAGTGTACAAATACATTCAAAAACATATTAACTCTATGTATGACTGTGTTAGAGTGTCGTTTTGTGTCATTTGGGTTGGTGGTGTGCCCCAGGATTTTGCACATGTAAAAAGTGTGCCGCGGCTCAAAAAAGGTTGGGAAACACTGGCCTACACAAATGACCAGCCGTTGCCAGAAGGGACAGAGAGTTCCATCTATTTAAAGGGATACACCGCGGCAATAGTAGCCGCAGAGAATTGGTTCAACGAGGAGCTGGCAGCGAGGAAGCGAATGAAGAGGAGACTAGCGTACGTATGGCGGAAAAAGCCTAACGAGTCACATCGAACACGGCTAAATGCCTATCTAAAGGCATACTCCGCAGCAGTCGAGGCTACACAGAAATCTTTCTTTGCAGCCAATATTGCGTCTGCAACGAACCGTCCGGCGGAGCTGTTCCGAGTAATCAGAGGTCTGTTAAATCCCGTCACCGAAGACGGGATCCCTGACGACTCGGCAGCCCGCTGTGAAGCATTTCCTCGTTGGTCCACGCTCTGGTTACATCCCGTATAGACTACTGCAATGCGCTCTATGTGGGGCTGCCTTTGAAGACTGTTTGGAAACCTCAATTAGTCCAACGGTCGGCACTGGAGCATCATACAGGGAGCATACCACCCCCCCTGTTACGTCAACTCCATAGGCCAAGTGCTGGTCTTGGCCTATAAAGCCCTATACGACTCCGGCCCTGCTTACTTGTCCGAACGTATCTCCCTCTACGTTCTACCTCGTAGCCTAAGATCCGCCGGAGAGGCCTTGCTCTCAGACCCACCAGCTTCGCAAACACGGCTGGTGGGGACGAGGGACGGGGCCTTATTGGTGGTGACCCCCCGCCTTTGGAACTCGCTCCCCAGCGAAGTCAGATCGGCATCCTCCTTCCTTTCGTTCAGAAGAAAACTGAAGACGTGGTTGTGGAACCAGGCGTTTCGCTCATGGATGTAATGGCAACTGAACACGGAATCTGACCCTTGTGATTGTTGTAATGGAAAAGGCTTTATGATTGTGTAACTAATGTTGTTATAATGTATGGTATTTGTATGTTTTTATCTTGATATTTTAATTGTAATTTATTGCGGCATCGAATCGTTGCCATTGTCGGCCGCTCCGAGTCTCATAAATAAATTAAATGGTAAATAAATAAATTATTTACCATTTAATTTAATGCATTGTTAAATATTTAAATATATTTTAGCATTTAATGTTCTGTTTAATGTATTATTATTACTATTAATAAAATAATAATAATAAAAATAATAAAGTAACCTTGCAAAAATAATATTTAAATATATTTTAGCATTTAATGTTCTGTTTAATGTATTATTATTACTATTAATAAAATAATAATAATAAAAATAATAAAGTAACCTTGCAAAAATAATATTTAAATATATTTTAGCATTTAATGTTCTGTTTAATGTATTATTATTACTATTAATAAAATAATAATAATAAAAATAATAAAGTAACCTTGCAAAAATAATATTTAAATATATTTTAGCATTTAATGTTCTGTTTAATGTATTATTATTACTATTAATAAAATAATAATAATAAAAATAATAAAGTAACCTTGCAAAAATAATATTTTATTTAACATTAAATGCTAAAAATACACTTAAAACTAAATATTTGAGTAATACTATAGCAAAGTAAATTTAATTTAAATGTATTATTAGCATTTAATGTTTTGTTAAAGGTATTTATAATAATAAAATAATAAAAATAATAAAGTAACCTTGCAAAAATAATATTTAAATATATTTTAGCATTTAATGTTCTGTTTAATGTATTATTATTACTATTAATAAAATAATAATAATAAAAATAATAAAGTAACCTTGCAAAAATAATATTTTATTTAACATTAAATGCTAAAAATACACTTAAAACTAAATATTTGAGTAATACTATAGCAAAGTAAATTTAATTTAAATGTATTATTAGCATTTAATGTTTTGTTAAAGGTATTTATAATAATAAAATAATAAAAATAATAAAGTAACCTTGCAAAAATAATATTTAAATATATTTTAGCATTTAATGTTCTGTTTAATGTATTATTATTAATATTAATAAAATAATAATAATAAAAATAATAAAGTAACCTTGCAAAAATAATATTTTATTTAACATTAAATGCTAAAAATACACTTAAAATTAAATATTTGAGTAATACTATAGCAAAGAAAAATTTAATTTAAATGTATTATTAGCATTTAATGTTTTGTTAAAGGTATTTATAATAATAAAATAATAAAAATAATAAAGTAACCTTGCAAAAATAATATTTAAATATATTTTAGCATTTAATGTTCTGTTTAATGTATTATTATTACTATTAATAAAATAATAATAATAAAAATAATAAAGTAACCTTGCAAAAATAATATTTTATTTAACATTAAATGCTAAAAATACACTTAAAACTAAATATTTGAGTAATACTATAGCAAAGTAAATTTAATTTAAATGTATTATTAGCATTTAATGTTTTGTTAAAGGTATTTATAATAATAAAATAATAAAAATAATAAAGTAACCTTGCAAAAATAATATTTAAATATATTTTAGCATTTAATGTTCTGTTTAATGTATTATTATTAATATTAATAAAATAATAATAATAAAAATAATAAAGTAACCTTGCAAAAATAATATTTTATTTAACATTAAATGCTAAAAATACACTTAAAATTAAATATTTGAGTAATACTATAGCAAAGTAAATTTAATTTAAATGTATTATTAGCATTTAATGTTTTGTTAAAGGTATTTATAATAATAATAATGCAATAATAATAATAAAGTAACCTTGCAGAAATAATATTTTGTTAATTTAATTTACCATTTAATTTAAGGCATTCTTAAATATTTGAATGATATAGCAAAGTAATATTATTTACCACTTAATTTAAAATAATATTCATTGATTTAATAATTAAATAAACCAATATTATTTTGCAATGTTTCCTAAATATTAAGTAGTAAATTTAATTTAAATGTATTTTAGCATTTAATGTTTTGTTTAATGTATTTATAATAATAATGCAATAATAATAATAATAAAGAAACCTTGCAAAAATAATATTTTGTTAATTCAATTTACCATTTAATTTAAGGCATTCTTAAATATTTGAAAAATATAGCAAAGTAATATTATTTACCATTTAATTTAAAATAATATTCGTTGATTTAATAATTAAATAAACCAATATTATTTTGCAATGTTTCCTAAATATAAAGGAGTAAATTAAATTTAAATGTATTTTAGCATTTAATATTCTGTTTAATGTATTTATAATAATAATGTAATAATAATAATACAGTAACCCTGCAAAAATAATATTTAATTTAACATTAAATGCTAAAAATACACTTAAAATTAAATATTTGAGTAATACTGTATAGCAAAGTAAATTTAATTTAAATGTATTTTTAGCATTTAATGTTTTGTTTAATGTATTTATAATAATAATGCAATAATAATAATAATAAAGAAACCTTGCAAAAATAATATTTTGTTAATTCAATTTACCATTTAATTTAATGCATTCTTAAATATTTGAATAATATAGCAAAGTAATATTATTTACCATTTAATTTAAAATAATATTTGTTGATTTAATAATTAAATAAACCAATATTATTTTGCAATGTTTCCTAAATATAAAGGAGTAAATTAAATTTAAATGTATTTTAGCATTTAATGTTCTGTTTAATGCATTTATAATAATGCAATAATAATAATAATACAGTAACCCTGCAAAAATATTTAATTTAACATTAAATGCTAAAAGTACACTTAAATTAAATAAAATATAATATATAAATTAAATAAATAAATGAATAAATAAATGCTAAAAGTACACTTAAATTAAATATATAAAATAAATAAATCAATAAATATTTGTGTAATACTGTATAGCAAAGTAAATTTAATTTTAATGTATTTTTAGCATTTCATGTTTTGTTTAATGTATTTCTAATAATAATTCAATAGTAATAATAAAGTAACCGTGTGAAAATAATATTTTGTTAATTCAATTTACCATTTAATTTAATGCATTCATAAATATTTGAGTAATATAGCAAAATATTATTATTTACCATTTAATATTTAGGAAACGTTGCGAAATAATATTCACTTACTTAATAATTAAATAAACCAATATTATTTTGCAATGTTTCCTAAATATTAAGGAGTAAATGTATTTTTTAGCATTTAATGTTCTGTTTAATGTATTTATAATAATAATAATATAATATAATAATAATAAAGTGACCTTGCAAAATATTTAATTTAATGTTCTGTTTAATGTATTTAAAATAATATAATAATAATAATATAATAATAATAAAGTAACCTTGCAAAAATATTTAATTTAATGTTCTGTTTAATGTATTTATAATAATACTAATATAATAATAATAATATAATAATAAAGTAACCTTGCAAAAATATTTAATTTAACATTAAATGCTAAAAATACACTTAAATAAAATATTTGGGTAATACTGTATAGCAAAGTAATATTATTTAACATTTAATTTAAATATTTAACTCCTTAATATTTAGGACATCCTGCTTTGCGACAGCTGCAGAGCTGTTTGGGCTGGGAGTCAGCCTGAAGAAAACGGAAGTCCTCTACCAGCCCGCACCACAGGAAGAACACCATCATCCCCACGTCAGCATAAGCACATCTGTGCTTAAGTCCGTTCAGCAGTTCACCTCCCTGGGAAGCATCATCTCTTCAGACGCCAAGATTGGCAATGAGATAGATCACAGATTAGCAAAGGCATAGAGTGCCTTATGAAGGCTTCCCAAGAGAGTCTGGAGCAACAAGCACCTGAGGCAAAGCACCAAAATCAGTGTGTACAGAGCTATCGTACTGTCTATTCTCCTCTATGGGTCTGAAACATGGGTCACCTCTCGCCAACACCTACGACTCCTTGAACGCTTTCATCAGCGCTGTCTTCGCACAATCCTAAACGTACACTGGACCGAATATGTGACGAATGTTGCTGTCCTTGAGCAATCAGGGGTCACCAGCGTTGAGGCCATGCTATTGAGAACACGGCTGCGCTGGGCACGTCTCTAGGATGGAGGACCAGCGCCTCCCAAAGATACTACTCTATGGTGAACTCGCCACGGGTCAGCGCAAGAGAGGCGCCCCCGAAAAGATATACAAGGACTCCCTGAAACAACATCTCAGGCTCGGCCAGATTGGTCACCCACAATGGTCCACCCTGGCCTCGCATCGGGAGGCGTGGAGTTGCACTACCCACAATGCCGCGGCCTCTTTCGAGAAGACACGCCGAATGGGTCTCGACAACGCAGAAAGAACCGCAACTGGGAAACAACATCTCCCAAGGAGACTTTCTGCTGTGCTTTCTGCAACCGGGCTTGCCTATCTCAGATTGACCTTTTTAGTCATCAACGCGCTTGTCAAAAGCCTGGGAGGAGTCCTTCCGAAGGATCTTCGTTCGCGAAGTAATGCCGAGAGAGATTTAAATTAGATAACACTAAATACTATTACTTTGCTATATTACTCAAAATATTTAAAAATTGCATTAAATCAAATGGCAGATTAAATTTTAATATTTAATATTTATATTTAATAGTTAATTTAATGCATTTTTTTAAAAAATATTTTGAATAATATAGCAAAGTAATAATATATTTATCATCTTAATTTAAATATTTAACTCCTTGATATTTAGGTAAATCTAAATTTAAGTATTTAATTCAGCATTTAATTTAATGCATTTTTATTGCAAAATAAATATTGCTTCCTTTCCTTTTGCAAAAAGAGAGAAACTCACGTGACCAGGAAGGAAGGCACAGTGTGCGGCTGAAGAGCTGGGCCCGGAACGTTCGAAATGGGCGGGGCCTTCTTTCCAGGCGGCCAATGGGAGCGGAGATTCAGAGAAGAGGCGTAGCCTTTCCCGCCCAGTTTTCTTGAATGAAGAGTGGGCGGGGCTTCGGCCTGCTTTTGCCAGCAGCAGGGAAGAGGCCCCTTTTCTACGCATGCGCGGAATTGAGGCTTACTGCAGCCTGGGTTTTTCCTCAATGGAATGAGTTACTTTCTTTTTCCCTATTTATTTGTTTTTAAATGGCATTAAATAAATAAATAAATAAATACTATATTTAAAATAAATAGTAATAATAAATAAATAATATATTAGAAATAAATAGTAATAATAAATAAATAATATATTAAAAATAAATAATATATTAAAAATAAATAGTAATAATAAATAAATAATATATCAAAAATAAATAATATATTAAAAATAAATAGTAATAATAAATAAATATATTAGAAATAAATAGTAATAATAAATACATAATATATTAAAAATGAATAGTAATACTAAATAAATAGCATATTAAAAATAAATAGTAATAATAACTAAATAATATATTAAAAATAAATAGCATATTAAAAATAAATAGTAATAATAAATAAATAATATATTAAAAATAAATAATATATTAAAAATAAATAGTAATAATAAATAAATAATATATCAAAAATGAATAGTAATAATAAATAATTAATATATTAGAAATAAATAGTAATAATAAATAAATAGCATATGAAAAATAAATAGTAATAATAAATAAATAATATATCAAAAATGAATAGTAATAATAAATAATTAATATATTAGAAATAAATAGTAATAATAACTAAATAGTATATTAGAAATAAATAGTAATAATCAATACATAATATATTAAAAATGAATAGTAATACTAAATAAATAGCATATTAAAAATAAATAGTAATAATAACTAAATAATATATTAAAAATAAATAGCATATTAAAAATAAATAGTAATAATAAATAAATAATATATTAAAAATAAATAATATATTAAAAATAAATAGTAATAATAAATAAATAATATATTAAAAATAAATAATATATTAAAAATAAATAGTAATAATAAATAAATGATATATCAAAAATGAATAGTAATAATAAATAATGAATATATTAAAAATGAATAGTAATACTAAATAAATAGCATATTAAAAATAAATAGTAATAATAAATAAATAATATATCAAAAATGAATAGTAATAATAAATAATTAATATATTAGAAATGAATAGTAATAATAAATAAATAGTATATTAGAAATAAATAGTAATAATAAATACATAATATATTAAAAATGAATAGTAATAATAAATAAATAGTATATTAAAAATAAATAATAGTAATAAAATATATTAAAATAAATAGTAATAATAAATAGTATATTAAAATAAATAGTAATAATAAATAAATAGTATATTAAAAATAAATAGAAAAGGCCAATCTGAGATTGGGAAGTTTGGTTGCAAAAAGCACAGCAGAGAGTCTCCTTGGGTGATGTTGTTTCCAAGTTGCTGTTCTTTCTGCGTTGTCGTTTCTCTTCGAGACCCGTTCGGTGTGTCTTCTGCAGCATTGTGGATAGCGCGTCTCCATGCCTCCCGGTGTGAGGCCAGGGTGGACCATTGTTGGTGATCAATCTGGCCGAGCCTGAGATGTTGTTTCAGGAAGTCCTTATATCTCTTTTTGGGGGCGCCTCTCTTGCGAGTTCACCATAGAGTAGTATCTTTGGGAGGCGGTGGTCCTCCATCCTAGAGACGTGCCCTGCCCAGCACAGCCGTGTTCTCAATAGCATGGCCTCAACGCTGGTGACCCCTGCTTGCTCAAAGGACAGCAACATTCACCACATGGTCAGTCCAGTGTATATTTAGGATTGTGCGAAGACAGCGCTGATGAAAGCGTTCGAGGAGTCGTAGGTGTTGGCGATAGGTGACCCATGTTCAGACCCATAGAGGAGAATAGACAGTACGATAGCTCTGTACACACTGATTTTGGTGCTTTGCCTCAGGTGCTTGTTGCTCCAGACTCTTTTGTGAAGCCTTCCGAATGCACTCCATGCCTTTGCTAATCTGTGATCTATGTCTTGATCAATCTTGGCGCCTGAAGAGATGATGCTTCCCAGGGAGGTGAACTGCTGAACTGACTTAAGCACAGATGTGCCTATGCTGACGTGGGGATGATGGTGTTCTTCCTGTGGTGCGGGCTGGTAGAGGACTTCCGTTTTCTGACTTCCAGCCCAAACAGCTCTGCAGCTGTTACGAAGCAGGATGTGAGGTGCTTGCAGGGCTGCTTCTGAATGGGCGACAAGGGCGGCATTGTCTGCAAAAAGCAGCTCACGGATTAGATAGAGTCTTAGTGCGAGCCCTCAGGTGGCTTAAAATGTTGAAAATCTGCCCCAAATAATAAGAATAATAGATTATTAATAATACACTAATAATAATACATTAATAGGTTTTCTAAATAAGTAATCTAATAATAATATATTTATACCTTCCAATAAAAATGTATCCCCAAAATATTAATATATAAATTGTTAAAAATCTGCCCCAAATAATAATAATATATTAATAATAATGCACTAATAATAATGCATTAATAATAATAGATTTCTAATAATAATAATAGATTTATACCTTCCAATAAAAATGTATCCCCAAAATATTAATATATAAAATGTTAAAAATCTGCCCCAAATAATAATAATATATTAATAATAATACACTAATAATAATGCATTAATAATAATAGATTTCTAATAATAATAATAGATTTATATAATAAAAATGTATCCCCAAAATATTAATATATAAAATGTTAAAAATCTGCCCCAAATAATAATATATTAGTAATAATACACTAATAATAATGCATTAATAATAATAGATTTCTAATAATAATAATTTATACCTTCCAATAAAAATGTATCCCCAAAATAATACAATATAAAATGTTAAAAATCTGCCCCAAATAATAATAATATATTAATAATAATGCACTAATAATAATGCATTAATAATAATAGATTTCTAATAATAATAATAGATTTATACCTTCCAATAAAAATGTATCCCCAAAATATTAATATATAAAATGTTAAAAATCTGCCCCAAATAATAATAATATATTAATAATAATGCACTAATAATAATGCATTAATAATAATAGATTTCTAATAATAATAATAATAGATTTATACCTTCCAATAAAAATGTATCCCCAAAATAATACAATATAAAATGTTAAAAATCTGCCCCAAATAATAATAATATATTAATGATAATACACTAATAATAATGCATTAATAATAATAGATTTCTAATAATAATAATAATAGATTTATACCTTCCAATAAAATGTATCCCCAAGATATTAATATATAAAATGTTAAAAATCTGCCCCAAATAATAATAATATATTAATAATAATACACTAATAATAATGCATTAATAATAATAGATTTCTAATAATAATAATAATAGATTTATACCTTCCAATAAAAATGTATCCCCAAAATATTAATATATAAAATGTTAAAAATCTGCCCCAAATAATAATAATATATTAATGATAATACACTAATAATAATGCATTAATAATAATAGATTTCTAATAATAATAATAATAGATTTATACCTTCCAATAAAAATTTATCCCCAAAATATTAATATATAAAATGTTAAAAATCTGCCCCAAATAATAATAATATATTAATGATAATACACTAATAATAATGCATTAATAATAATAGATTTCTAATAATAATAATAATAGATTTATACCTTCCAATAAAATGTATCCCCAAGATATTAATATATAAAATGTTAAAAATCTGCCCCAAATAATAATATATTAATAATAATACACTAATAATAATGCATTAATAATAATAGATTTCTAATAATAATAATAATACATTTATACCTTCCAATAAAAATGTATGCCCAAAATATTATAATATGTTAAAAATCTGTCCCAAGTAGTAATAATAATAAATAATCTATCCCAAATAATAGTAATAATAATAATACATTTTCTAGCGACCACTTTTTTGCTTGATAGCCAAGCAGTGCTTCTTGCAAGTCAGAGCACAATCCACGGGCACTCCCATGTACTTGGGTGCGCTGCAATGCTCCAGTGGGATTCCTTCCCCGGTCATAATCCTCAGAGCTTGATATGCTTGTCTCTTCTGAAGGTGGAAAGCACACGTCTGTGTTTTAGATGGATTAGGCCAGTGTTTCCCAACCAGTGTGCCGTGGCACACTAGTGTGCCGTGAGTGATCATCAGGTGTGCCGTGAGAAATTGGAACCTCCAATACCCTTTCTTCCCCCTCCTGCCCACAGTGCTCTCTGGGCGTTGGTGAACTACAACTTCCAAACTCAAGGTCAATTCCCAAGCAAACCCTTTCAGTACTTTCTGTTGGTAATGAGAGTTCAATAGGCCAAGTTTGGTTCAATTCCATTGTTGCAAGAGTTCAGGATGCTCTTTGATTGTGTGTTAACTATAAATCCCAGAAACTGTAACTCCCAAATGTCAAGGTCTATTTCCCCCAAACTCCATCTGAGTTCGCATTTGGGCATATTGAGTATTCATGCCAAGTTTGGTCCTGATCCTGGGAGTTCTGTGTGGGAGGGAGCCCTGCGGAGGCGTCTCCTCCTTCCCTCCCTCCGGCGTCTCTCCTTCCGGGCGTCCTTGCAGCGCGCGGCTGGCGAGGCCTTCCTCCCCTTCCGAGGAAGTGACGTAAGGAAGATGCGCCTCTGGCTCCGGGCCCTTCCGGGGGCGCTGCTGCTGCCGCTACGTCTCCGTAGGGGCCGCCATCGTGGCCACCCCCCTCCTCCTGCTCCTCCTCGGGTCCGGGAGCCCGCCCTGTGAGTCCCCTCTTACCCCCCGTTCCTCCGCGCCGCCGGCTGGCTGCAGCGACACGGCGGCGGGGCGGGACGGCGCCCCTCCCAGGTGGCCACGCCCCTCTCCGGGAACGTCGCCCTACGCGACCGCGTAGGTCGCTTAATGGGGAAGGCCAGCCCTGGGGCTGAGGCACAAACACAAACACCCAATTCACTTCCCACAGAAAATTTACACCCCTACAAATCACAGACCACGCCCAAAATTGACAGTAAGGCTTCATTAACTTAATTTCCCTGACTAGGCCTCACTTAATGGAATGCTGTTTACGCTCTGAATTGACAGTAAGGCTTCATTAACTTGATTCTCTGACTACGCCTCAGCTCATTGGACATTGTGTATGGCCTGAATTGACAGTAAGGCTTCATTAACTTGCTGTTCCTAACTAGGCCTCAGCTCATTGGACATTGTGTATGGCCTGAATTGACAGAAAGGCTTCATTAACTTGCTGTTCCTAACTAGGCCTCAGCTCATTGGACATTGTGTATGGCCTGAATTGACAGTAAGGCTTCATTAACTTGCTGTTCCTAACTAGGCCTCAGCTCATTGGACATTGTGTATGGCCTGAATTGACAGTAAGGCTTCATTAACTTGCTGTTCCTAACTAGGCCTCAGCTCATTGGACATTGTGTATGGCCTGAATTGACAGTAAGGCTTCATTAACTTGCTGTTCCTGACTAGGCCTCAGCTCATGGGACATTGTGTATGGCCTGAATTGACAGTAAGGCTTCATTAACTTAATTTCCCTGACTAGGCCTCACTTAATGGGATGCTGTTTACGCTCTGAATTGACAGTAAGGCTTCATTAACTTAATTTCCCTGACTAGGCCTCACTTAATGGAATGCTATTTACGCTCTGAATTGACAGTAAGGCTTCATTAACTTGATTCTCCCGACTAGCCCTCAGCTCATGGGACATTGTGTGTGGCCTGAATTGACAGTAAGGCTTCATTAACTTGATTCTCCTGACTAGCCCTCAGCTAATGGGACATTGTGTTTGGCCTGAATTGACAGTAAGGCTTCATTAACTTACTGTTCCTGACAAGGCCTCAGCTCACTGTAATGCTGTTTATGGCCTGAATTGACAGTAAGGCTTCATTAACTTAATTTCCCTGACTAGGCCTCACTTAATGGAATGCTGTTTACGCTCTGAATTGACAGTAAGGCTTCATTAACTTGCTGTTCCTGACTAGGCCTCAGCTCATGGGACATTCTGTATGGCCTGAATTTACAGTAACCTACCTTGGCACACAGAGCCCCTATGACCCACGCTACATTCTACTACAGTTTGGAGGAGGGTGGACCATGGATTATGGGACTTGAAGTACCTCCATGGATAATGGGATTTGTAGTACTTCAAAACCCATCATTCCCCCACAGACCACTGTGGGAGAACCAAGACCGATAAAGACCAAACTTGGCACACAATGCCCCCCATGACCCACACTCCATCCGACTGCAGTTCAGAGGAGGACACACCATGGATAATGGGATTTCAAGTACCTCCACTCACTTCCAAAGTACCCCACCCACACAAGCATCAACCTCTACATCAACACAGCAGACGGAAAGACAAAAAACATTGTATATCCACAAGCTCTGCAGAACGCCAGCAACACCACACAACAACAACTCCCCAGGACTCCAACATCCCACCCGCCAGAACAACCCACAACGACACAGCCATGGCCCCAACAACACGATAACAACAACTCCAACCCTTACATACTCAGACTTCCTCGCAGCTCCAAAATAGGGCACAGCAACGTGTGCCGGGTACAGCTAGTTATTATTATTACTACCGTACTACTACTACTGAACCAAGTACTGGGATATTATTATGGGATGTTTCCTCCCATTGCAAAGCCTCATCCTGCAAATATATTATTATTGTTCTTATTATTATTATTGAACTGAGTACTGGGATATTATTATGGGATGTTTCCTCCCATTGCAAAGCCTCATCCTGCAAATATATTATTATTATTATTATTATTAAACTGAGTACTGGGATATTATTATGGGATGTTTCCTCCCATTGCAAAGCTTCATTTTATTCCCTTCATCCTGCAAATATATTATTATTATTATTATTAGCATTATTATTAAACTGAGTACTGGGATATTATTATGGGATGTTTCCTCCCATTGCAAAGCCTGGTTTTATTCCCTTCATCTTGCAACTATATTATTATTATTATTATTGAACTGAGTACTGTACTGGGATATTATTATGGGATGTTTCCTCCCATTGCAAAGCTTCATTTTATCCCCTTCATCTTGCAAATATATTATTATTATTATTATTATTATTGAACAGCGTATTGGGATATTATTATGGGATGTTTCCTCCCATTGCAAGGCCTGGTTTTATTCCCTTCATCTTGCAACTATATTATTATTATTATTATTATTGAACTGAGTACTGTACTGGGATATTATTATGGGATGTTTCCTCCCATTGCAAAGCTTCATTTTATCCCCTTCATCTTGCAAATATATTATTATTATTATTATTATTATTGAACAGCATACTGGGATATTATTATGGGATGTTTCCTCCCATTGCAAGGCCTGGTTTTATTCCCTTCATCTTGCAACTATATTATTATTATTATTATTGAACTGAGTACTGTACTGGGATATTATTATGGGATGTTTCCTCCCATTGCAAAGCTTCATTTTATTCCCTTCATCTTGCAAATATATTATTATTATTGAACAGCGTACTGGGGTATTATTATGGGATGTTTCCTCCCATTGCAAAGCCTGGTTTTATTCCCCTCATCTTGCAAATATTATTATTGAACTGAGTATTGGGATATTATTATGGGATGTTTCCTCCCATTGCAAAGCCTGGTTTTATTCCCTTTATCTTGCAAATATATTATTATTATTATTATTATTGAACAGTGTATTGGGATATTATTATGGGATGTTTCCTCCCATTGCAAAGCCTGGTTTTATTCCCTTCATCTTGCAACTATATTATCATTATTATTATTATTATTATTGAACTGAGTATTGCGATATTATTATGGGATGTTAATAATAATACAGTTAAACCTTCCAAATTAATCTCTCTCTCTCTCTCTCTCTCTCTCTCTCTATATATATATATATATATAATCTGGCCACAGTCGGTCTATTTAAAGAGATGCTGCAGCATCCTTTCCTTTGTGGTACCCAGGCGGTTGCCATGGCAACTTGGAGGTGAGAAGATGATGCAGGAGGAAGAGACTCTCCAGGCGTCTCTCAGGAGAGGCCAAGGCTTGCCATTCCTCCCCATTCTCATGGTCATTATTGTGGGTTTTAAGGCATTTAATTGGGGGTCTGGGTGGCACCGTGGGGGGGAAAGGGAACTCCAAAGGCCATCCATTCTGACCCCATGCCTTGCACTAAAGGAAAGACACTGTCCAAAACCCTCCCGAGAGATGTCCATCCAGCCTCTGCATAAAAACAACAGCAACAATAATTTTAGAGTTTCAAGGGGCATCAATAATAATAATAATAATGTTCAAAGGAACATCATATTATTATTATTATTTTAGAGTTTCAAGGGGCATCAAATAATGATGATGATAATAATAATAGAGTTGGAAGGGACATATTATTATTGTTTTGTTATTATAGTTTCAGGGGGCATCAAATAATAATAATAATACAGTTGGAAGGAACGTATAGTAATAATAAAAATGTTGGAAGGGACATCATATTATTATTATTATTAATTTAGAGTTTCAAGGGGCATCAAATAATGATGATAATAATATTAGAGTAGGAAGGGGCATATTATTATTGTTATTGTAATTATTGTAGTGTTTCAGGGGGCATCAAATAATAATACAGTTGGAAGGGACATATAATAATAATAGAGTGGGAAGGGACATACTATTATTGTTGTTATTATTATTATAGAGTTTCAGGGGGCATATAGTAATAATAATAGTTGGAAGGGAAATCATATTATTATTATTTTAGAGTTTCAAGGGTCATCAAATAATGATGATGATGATAATAAGAGTTGGAAGGGACATATTATTGTTATTGTTATTATTATAGTGTTTCAGGGGGCATCAAATAATAATATTAGAATTGGAAGGGACATCATATTATTGTTATTGTTATTATTATAGTGTTTCAGGGGGCATCAAATAATAATAATATTAGAGTTGGAAGGGACATCATATTATTGTTATTGTTATTATAGAGTTTCAAGAGGCCTCAAATAATAATGATGATAATAATAATAGAATTGGAAGGGGCATCATATAGTAATAATAATAATAATGTTAGAAGGGAAATCATATTATTATTATTATTGAGTTTCAAGGGGCATAAAATAATAAGGATAATAATAATACAGTTGGAAGAGACATATAGTAATAACAATAATAATGTTGGAAGGGAAATCATATTATTATTATTATAGAGTTTCAAGGGCCATCAAATAATAAAGATAATAATAATAATACAGTTGGAAGGACATATAGTAATAATAATTTGTTATTATTATTATTCTTTTAGAGTTTCAAGGGGCGTCAAATAATAATAATAATAATGTTGGAAGGAAAATCATATTATTATTTTAGAGTTTCAAGGGGCATCAAATAATAATAATATTAGAGTTGGAAGGGACATCATATTGTTATTGCTATTATAGAGTTTCAAGAGGCATCAAATAATAATGATGATAATAATAGAATTGGAAGGGGCATCATATAGTAATAATAATAATAATGTTAGAAGGGAAATCATATTATTATTATTATTGAGTTTCAAGGGGCATAAAATAATAAGGATAATAATAATACAGTTGGAAGAGACATATAGTAATAACAATAATAATGTTGGAAGGGAAATCATATTATTATTATTATAGAGTTTCAAGGGCCATCAAATAATAAAGATAATAATAATAATACAGTTGGAAGGGACATATAGTAATAATAATTAAGGGAAATCATATTATTATTATTATTCTTTTAGAGTTTCAAGGGGCGTCAAATAATAATAATAATAATAATAATAATAATAATGTTGGAAGGAAAATCATATTATTATTTTAGAGTTTCAAGGGGCATCAAATAATAATAATATTAGAGTTGGAAGGGACATCATATTATTGTTATTGTTATTATAGAGTTTCAAGAGGCATCAAATAATAATGATGATAATAATAGAATTGGAAGGGGCATCATATAGTAGTAATAATAATAATGTTAGAAGAGAAATCATATTATTATTATTATTGAGTTTCAAGGGGCATAAAATAATAAGGATAATAATAATACAGTTGGAAGAGACATATAGTAATAACAATAATAATGTTGGAAGGGAAATCATATTATTATTATTATTATAGAGTTTCAAGGGCCATCAAATAATAAAGATAATAATAATAATACAGTTGGAAGGGACATATAGTAATAATAATTAAGGGAAATCATATTATTATTCTTTTAGAGTTTCAAGGGGCGTCAAATAATAATGATAATAATAATAATACAGTTGGAAGGGACATCAGATAATAATAATAATAACAATAATAATAGAACATTGCAATCCTAGAGTTGGAGAAATGGTATTTGCATTTATATTTTTATATTTGCATTGATGGAACTAAAAATAGCTTTTCTCTCTCTCTCTCCTTTTCCTCTTGAAAATCCAGGTTCCTTTGCAGTGATTGGACGGCATCCCCTTTAAGCCCCGCCCCCAAAACAGGGTACCATTCCATATTTGGGAGAGGAAGGAGGAGGAGAAGGACCAGCAGCAGAAGAAGAAGGAGATGCAGCCAGGTTGGTGTTGCCATGGAGAAAAAAATATATTATTATTATTGTTATTATTATTATTCATTGAAACATCATCATCATCAGGGTTGTTAAAATATTATTACTATTATTATTAGTGTCACCATCACTAAAATATTATTATTGTCACATCATCGTCATCATGCAAAAGCAGGAGATTGTTTTGCAATGGAATGGAGAAAAATAATAATAATAATAATAACAGCAATAGGATGGATTTAGGGCCTCGTCTGCATATCATCATCATCATCATTGAGGTTGCTAAAATATTATTATTATTGTCATCACCATTATCAAAATATTATTATTATCATTATTGTCATATTATTATTATCATTATTATCATCATCATCTGCATCACTAAAATATTATCATCACTATCATCATTGGGTTTGCTAAAATATTATTATTATTATTATCATTGCTAGAATATTATCACCATCATTGAGATTATTAAATTATTATTAGTATTATTAATATTGATATTATTATAATTGCTAGAATATTATCACCATCATTGGGGTTGCTAAAGTATAATTATTATTATTATTACTATTATAATTACTAGAATATTATCACCATCATTGAGGTTATAAAATTATTATTATTAGTATTGTTATTATTATTTTATAGAATATTATCACCATCATTGGGGTTATTAAATTACTATTATTAGTATTGTTATTATTATAATTTATAGAATATTATCACCATCATTGGGGTTGCTAAAATATTATTGTTATTACTATTATTATAATTACTAGATTATCACCATCATTGAGGTTATTAAATTATTATTAGAATTGTTATTATTATAATTTATAGAATATGATCACCATCATTGAGGTTATTAAATTATTATTATTATTGTTATTATTATAATTTATAGAATATTACCACCATCATTGGGGTGCTAAAATATTATTGTTATTACTATTATTATAATTACTAGAATATGATCACCATCATTGAGGTTATTAAATTATTATTAGTATTGTTATTATTATAATTTATAGAATATTATCACCATCATTGGGGTTGCTAAAGTAATATTATTATTACTATTATAATTACTAGAATATTATCACCATCATTGAGGTTATTAAATTATTATTATTGTTATTATTATTATAATTTCTAGAATATTATCACCATCATTGAGGTTATTAAATTATTATTAGTATTGTTATTATTATAATTTATAGAATATGATCACCATCATTGAGGTTATTAAATTATTATTATTGTTATTATTATAATTTATAGAATATTATCACCATCATTGGGGTTGCTAAAATATTATTGTTATTACTATTATTATAATTACTAGAATATGATCACCATCATTGAGGTTATTAAATTATTATTAGTATTGTTATTATTATAATTTATAGAATATTATCACCATCATTGAGGTTATTAAATTATTATTGTTGTTGTTATTATTATAATTTCTAGAATATTATCACCATCATTGCGGGTTGCTAAAATATCATTATTGTCATCATCTTCACTAATATATAATATTATTCATAATCAGGTTTGCTAAAATATTATTGTTATTGTTATCGTCGCCATCGTCGGGATTGCTAAAATAATATTGATATTATGCATCATAATTGAGGTTGCCAAAATATCATTATTAATATCATTGGGTTTGCCAAAACATCTTATTATTATTATTATTCATCACTAACATATCATCATCATCACTGAAATTGCTAAAATATCATTATTAATATTATTGGGGTTGTCAAAACATATTATTATTATTCACTAACATATTATTATCATCGCCATCATCGAGGTTGCTAAAATATCATTACTAATATTATTAATAGTCATCATTGGTAAATTATTATCATTATTGAGGTTGCGTTAGAATTATTATTATCATCACTAAAATATTATTATAATTATCATTGAGGTTGCTAAAAATATTATTATCATCATTGAAGTTGCAAAAATACTATTATTATTATTATTATCATCATCATCATCATGTCCTAAACTTTCTCGGCATTACTTCGTGAACGAAGATTCTTAGGAAGGACTCATCCCACGCTTTTTACAAGCGTGTTGATGACTAAAAAGGCCCATCTGAGATAGGCAAGTCTGGTTGCAGAAAGCACAGCAGAAAGTCTCTTTGGGTGATATTGTTTCCAAGTTGCGGTTCTTTCTGCGTTGTCGAGACCCGTTCGGCGTGTCTTCTCGAAAGAGGCCGCAGCATTGTGGGTAGTGCGCCTCCGTGCCTCCTGATGTGAGGCCAGGGTGGACCATTGTTGGTGGTCAGTCTGGCCGAGCCTGAGGTGTTGTTTCAGGGAGTCCTTGTATCTCTTTTTGGGGCGCCTCTCTTGCGCTGACCCGTGGCAAGTTCACCATAGAGTAGTATCTTTGGGAGGCGGTGGTCCTCCATCCTAGAGACATGCCCTGCCCAGCGCAGCTGTGTTCTCAATAGCATGGCCTCAACACTGGTGATCCCTGCTTGCTCAAGGACAGCAACATTAGTCACATAGTCGGTCCAGTGTATATTTAGGATTGAGCGAAGGCAGCGCTGATGAAAGCGTTCGAGGAGTTGTCGGTGTTGGCGATAGGTGACCCATGTTTCAGGCCCATAGAGGAGAATAGATAGCACGATAGCTCTGTACACACTGGTTTTGGTGCTTTGCCTCAGGTGCTTGTTGCTCCAGACTCTTTTGTGAAGCCTTCCGAATGCACTCTATGCCTTTGCTAATCTGTGATCGATCTCTTTGTCCATCTTGGCGTCTGAAGAGATTATGCTTCCCAGGGAGGTGAACTGCTGAACGGACTTAAGCACAGATGTGCCTATGCTGACGTGGGGATGGTGGTGTTCTTCCTGTAGTGCGGGCTGGTAGAGGACTTCCCTTTTCTGACTTCCAGCCCAAACAGCTCTGCAGCTGCTGCAAATCAGGACGTCAGGCGCTGCAGAGCTGCTTCTGATTGGGCGACAAGGGCAGCATCGTCAGCATATCTGATCGCCATATCTGACTTGACCGCGCTGGCCCTCGTGTAACAGGATAGTCATTTTGAGGAATTTGGGATTGCAAAAGCATTTATTATTATTATTATTATTATGCATTATTATTATCGTTCTCATCATCTCCATCATTTTGTGCCTCTTCTGTATTCGGACCAAAGAGGCGAGGATGGGATTTCCAAAGCCTATTTGAGTTTGGAAGTAATAGCAATAACAATAACAATTGTTGTGGTTGTGATATGAGGTTATTTGAGGTGTTATTATTTTTTTTAAAAAAATACAATGGCATTTTGCCTTCTTGCTTTTTTTTTGCTGCCGGTTATGTAATTGAAGCACCCGGAAATATATATGCTAATTTGGAATGCATATGCTAATATATGCTAATTTGGAATAGTTCATTGGCCTTTTCTGCTGCTGCATCACACCATTGACTCTATTATTATTAGTAGTAGTATTATGAATTAAATTATTATTATGATCATCTTTATTTATTCTCCCCTTGATTGAGGCACTATATTATTATTATTATTATTATCTTTATACTTCCCTTGATTGAAGCAGTATTGATCCATCTTAGGATTGCATTGGCCTTTTCTGCCGCTGCATCACACCATTGAGCTTAACATCATCATCTTTATTCTCCCCTTGACTGAGACACTATATTATTGTTGTTGTTATTGTTATTATTATTTTGTCTTTATTTATACTCCTCTTGATTGAGACATTATATTATTGTTGTTGTTATTGTTATTATTTTGTCTTTATTTATACTCCTTTCAATTGAGACATATTATTGTTATTGTTTTGTCTTTATTTATAATCCCCTTGACTGAGACACTATATTATTGTTGTTGTTATTGTTATTATTTTGTCTTTATTTATACGCCCCTTGATTGAGACATTATATTGTTGTTATTGTTATTATTTTGTCTTTATACTCCCCTTGATTGAGACACTATATTATTATTGTTATTGTTGTTATTTTGTCTTTATTTATACTCCCCTTGATTCAGACACTATATTATTGTTGTTGTTATTATTTTGTCTTTATTTATACTTCCCTTGATTGAGACACTATATTATTGTTGTTGTTATTGTTATTATTATTTTGTCTTTATTTATACTCCCCTTGATTGAGACACTATATTATTGTTATTGTTATTTTGTCTTTATTTATACTCCCCTTGATTCAGACACTATATTATTGTTGTTATTATTTTGTCTTTATTTATACTCCCCTTGATTGAGACACTATATTATTATTGTTGTTATTTTGTCTTTATTTATACTCCCCTTGATTCAGACACTATATTATTGTTGTTGTTATTGTTATTACTATTTTGTCTTTATTTATACTCCCCTTGATTGAGACATTATATTATTGTTGTTGTTGTTGTTATTATTTTGTCTTTATTTATACTCCCCTTGATTGAGACATTATTGTTGTTGTTGTTATTTTGTCTTTATTTATACTCCTCTTGATTGAGACATATTATTGTTGTTATTGTTATTATTTTCTTTATTTATACTCCCCTTGATTGAGACACTATATTATTATTGTTATTGTTGTTATTTTGTCTTTATTTATACTCCCCTTGATTCAGACATTATATTATTGTTGTTGTTATTGTTATTATTTTGTCTTTATTTATACTCCCCTTGATTGAGACATTATATTATTGTTGTTGTTATTGTTATTATTATTTTGTCTTTATTTATACTCCCCTTGATTGAGACATTATATTATTGTTGTTGTTGTTGTTATTATTTTGTCTTTATTCATACGCCCCCCTCTTGATTGAGACATTATATTATTGTTGTTATTGTTATTTTCTTTATTTATACTCCCCTTGAGACATATTGTTGTTATTGTTATTATTTTGTCTTTATTTATACTCCCCTTGATTGAGACATTATATTATTGTTGTTGTTGTTGTTATTATTTTGTCTTTATTCATACGCCCCTTGATTGAGACATTATTGTTGTTGTTGTTATTAATTTGTCTTTATTTATACTCCTCTTGATTGAGACATTATATTATTGTTGTTATTGTTATTTTCTTTATTTATACTCCCCTTGAGACATATTGTTGTTATTGTTATTATTTTGTCTTTATTTATACTCCCCTTGATTGAGACACTATATCATTGTTGTTGTTATTGTTATTATTATTTTGTCTTTTATACTCCCCTTGATTGAGACAGTATATTTTATTGTATTATAATCTGTATACTTCCATTGATTGAGGCACTATATTATTATTATATTACTATTATTCTCTTTATTTATACTCCTCTTGATTGAGACACTATAGTATTATTATTTATATTATTATTATTTATACTTCTTTTGATTAAGGCAGTATTGATCTGTCTTGGGATTGCATTGGCCTTTTCTGCTGCTGCATCACACCATTGACCTTATTATTATTAATAATAATTATTATTATCATCTTTATACTCCCCTTGATTGAGACACTATACTATTATATTATTATTATTATTTATTTATACTCCCCTTGATTGAGACACTAGGCCTCCTCCTCCTGCCCTGAGATGACCCTATTATTATTATTATTATTATTTACCTTGGGCATCCTGCTGCTCCCACCCTGAGATGACCCCTTCCTCTTCTTCTGGGTGACCACTATCTGTGTGTCTGTCCCTGCGTCCGTCCGTCCTCGCCCCCCTTGCATTTTGCCCATGGTCCACCCATATTATTATTATTGTATTATTATTATTTCCCATTGGTGTCCTGTTCCCGCTGCCCTGAGATGACCCCTTCCTCTTCTTCTGGGCGACTGCTAGCCTTGTGTCTGTCCCTGCGTGCGTCATCTCTCCCCCCCTGCATTTTGGCCATGGTCTACCCATATTATCATTATTATTGTATTATTACTATTCTTATTTCCCATCGGCGTCCTGTTACCGCCGCCCTGAGATGACCCCTTCCTGCTGGTCTGGGTGAGCCCTTCATCCATACCTCTGTCCCTGCGTCGCTGAGCATTTCAACCATGAGCCACCCATACTATTGTTATTGTTGTTGTTATTTCCCTTAGGCATCCTGCTGCTGCCGCCCTGAGATGACCGCTTTCTTCTATTATTATTATTATTATTAGCTTGGGGACCTGGCCCTGAGAAAGGCATTGTTTGCCAGGGTTGGTCCTTATCAGTTGTTTATTTGGCTCGCAATGGTCTCAGGAAGTGAGTGAAGGTACTTCAAGTCCCATCATCTGTGGTCCAATTTCTTCCAAACTGAAGTAGGTTGCGGTGTGGGTCATGGGGGCTTTGTGTGCCAAATTTGGTCTTGATCAGTCAGTGGATGAGGGTTGCAGCGGTCTCGGGAAGTGATGGGAGGTACTTCAAGTCCCATTATCCATGGTCTGCCCTCCTCCAAACTGCAGTAGGATGTAGAGGGGGTCATGGGTACTCTGTGTGCCAAGTTTGGGCCTGGTCTGTGATTTGTAGGGGCTTCAATGTTCTGTGGGAAATGAATCGGGTTAAGGTACTGCAAATCCCATCATTTTGTGGCCCATCCTGCCCTACACCGCACCAGGTTGTAAAGTGGGCCAGTGGGCATCTGTGTGCCAAGTGTGGTCCTGATCCTTCAATGGTGTGGGCCACAGTGCTCTAAGCAAGTGAGTTAAAGTACTGCAAGTCCCGTCATCCATGGTCCATCCTCCCTCAAACTGCACCAGGATGTAGAGTGGGTCTTGAGGGTTCTGTGTGCCAAGTTTGGTCTTGCTCTCTCATTGTTTGGGGTCGCAAATGGGTCGCAAAGTGTTTTGGCCTGAAACTCCCACCATGCCTGACTGCCTCAGGCCTTTTCCTGACCCCCTCTGCCACTTTAGAGTGTCGGAATGTTCGTGTTGGCGACTGCCTCAGGCCTTTGCCTTATCCTCCTCTGGCAGTTTAGAGTGTCGGAATGTTCGTGTTGGCTGGCCAATTAGAGGCGTTATGCAAATACTCCCTCACTGGCAACCAATCATGTTGTCAGAATGTAGAGGCCGGGAGCCAATCAGAACGCTGCCACATACATACATACATACATACATACATACATACATACACACATACAAACATTCCACGAACCGGGAGATAGGCTCCCAGGGAGGGCCTGGGCACCTCGGGGATCCTTTCTCCCGGTTTGCCGCTCCGCCGGGCTTGCCAGAGCCGCGAACCGGGAGATAGGCTCCCTGCAAGGAAACGGGTTTGGCCGGCTTGCGTCTTTCGCCAGGCTTGGCGGAGCTGTGAACTGGGAGAAAGTCTCCCAGGGAGGGCCTGGGCACCTCAGGGAGCCTTTCCCCGTGTTTGCGGCTCCGCCAGGCTTGGCAGAGCCGCGAACCAAGAGACAGGGTCCCAGCAAGGAACAGGCCCTGCCTGGGAGCCGAGTTTGGCCGTCTCGCGTCTTCCGCTGGGCGTGGCAGAGCCACGAACCGGTAGAAAGTCTCCCAGGGAGGGCCTGGGCACCTCAGGGAGCCTTTCTCCCGGTTTGGGGCTCTGCCGGGCTTGGTGTAGTCGCGAACCGGGAATAGGCTCCCCGCAAGGGACAGGCCCCCCCTGGCAGCCGGGATAGGCTGGCTGGCTGGCGCGCGAAGGGGAAACAGCCCAAGGCGGCGGCGCCCCAGCCCCTTCTTTGCTGCCGCCGCCTGGCCCTTCCTCCCCCTCCCCCCAAGCAGGAGGGGGAAGAAAGGGGGGAAGAGAGGTTTACCGCGGCACACCAGGTGATCGCTCACGGAACACGAGTGTGCCGCGGAACACCGGTTGGGAAACACTGCTCTAGGCCTGCCCTTAGCTGCCACCGCCCTGAGATGACCCCTTCCTCCTCTTATTATATATTATATTATTACAGTATATTATTATTTCTCTTAGATGTCCTGCTGCTGCCCTGAGATGACCCCTCCCTCTTATTATTATTATATATGATATATTATTACTATTATTATTATTATTTTCTGGGCTTGGCCTCATGTAAGCCACCCCCAAGTCCTTTTCGGGGAGATGGTGGCGGGGTACAAATAAATTATTATTATTATTATTATTACTTCCTTTGTTTTCCTGCTCCCGCTGCCCTGAGATGACCCCCTCCCCCTATTATTATTATTATTATTATTATTACTATTTAGTTGGGGACCCGGCGGTGCCCGCATTATTTGGGAAAGGCATTGTGTGCCAAGGTTGGTCTTTGGTACTTCAAGTCCCATCATCCATGGTCCACCCTCCTCCACACTGCAGTAGAAGGTAGAGTGTCAAGGATGGTCTTTGTTGGTGGCCACAGTGGTGTGTTGGAACAAAAGCATTTGAAAGTACTACAAATCCCATAATCCGTGGTCCACCTCCCCTAAACCTCACCAGGATGTTAAGGGGGTCATGGGGGTTGTGTGTGCCAAGTTTGGTCTTGAGCAGTCATTGGATGAGGGTCGCGGCGCACTCGGGGAGTGAGTGGAGGTACTTCAAGTCCCATCATCCATGGTCCACCCTCCTCCATATTGCAGTAGAATGTAGAGTGGGTCATGGGGGCTCTGTGTGCCAAATGCAGTCTTTATCGGTTTTTATTGGGGGCCGCAGCGGTCTTGTGGAATGAGTAGTGGTACTTGAAGTCCCATCATCCATGGTCTGCCCTCTAAACTGAGTGGGACATGGGGGGCACTGTGTTCCAAGTTTAGTCTTTATAGGTCTTTGTTCAGAGCTGCAGTGGTCTATGGGAAATGAAGGCTTTGAAAGTACTACAAATCCCATATTCTGTGAAGGTACTGCAAGTCCCATCATCCATGGTCTATCTTCCTTCAAACTGCAGCAGGATGTAGAGTGGGTCATGGGGGCTCTGTGTGCCAAGTTTGATCTGTATTGGTCATTGGATGAGGATCGCAGTGGTTCCAGTAAGTGAGTGAAGGCACTGCAAATCCCATCATCCACGGACCATCCCCCTTAGGACTGCATCAGGTTGTAGAGTGGGTCATGAGTACTCTGTGTGCCAAGTTTGATCTGTATTGGTCATTGGATGAGGATCGCAGTGGTGTCAGTAAATGAGTGAAGGTACTGCAAATCCCATCATCCACGGACCATCCCCCTTAGGACTGCATCAGGTTGTAGAGTGGGTCATGGGTACTCTGTGTGCCATGTTTGGGCCTGGTCTGTGATTTGTAGGGGCTACAATGTTCTGTGGGAAGCGAATTGGGTGACGTTACTGCAAATCCCATCATCCGTGGCCCATCCTGCCCTAAACTGCACCAGGTTGTAAAGTGGGCCATTGGGCCTCTGTGTGCTAAGTTTGGTCCTGGTTTGTCATTGCTGTGGGCCGCAATGACTGACTGCCTGAGGCCCTTTCCTTTTCCCTCCCTGCCTCCTAAGAATGTTGGAATGTTGACATGGCCAATCAGAGGCCATATGCAAATTATACCACAGTGGCAGCCAATCCCCTCTGTCTGCCGCCTAAGAATGTTGGAATGCTGAGATTGTCCAATCAGACTCAGTATGCAGATTTTTCCACAGTGGCAACCAATCAGAAAGCTGCGACATATCCCTCTGCAAATCCGCATACATACATTCACTTTTATTATATACTAGCTTGGGGACCTGGCGGTGCCCGGGTTAATTGAGAAAGGCATTGTGTGCCAAGGTTGGTCTTTATCAGTTGGTTATGTGGCTTGCAGTGGTCTCTGGAAGTTAGTGAAGGTACTGCAAGTCCCATCGTCCATGGTCCATCTTTCTCCAAACTGCACCAGGATGTAGAGTTGGGTAATGGGGGTTATGTGTGCCAAGTCTGGTCTCAATCAGTCACTGGATGAGGGTCAGAGTGGTCTAGGGAAGTGAGTGGAGGTACTTCAAGGCCCATCATCCATGGTTCGTCCTCCAAACTGCAGCAGGATGTACAGTGGGTCATGCGGGATCTGTGTGGCAAGTTTGGTCTACATCGGTCATAGGCTGAGGGTCGCAGTGGTCTGTGGGAACCGAAGGGTGTGAAAGTACTGCAAGTCCCATCATCCGTGGTCCATCCCCCTTAGAACTGCAGCAGGATGTAGAGTGGGTCATGAGTAGTCTGTGTGGCAAGTTTGGGCCTGGTCTGTGATTTGTAGGGGCTGTGGGAAGGGAATCGGGTGAAGGTACTGCAAATGCCATCATTCGTGGCCCATCCTGCCCTAAACTGCTCCAGGTTGTAAAGTGGGCCATTGGGCCTCTGTGTGCCAAGTTTGGTCCTGATCTGTCATTGGTGTGGGCCAGTGCTCTAAGCAAGTGAGTTAAAGTACTGCAAATCCCGTCATCCATGGTCCATCCTCCCTCAAACTGCCCCAGGATGTAGAGTGGGTCTTGAGGGTTCTGTGTGCCAAGTTTGGTCTTGTTCTCTCATTGTTTGGGGCCGCAAAGGGGTCGCAAAGTGTTTTGGCCTTAAACTCCCACCATGCCTGACTGCCTCTGGCCTTTTCCTGACCCCCTCTGCCAGTTTAGAGTGTCGGAATGTTCGTGTTGGCGACTGCCTCGGGCCTTTGCCTGATCCTCCTCGGCCAGTTTAGAGGGTCGGAATGTTCGTGTTGGCTGGCCAATAGAGGCGTTATGCAAATACTCCCTCACTGGCAACCAATCATATTGTCAGAATGTAGAGGCCGGGAGCCAATCAGAACGCTGCCACATACATACAAACACACACACATACACACACACATTCCGCTTTATTATATATAGAAATATAGATGTATACAGATATTATTACTGCAATGCTACTACTACTACTATTAGGATTCTTTCCCTTATGTGTTTTCCTGCCACTGCTGCCCTGAGATGACCCCTTCCTCCTATTATATATTATACAATATATATTATTATTACAGTATATTTTTACTATTATATTATTATTATGGTATGTTAGTTTTATTATTACTATTTTTATTCTTTCCGTTAGGTGTTTTTCTGCTCCCGGTGCCACTTTGAGATGGCCCCTTCCTCCTCCTATTATTATTATTACATTATTATTATTTTCCTTAGGTGTTTTCCTGCTCCTGCCGCCGCCGCCGTTCTGAGATGACCGCTTCCTCCTATTATTATATATTATATTATTATTACATTATATTATTTTCCTTAGGTGTTTTCCTGCTCCCGCCGCCGCTGCCGTTCTGAGATGACCGCTTCCTCCTATTATTATATATTATATTATTATTACATTATTATTATTATTTTCCTTAGGTGTTTTCCTGCTCCCGCCGCCGCCGTTCTGAGATGACCGCTTCCTCCTATTATATATTATTATTACATTATTATTTTCCTTAGGTATTTTCCTGCTCCCGCCACCGCCGCCGCTCTGAGATGACCGCTTCCTCCTATTATTATATATATTATTATTACATTATATTATTATTATTTTCCTTAGGTGTTTTCCTGCTCTCGCCACCGCCGCGGCTCTGAGATGACCGCTTCCTCCTATTATTATTACATATTATTATTATTATTTTCCTTAGGTGTTTTCCTACTCCCGCCACCGCCGTTCTGAGATGACCGCTTCCTCCTATTATTATATATTATTATTACATTATTATTATTATTTTCCTTAGGTGTTTTCCTGCTCCCGCCACCGCCGCTCTGAGACGACCGCTTTCTCCTCTTATTATTATATATTATTATTACATTATTATTATTTTCCTTAGGTGTCTTCCTGCTCCCGCCGCCGCCGCCCTGAGATGACCCCTTCCTCCTCTTCTTCTTCTGGCTGAGGGCTACGACTATCCCGGTGCGCGCCCCTGCTTTGGCCATGGTCCACCCGGAAGGCAACGCCCTGCTGACGGCGGTCTGGCGCGGCCAGTTCCGCTTGACCCGCCTGCTGCTGGAGGGGGGTGCCTACATCAACGAAGGCAACGCGGGCGGGGAGACGGCCCTGATGGCGGCCTGCGCGGCCCCCTACGCCGACCCCCGCTGCAAGGCCCGCATGGTGCGCTACTTGACCGCCAACGGGGCCGACCCCAACATCCCGGACAAGGCGGGCCGCTCGGCCTTGGTCCACGCCTGCGCCTCCGGGGCCGGGGCCGAAGTGGCCCAAGTCCTGCTGGACCACGGGGCCGACCCCAGCGCCAAGGACTATTCGGGCGCCTCCGCCCTGATCCACGCCCTCAACTACGGCGACCGGGCCACCCTGCAAGTCCTGCTGGACGCTTGCAAGGCCAAAGGCCAAGAGGTCATCATCATCACGACGGACACCTCGCCCTCGGGCACCAAGAAGACCAAGCAGTACTTGAACGCCCCGCCCTCGCCGGCCTTCTGCATGTCGCCCTCGGACATCCGCCTGCGCGGGGTCGAGAAGGACGAAGAGCGGGACGTTTTCAACTTTGAGCCCAAGCCGGACGACGCGAAGGTCAGCAAGCCTCGGCCCAAGACGTTGAAGCGGCTCAATTCGGAGCCCTGGGGCTTGGTGGCCCCGTCCGCCCAGGAGCGACTGACCGTCGACATGAACGGCTTGAGCCTCTCCAAAAGGCCGCCGCTGTCTAGGCGGCACAGCATGGAAGGTCAAGAGGTCAAAGCGGTGGCCGTCGACGACGAAGAGGAACCGGACAGCAAAGCTTCGGAAGGCCACTCAAGGCCGGAGCAAGGAAAGCCGTTGGAGGGTCACCTGAGGTCAAAGCGAGAGCCAAAGTCCAGCACGTCACCCTTGACCTCGCCCGCCAGCGGTCATCGCAGGGGCTCCGGGACAGCGCTGACACCAAGCGACCCCTTGTTTGGCCCCGCCCGGCCGGGCTTCCTGCCCCCGCTCCACCTGCCCCCACACCCCCTGCTCCGGCCCACCAAGGGCCTCTCCCCACTGGCCGCAGCAACGGTCACTTCGTCCTCCCCAAAGCCCAAGCGGCTACTCCGCCGGCACTCCATGCAGCCCGAGCAGATGAAGCAACTGGTCAGCTTCCAGGGCCTGGCCGCACAAGCCGACCCCCAAGAAGAGGGCCGCTAAGGCCAGCCAAGGCCATTGGCCCCACCTGACCCCGAGCCCACCAAAGGTCACCTAGCCTAATTAGTCAAACTTTGAATAATAATAGGATCCATTATTATTATTATTATTGGATCCTGGACTTGGGAGGGCCCTCCAGAGGCCGTCTAGCCCAATGATTCAGAGTCTGTATCTTATTATTATTAATTATTTATTAATAATTAATTATTATTATTAATTATTATTATTGGATCCTAGAGTTGGAAGGACCCACCAAAGGTCAAATAGCCCAATTATTCAAACTCTGAATAATAATAGGATCCTATATTATTACTATTATTATTATTGGATCCAGGACTTGGGAGGGCCCTCCAAAGGTCAAATAACTCAATTATTCACTCTGAATAACAATAGAACTCTGTATTATTATTATTAATAATAATTATTATTACTATTATCATCGGATCCTAGAGTTGGCAGGGCCCTCCAAAGGTCAAATATCCCAATTATTCATTCTGAATAATAATAGTAATAATATAACTTTGCATTATTATTATTATTGGATCCTAGAGTTGGAAGGACCCTCCAAAGGTCAAATAGCCCAATTATTCATTCTGAATAATAGTAATAATAATATAATTTTGCATTATTATTATTATTGGATCCTAGAGTTGGAAGGACCCTCCAAAGGTCAAATAGCCCAATTATTCATTCTGAATTATAATAGAACTCTGCATTATTATTATTATAGGATCATAGAGTTGGAAGGGTCCTCCAAAGGTCATCTAGCCCAATGATTCTGACTCTGCATTATTATTATTATTACTATTATTATTGGATCCTATAACTCAAAGGGCCACCTTCCCAAGTTTTGCATACCCTAAATAATCATATAGGATATTGTTATTATTATTATTCTTTATTAATTATTTTAGGATCCTAGAGTTGGAAGGGCCCTCCAAAGGACATCTAGACCAATTAATATTATTATTATTGGAGCATAGTTGGGAGGGCCCTCCAAAGGACATCTAGACCTATTATTATTATTATTATTATTATTGGATCATAGTTGGGAGGGCCCTCCAAAGGACATCTAGACCTATTATTATTATTATTAGTATTATTGGATCATACTTGGGAGGGCCCTCCAAAGGACATCTAGACCAATTATTATTATTATTGGATCATAGTTGGGAGGGCCCTCCAAAGGACATCTAGACCTATTATTATTATTATAGGATCATACTTGGGAGGGCCCTCCAAAGGACATCTAGACCAATTATTATTATTATTATTATTGGATCATAGTTGGGAGGGCCCTCCAAAGGTCATCTAGTTCTATTATTCACTATGAATAAGTAATAATAATAATAATAAGTAATAATAATAATGGGGTCCTAGAGCTGGGAGGGCTCTCCAGAGGTCATCCAGAGGTCATCTAGTCCAACTCCTTAGATTTCCATATAATAATAGTAGGAAGGGAACCCCAAGGACCATCTGGTCTGACATAATAATAATAACAATAGCAGGAACCCCAAAGGCTATTCCAGTCCAACCCCTTTCCTGCTAAGAGAGAAAAGCACAACCCGATCCCTCCTGACAGAGGGCCGCCCAGTTGGAGGGGACCCCCAACCCCCTTTTTTTTGCTAAGGACGCGCACAATCAAAGCACCCCCAAGAGATGTGTGTGTGTGTGTGTGTGTGAGTTGGAAGGGACCCCCAAAGGGCATCTAGTCCAGCCCCTTGCCCCTTGAAAGGAAGACACAATCCGATCCCTCCCGACAGATGGCCGCCCTAAGCCTCTGCCTAAAAGACTTCCAGGGAAGGCAAGGAAGGGACGCCAAAGAGGACGGAAAATTGATACACTTCCTTCCTGCGACTTCCTCCCTACTTCCTTCCTGTTTCCCGGACGCCGGGCAAAGCAATAGACGATGAGACGGCCCTTGGAGCAACACTTGAAGCTTCAGGAAACACTTCCAGGGACGTGGTCCCTTTCTTCCGGAGCCACTTCCTCCGCGCTTCCTCCCCTCTCCCTCCTCGTTTCCTTTTATCTCTTCCTCTTTAGCTTCCTCCTTCACTCCCCCTTCGCTAGCTCCTCCACTTCCTTTTATCTCTTCCATTTCCACTTCCATCACTTCTTCCTCCTCTGCTCCATTTCCTCTTCTGCTCCATCCCCATTTCCACTTCCTCCTCTGCTCCATTTCCTCTTCTGCTTCGTCCCCATTTCCACTTCCTCCTCTGCTCCATTTCCTCTTCTGCTTCGTCCCCATTTCCACTTCCTCCTCTGCTCCACTTCCTCTTCTGCTTCGTCCCCATTTCCACTTCCTCCTCTGCTCCATTTCCTCTTCTGCTTCATCCCCATTTCCACTTCCTCCTCTGCTCCATTTCCTCTTCTGTTTCGTCCCCATTTCCACTTCCTCCTCTGCTCCATTTCCTCTTCTGCTTCGTCTCCATTTCCACTTCCTCTTCTGCTTCGTCCCCATTTCCACTTCCTCCTCTGCTCCACTTCCTCTTCTGCTTCGTCCCCATTTCCACTTCCTCCTCTGCTCCATTTCCTCTTCTGCTTCATCCCCATTTCCACTTCCTTCGTCACCTCTTCCTCCTCCACTTCCTCCTCCGACTCTTCCGTTTCCCCTTTTCTATTTTTTCCTCCTCCACTTCCTCTTCCTGCCCCTGCATGTCTTTCTCTCCTCCCAATTGCACTTCTTATGCCTCCTCCATAATCTTCGGCCTTCTCTAATTCCTTCTCCACTTCCTTTTCTCTTCCTCCTCCATTTCCTTTACTCTCTTCTTCCTGTTCTGATTCTGTCTCTTCGGATTTCCCCTCCAACTCCTTTTCCATATCCTCACGCCACTTCCTATTTTTCATTTCCTTTCATCTCTTCTTCCCTTTATCTCTTTCTCTTCTGCTTCCTTTGCGTCTTCTCTTCCTTATTTCCTCTCTTCTTTCTCTTCCTCGTCTTTCTCTTCTAATTCGGCCTCCAACTCCACTTCCTCTTCCAGTCTTCCACTTCAGTTGCTTCTCGTCTTCTATTTCCTTATTTCATGTTCTCTTCCTCCTTCATTTCATCTTCATTTCCTCTTCTTCCTTTTCTGCTTCCACTTCCTCGCATTTCTCTTCTTCCTCTAATTCCTTCTTCTTCTTTTCATCGTCTTCCACTTCCTCTTCCAGTCTTCCACTTCCTCGTCTTCCAATTCATTTCCTTTTATCTGTTCCACTTCCTCCTGCACTTCTCTTCTTCCTCGTCTTCCACTTCCTCTTCCAGTCTTCCACTTCCTCTTCCAATTCATTTCCTTTTATCTGTTCCACTTCCTCCTGCACTTCTCTTCTTCCTCGTCTTCCACTTCCTCCTCCAGTCTTCCACTTCCTCGTTTTCACTTCATTTCCTTTTATCTGTTCCACTTCCTACTCCATTTCCTCTTTTATCCCTTCCACTTCCTCCTGCACTTCTCTTCTTCCTCATCTTCCACTTCCTCTAGTTTTCCACTTCATTTCTACTATCTGTTCTACTTCCTCTTCCAGACTTTACTCATTTGTCTACTTCTTCATTTCCCCTTTTCTCTTGCTTCCTCCTCCACTTCCTCTAATCTTCCTCTAGTCTTCCTCCTCCAGTCTTCCACTTCATTTCCTCTTCCATCTCTTCCACTTCCTCTTTTCTTCCAGACGCCACAAGAAGCACAACAAGCAAAAACGCACAACTGTTTCCCGGAAGTTTCTAGCTTTTCCCCCCCTTTCCCATAGATATGGAATTATATAGATATAATATAGAATATATATTATCAATACAAACAAAGACTGGGTTGCGTCTCTTTGTGTCGTCAACGTGATTTCGCCAGGAAGGAAATAGTTTCTAATAAAAATAATAGTATTAGAGGGAAAATTCTAGAATGTTCTAATATATTATTATCAATATTATTATTAATATTATTATTAATAATATTATTAATGAAATAATAAAAAATAAAAATGGATTCCAGCATAAAAATAACGTTATGAAATAGCAACATACTAATAATAGCAATAATATAAAACAATAATAACAAAGGGGAAATTATATAATAATACATTTTAAATAATGATGCAAATAAGCACTTAATAATAGCAATAAAATTAAAAAAATAGTAATAATAATGGAAAATTATATAATTATATTCTATCTATCATCACAATGATTTATTATTATTTCATATTGCTATTATTATATTACTATTTCATACCGTTATATATAATCATCGTCATAATTATTTCTTATCTATTTTCACGTCCAAAAAAAAATACTCCAAAGAGGGGGGGGAGTCTATTTGTAATATAATTACATAACACTAATGTACAGGTTCAATAAATGCAAAATTTATTTTGTATTAGTATATTATTTTTAATTATTTTATTTTAATATATATCATTATTACATTATACATTATTAGCATTACTATGTCAGTATTTTATATTATGTTATTTTTATTAGAAGTAGCATTATTGAATTATATATTATTGGTATTTGTATTATTATATTATTTTATATTACTATATTTTATTATATATTATTATACATTATTAGCATTACTATATTATTATTTTGTATTATATTATTATTAGCATTACTATATCATTATATTATAGACTAGCTGAGGACCCGGCGGTGCCCGGGTTGTTTGAGGAAGGCCTTGTGTGCCAAGGTTGGTTCCTATGAGATGTTTATGTGGCTTGCAGTGGTCTCAGAAAGTGAGTGAAGGTACTGCAACTCCCATCATTCGTGGTCCACCCCCCTCCAAACAGCACCAGGATGTAGAGTGGGTCATGGGGGCTCTGTGGGTCACATTTGGTCTTGATCATTCTCTGGATGAGGGTTGCAGCGGTCTCGGAAGTGAGGGAAGGTACTGGAAGTCCCATCATCCATGGTCCCCCGTTCTCCAATCTGCACCAGGATGTAGAGTGGGTCATGGGGGCTCTGTGTGCCAAGTGTGGTCTTGATCAGTCATTGGATGAGGGTGGCAGCGGTCTCAGAAAGTGAGTGAAGGTACTGCAACTCCCATCATTCGTGGTCCGTCCCACTCCAAACTGCACCAGGATGTAAAGTGGGTCATGGGTACTCTGTGTGCTAGGCTTGGGCCTGGTCTGTGATCTGTAGGGGCTGCAATGTTCTGTGGAGAATGAATTGGGTGAAGGTACTGCAAATCCCATCATGAGTGAGCCATCCTGCCGTAAACCGCAGCAGGTTTGTAAAGTGGGCCGTTGGGCCTCTGTGTGCCAAGTTTGGGCCTGATTCGTCGTTGGTGTGGGCCACAGTGCTCTAAGGAAGTTAATTGAAGTACTGCAAGTCCCATCATCCATGGTCCATCCTCCCTCAAACTACACCAGGATGTAGGGTGCATCTTGGGGGTGTCTGTGTGCCAAGTTTGGTCTTGTTCTGTCATTGTTGGGGGCCTAGTCAGGAAAATCAAGTTGAGGAAGCCTTGCTGTCAATGTTGGGCCTGGTCTGTGATGTATAGGGGCTACAGTGTTGTTTGGGAAGTGAATGAGGTGAAGGTACTGCAAATCCCATCATTCGTGGCCCCTCCTGCCCTAAACCACACCAGGTTGTGAAGTGGGCCATTGGTCCCGTTTGCCAAGTTTGGTCTTGATCCGTCATTGCTGTGGGCCGCAGTGGCTGACTGCCTGAGGCCTTTCCTTTTCCCTCTGAGTCACTTTAGAATGTTGGAATGTGGTTGGCCGATCGGAGTCCTTTATGCAAATACCATTTCACTGGCAACCAATCCCCTCTGGGGCCAAAGAATGTTGGAGTTCTGAGGCTGGCCAATCAGAGCCCTTTATGCAAATAATCCCACCGTTGCAGCCAATCGAAACGCTGGCACATATTCCTCCCGTCGCACCACCACACCACCGCCCGCAAACACTGACTTTTATTATATACATAGATTATTGGTATTCGTATTATTATATTATTTTATATTACTATATTTTATTATATATTATTATACATTATTAGCATTACTATACTATTATTTTATATTATGTTATTATTAGCATTACTATAGCATTATATTATATATTATTGGTATTAGTATTATTATATTATCTTATATTACTATATTTTATTATATATTATAAATTATTAGCATTACTATATCATTATATTATATATTATTGGTATTCGTGTTATTATATTATTTTATATTACTATATTTTATTATATATTATTATACATTATTAGCATTACTATATTATTATTTTATATTATGTTATTATTAGCATTACTATAGCATTATATTATATATTATTGGTATTAGTATTATATTATTTTATATTACTATATTTTATTACATATTATTATACATTATTAGCATTACTATATTATTATATTATATATTATTGCTATTATCATTGTGTTATTATATTATTTTTATATTACTATATTTTATTACATATTATTATACATTATTAGCATTACTATATTATTATTTTATATTATGTTATTATTAGCATTACTATAGCATATTATATATTATTGGTATTAGTATTATATTATTTTATATTACTATATTTTATTATATATTATTATACATTATCAGCATTACTATATCATTATATTATATATTATTGCTATTCATGTTATTATATTATTTTATATTAATATATATTATTATATATTATTATACATTAGCATTACTATATTATTATTTTATATTATGTTATTATTAGCAGTACTATATCATTATATTATATATTATTGCTATTCGTGTTATTGACCTTTATTATATACATAGATTATTGGTATTCGTATTATTATATTATTTTATAT
The DNA here is from genome assembly GCA_030556195.1 of Anolis apletophallus. NCBI lineage: Eukaryota > Metazoa > Chordata > Lepidosauria > Squamata > Anolidae > Anolis > Anolis apletophallus. The sequence continues at coordinate 2,030,374 of JARBWK010000022.1, forward strand.
TACTATATTTTATTATATATTATTATACATTATTAGCATTACTATATTATTTTATACTAGCTGTACCCGGCACGCGTTGCTGTGCCCTTTTTAGGAGATGCGAGAAAGTCCAATCATCCACGGTGTGCCCTCCTCTAAACTGCAGTCGGGTGGAGTGTGGGTCATGGGGGGCATGGTGTGCCAAGTTGGGTCTTTATTGGTCTTGGTTCTGGGCCACAGTGGTCTGTGGGGAATGATGGGTTTTGAAGTACTACAAATCCCATTTTCCATGGTGGTACTTCAAGTCCCATCATGCATGGTCGGGGCTCTGTGTGCCAAGGTAGGTTACTGTGAATTCAGGCCATACACAATGTCCCATGAGCTGAGGCCTAGTTAGGAACAGCAAGTTAATGAAGCCTTACTGTCAATTCAGGCCAGACACAATGTCCCATGAGCTGAGGCCTAGTCGGGAGAATCAAGTTCATGAAGCCTTACTGTCAATTCAGAGCGTAAACAGCTTCCCAGTAAGTGAGGGCTAGTTAGGGAAATCAAGTTAATGAAGCCTTACTGTCAATTTTGGGCGTGGTCTGTGATTTTTTGGGGTGTAAATTTTCGGTTGGAAGTGATTTGGGTGTTTGTGTTGGGGATTGGCTCAGGCCTTTTCCTTATTCTGTTTTGGCAGTTTATTATGGATCGGAATTTTCATGTTGGCTGGCCAGTGCAGCAGTTATGCAAATCCACCCTTATTGGCAGCCAATCATGTTGTTCAGAATGTAGAGGCTGGGTGAGTCTTTGGCTGCCCCGGAGGATGCTGGGAAATGTAGTTTTATTTTTACTTGTTGTTTTGGGGGCTTTTAGGTTTTGGGGGGGAAAGTTTCTTTGCTACAAACGTACCTTGCTTGAGGCCTATTGATGTTGGCAAGTATTGTGTTTCTGCGTTGTATGGTTTCTTTGTTTGAGGTATACATCACATGACGTGAACCCATTTATATAATAGATTATGTTAGTATTAGCATTACTAAAGCATTATATTATATATTATTGGTATTAGTATTATATTATTTTATATTACTATATTTTATTACATATTATTATACATTATTAGCATTACTATATTATTATTTTATATTATGTTATTATTATTAGTACTATATTATATTAAATATTATTGGTATAATATTATTCGATTATATACAACGATCTAGTCAGGGGATGCTATGTTGGATGGATTGCAACTGAATTCTTTATGTTGAACTACAACTCCCATCATGCCAGGTTAACCTCGTGAGTCCTTGAAGTGTGTAATGCTGGGCAGGATGCATCGAGGGTAGGGTTCCGTGTGCAAATTCAACACCAATGGAGAGAGAAAGGGACACTGGGATGCCCAAAACAAACCCATTGCGTCTTTATTCCGTAACAGAAGGCCCAGAAGACACGAGAGGCTCTTCGCTGCGACCCGCACAAAATAATAATAATACAAACCCCCCAAATACAAAAACAATGGCCGTGCGGGATTTCAACGGGAAGGTCAGCGTCTCCTCCGGTCGGGGCTCCGGCTCCGTCTGCGGCCGCCTCTGGAAAGGAAAGAGACAAAGTAGAGGAGACCCAATCAAACGCCTGCGTTACTCCCTATAAGGCAGGCCAAATTGGTAGGGAAAATAATAATAATCACAATAATAATAATAATAATATATTAGCTGTACCCGGCAGGCGTTGCTGTGCCCTATTTAGGAGATGCGAGAAAGTCTGAGTATGTAAGGGTTGGAATTGTTGTGACTTATGGTCTTGGTGGGGTCATGGCTGTGTCGTTGTGGGTTGTTCTGGTGGGTGGGATGTTGAAGTCCTGGGGAGTTGTCGGTGTGTGGTGTTGAAGGAAGGAATGGCATACAAATGGGTTGAGCAGTAGACGCAAGGTTGTGTTAATGTGCGTATTGTGTTGTGTGTAGGTATTACTTTTTTGGTGAGTTAGTGGGTGTGTGGTGGCATTGTGGTAGTATGCTGTGGAATGCTTGTGTGGGTGGGGTGTTTTGGATGTTTGTGTGTGTTTGTAGAGTTTCAGTGCAGTGTTGTGTTGTGGTTGGAGTATAGGTGGAGTTGGTTTTTGTTTGTGGTGGTAGGTGTTGTGTGTGCAGGGTCCCATAAGGTTGGGGGGGATGGGTTGTGGTAGGAAATTGTGTTTTGTTATGTGGGTAGGAATTGCTGGAGTATTGTGCCTGGGACGTGTGTGTATTTAGAGGTGTGTGTGGTGGTGAGTAGTGAGTGCAGTCCTGGGTTTTGTGTTGGGGAAGTTGTCAGGTATTTGTGGGGTGTATTTGGTGTGTGTTGTGGTGACATAGTTGTCTCAGTCTGGCTGTGTGCTGGTTGTGATGTGGAGGGGGTGTTGCTTTTGCCAGTGGTGTTTGTTGTGAATTTTGGTTAGGGTGGGTTTTTGTGTTGCAGTATTGTTTTTTTGTGGGGGTTTTGCAAGTTTGTGTTATTCCGGCGGTATGTGTTTGTCAGTGGTGCCTGTGTCCCTGGTGCCCTATTTGTGTTAGTGTTATGTCCTCCTGGTAGTTGTTATGTCCTCCTGTGTTAGTTGGTTGTTCTGCGTAGGTTTCTGCTTAGCAGTGGTATGTATGCGTTGTGTGTGTTGTGTGTCTGTTGTGTTGTGGTTCTGTAGAGGTAGGCATCGCGAGTTGTGTGGCTGTCATGTGTGGTATTTTGTGCTGGCTTGGTCTTTTGGATTGTGTTTCTCGAGTGTGGGAACCTGCTCCCTCCTAGAGCTTGGCCTTGACAGTTTAACCCACAAACACCAACTGACTAAACTCAAATCACTCAGCATTCTATCCTAGCCTTGGCTGGCTCTGGCCACCGTTACTGTGGGAACTCAGCCTCCCGGCATTTTGTGTGGGCCGATGTTGGCCAATGGGATTCGCTGGCGGCCGCAGAGGACGCTGGGAAATGTAGGTTTTTTTTTAATTGTTGTTTTGGGGGCCTTCTAGGTTTTGGGGGGGAAAGTTTCTTTGCTAAAAACCTTCCTTGCCTGAGGCCTATTTTTTTTGCCAAATTTGGTGCGTCTGCCTTGGAAGGTTTCTCTGCCTCTGGCAGTCGTTCCATGACGGGACCTCCTTTATATATATAGATTACAACACTACTTAAAAAATAATAATAATCGTAATAATGATGATAACGGTGATGATGGGACTGACCTGCGCTTCCCTTTGGGGGGTCCCCGGACGAAGCACCAATCCACGCTGATGGGCTGCCCCATCAGGTCCTGCCCGTTCAGCCCTTCCATGGCCGCCTGCGCTTCTTTGTACGTCTCGTACTCCACCAGCGTGTAACCCTAGAGAAGCAGCAGGAATTCATTAAGCCAGTGTTTTTCAACTTTTTTTGAGCCGCGTCACATTTTTTACATTGACCAAATCCTGGGGCACACCACCAACCAAAATGACACAAAACGACACTCTAACACAGTCATACATATAGTTAATATGTTTCTAAATGTATTTATACACTCAGTGTGAAACCTGGGCCTGTTTCGATAGATATCCACACCACCAACATAGATATCCTGGCAGGCATGGCATGAAGAAAGACAGGAACGGAAAGACACAAACTTCCCACACAGAACTCCCATAACCAAGAGAAAATACTATAAGAGTTTGGTGGGCATTGACCTTGAGTTTTGGAGTTGTAGTTCACCTATATCCAGAGAGCACTGTGGAGTGAAACAATGTTGGATCAGGACCAAACTTGGCATGGATACTCAATATGCCCAAATGTGAACACAGATGGAGTTTGGGGGAAATAGACCTTGACATTTGGGAGTTGTAGTTTCTGGGATTTATAGTTAACACACAATCAAAGAGCATCCTGAACTCTCGCAACAATGGAATTGAACCAAACTTGGCCTATTGAACTCTCATTAGCAACAAAAAGTACTGAAAGGGTTTGCTTGGGAATTGACCTTGAGTTTGGAAGTTGTGGTTCACCTACACCCAGAGAGCACTGTGGACTCAAACAATGTCATGTTATATTGTTGTTTGTTTTCTATCCAGAATCACAATGTTGGAAGGAGGCTCACCACTTCAAGGTCCCTCAAACAGGCATGGGGAAACTTCGGCCCTCTGAGTGCTTTGCACTCCGACTCCCACCACTCCTAACAGCCCGAGGCCCTTTCCTGCTTAAGTGGCTGGGGGGGGGGGGAGGAAAAGGGCCTGAGGCTGCTAGGAATGCCTTATATGTCTCCTTGGGACTCAGAATGGTGACGTCACTCTGCACATGGTCAGGAACCCTGTTTTGGCTGTGTAAGAGATGTAATATGTTTCCTAGAGACCTGGAATGAGGGCAATGCACTCTGCACGTGGTCAGGAGTCCTGGCTCACCTTCAGGTACCCCGTCCGGCGGTCCAGGTTGAGGTGAAGGTTCTTGATCTCTCCGAACTCGGCAAACTTGTCGTGGATGTCCTCCTCGGTGGCCTCCTCGTGGACCCCCGTCACAAAGAGGATCCAGCCTTCCACCGCTGGGAGGGACACAAAGAATCGGATCAGAAGAAGAATGGAAAGGGCCCTCCAAAGGCCATCTAGTCCACACCCTATTTTTAGGCTTACAGCTCTACCAAAGCCTTCCTGACAGATGGCCACTTCTCCTCTGTAATAATAATAACAACAACAGTAATAATAGAACTATAGAATCCTAGAAATTGAAGGGACCCCCAATGGCCATCCAGTTCACCCTCCTGAAAGAGGGCCACATGGCATCTGCTTAATACAACAACAACAACATCCTATAGTTGGAAGGGACCCCCAAAGGCTATCCAGTCCAACCCCTTTCGGCCAAGACTGAAGACATAATCTGTCCCCTCCCGACAAATGGCCATCCAGGCTTAGCTTAATAATAATAATAATAATAATAGGATCCTAGAGTTGGAAGGGACTCCAAAGACCATCAAATAACAACAACAACATAGAACCCTAGAGTTTGAAGGGACCGCAAGGACCATCAAATAACAACAACAAACAACAACAACAAAGAACCCTAGAGTTTGAAGGGACCGCAAGGACCATCAGATAACAACAACAAACAACAACAACAACAACATAGAACCCTAGAGTTGGAAGGGACTCCAAAGACCATCAAATAACAACAACAACAACAACATAGAACCCTAGAGTTGGGACTCCAAAGACCATCAAATAACAACAACAACAACATAGAACCCTAGAGTTGGAAGGGACTCCAAAGACCATCAAACAACAACAACAACAACATAGAACCCTAGAGTTGGAAGGGACTCCAAAGACCATCAAATAACAACAACAACAACATAGAACCCTAGAGTTGGAAGGGACTCCAAAGACCATCAAACAACAACAACATAGAACCCTAGAGTTGGAAGGGACTCCAAAGACCATCAAATAACAACAACAACAACATAGAACCCTAGAGTTGGAAGGGACTCCAAAGACCATCAAATAACAACAACAACAACATAGAACCCTAGAGTTGGAAGGGACTCCAAAGACCATCAAACAACAACAACAACAACATAGAACCCTAGAGTTGGAAGGGACTCCAAAGACCATCAAACAACAACAACAACAACATAGAACCCTAGAGTTGGAAGGGACTCCAAAGACCATCAAAAACAACAACAACATAGAACCCTAGAGTTGGAAGGGACTCCAAAGACCATCAAAAAAACAACAACAACATAGAACCCTAGAGTTGGAAGGGACTCCAAAGACCATCAAACAACAACAACAACATAGAACCCTAGAGTTGGAAGGGACTCCAAAGACCATCAAACAACAACAACAACATAGAACCCTAGAGTTGGAAGGGACTCCAAAGACCATCAAAAACAACAACAACAACATAGAACCCTAGAGTTGGAAGGGACTCCAAAGACCATCAAAAACAACAACAACAACATAGAACCCTAGAGTTGGAAGGGACTCCAAAGACCATCAAATAACAACAACAACAACATAGAACCCTAGAGTTGGAAGGGACTCCAAAGACCATCAAACAACAACAACAACATAGAACCCTAGAGTTGGAAGGGACTCCAAAGACCATCAAACAACAACAACAACATAGAACCCTAGAGTTGGAAGGGACTCCAAAGACCATCAAACAACAACAACAACATAGAACCCTAGAGTTGGAAGGGACTCCAAAGACCATCAAACAACAACAACAACATAGAACCCTAGAGTTGGAAGGGACTCCAAAGACCATCAAACAACAACAACAACAACATAGAACCCTAGAGTTGGAAGGGACTCCAAAGACCATCAAATAACAACAACAACAACATAGAACCCTAGAGTTGGAAGGGACTCCAAAGACCAATCAAATCAAACAACAACAACAACATAGAACCCTAGAGTTGGAAGGGACTCCAAAGACTAGAGTTGGAATCAAAGACCAACAAACAACAACAATAGAACCCTAGAGTTGGAAGGGACTCCAAAGACCAGTTCAAAGAATCAACAACAACATAGAACCCTAGAGTTGGAAGGGACTCCAAAGACCATCAAATAACAACAACAACAACATAGAACCCTAGAGTTGGAAGGGACTCCAAAGACCATCAAATAACAACAACAACAACATAGAACCCTAGAGTTGGAAGGGACTCCAAAGACCATCAAATAACAACAACAACAACATAGAACCCTAGAGTTGGAAGGGACTCCAAAGACATCAAATCAAACAACATAGAACCCAAGAGTTGGATATCAAACAACAACCCCTAGAGTTGGAAGGGACTCCAAAGACCATCAAATAACAACAACATAGAACCCAAGAGTTGGAAGGGACTCCAAAGACCATCAAATAACAACAACAAACAACAACATAGAACCCAAGAGTTGGAAGGGACTCCAAAGACCATCAAATAACAACAACAAACAACAACATAGAACCCAAGAGTTGGAAGGGACTCCAAAGACCATCAAATAACAACAACATAGAACCCTAGAGTTGGAAGGGACTCCAAAGACCATCAAATAACAACAACAACAACATAGAACCCTAGAGTTTGAAGGGACCGCAAGGACCATCAGATAACAACAACACAACAACAACAACAACATAGAACCCTAGAGTTGGAAGGGAACCCCAAAGGCGATCTGGTCCAACCTCTTTCAGCCACGAAGGAAGATATAATTCGACCCCCCCAACAGATGGCCATCCAGCGTTAGAATAATAATAATAATAATAATAATATCCTAAAGTTGGACGGGACCTCAAGGATAATCAAACAACAACAAGCTTTTCCCCCTTCCTTTTGGCACAGACTTACATCTCTGTGGCCCCGGCTCGTCGCCATCTTGTTCCACGCTGTCATAGTCCTCTCGAACTCGGGCCCGGGAGCCTTCCTCTGGACAAAGAGATAGGAAAAGATGAGTTAGGAAGCATTGCCGGTCCCATAGGACAGTGTTTTTCAACCTTTCTTTTTTTTTTAAATTTTTTTATTTGCATTTTTGAATCATATAACATAAAAACATTCAAAAACCTCAGAAATCAGATAGTAAGAGGATGGGGAGTGCGGGGGGGGGATAGCATTAGAGGGGGATGGGGTAGAAGCAAAGGAAAATAAAAAGGAGTTGAGAAAGCAAGAAAGAAAGAGAGAAAAGAAAAAGAAAAAAAAACCACCAAGACACCGGGAGTGCAGCTTGGGAGGTGGGTTAATAAAAAAGAGGAAATAGTTAGTCCATAATCTCTCTTCCATATAGATGTTGGCTTCCAGTTCTGGAGTAGGGTGTAGTTTATCCTTGGTAAGATCCCTTCCGCTTTGAGTCCGGCTTTTGCCATGTCCTCTCCTTCCGACCTAAGGTCTTAATCCTCAGGTCTCATTCTTATTTAACTCATTCTACTTCTCGCTTTTCATTTCAAGTGCCTTCAAGTAATTCTTCACTCGGTCCCAGTTTATCTTGTTCTTATTGCTAGAATCACTTATCAAGTTTTTGAGGTTATCTAAGTCCATTGCCTCTCTTACTTTTATTAGCCACTCCTCTATACTCGGTATTTCCTTCAATTTCCATTTTTTGCTAGTTCGATTCTAGCCACCGCTGTGAAAAAAAAATTTTGTCCTCATTATCCTTTATGTCATTGTTCATTAAATTAAGTAAATATTGTTCTGGCTTTAATTCCACTTTGTAGTCCAACATTTTCGTCACATGATGGTGAACCGCAATCCAGAAATTCTTAACTTTTTTACAGGACCACCAGCAGTGAAGGAAAGTTCCCTTGTGTTCGCCACATTTCCAACACTTGTTCTTTACATTTTTGTAGAACTTTGCCAGCTTCACTGGAGTTAAGTACCAATGAAAGAAGATTTTAAACCAGTTTTCCGTGATACTGGTGGGTCCTGCATACTTAGTTTTTTTCTTCCACAGAATTTCCCATTCTTGTAGGAGGATGGAGTGCCCCAGCTCTTGTGCCCATTTCACCATTGTTTCTTTTATTGTCTCTTCCTCCGTATCCCATTGGAGCAGCTTATTGTATAACATGGAGATTTGTTTCTTTTCTCCTTTCATTACTCTCTCCCAAACCTTTTCCTGGCTGGAGAAGTCTTTCTTGACATCTAACTTATAGTACTCCTTAATTTGTGCATAATGAAACCATGAAATGGCTACTCCTTGATCTCTTAACTCTTGCAAGGTCTTCAGCCTCCAGGAATTGTTGTATTTTTGTAATAGAACTTTATAGGTTGGCCATTTCTCGGCGGGGTTCTCTTTCACCTGTTGAGCCTCGGTCGGAGAGATCCAAAGGGGGGTCTTCGAGTAAAATAAGTCTTTGTACTTGTTCCAGATCTTCAGGAGGGCGGCTCTAATGAAATGACTCGTAAATTTCTTTTCCACCTTGGCTTTGTTGTACCAAAGGTACGCATGCCAGCCCCTCCTCAGTTCATGGCCTTCCAATATCAGTAATTTCTTTTTCTCTAATTTTGCCCAATCTGTGATCCAACTCAGCGCCGCTGACTCGTAATATAATTGGAAGTTGGGTTTTTCAACCTTTCTTGAGCCGCGGCACATTTACAAAATCCTGGGGCACACCACCAACCAAAATGACACAGAATGACACTCTAACACAGTAATACATATAGTTAATATGTTTTTAAACCTGGGCTGGTTTCGATGAACACAACACAAGATATCCTGGCAGGAATGGCAGAAAGACACACACGAAGGTCTTGCTCAACAGCTGTCAGTCTTTATATATATATATATATATATATATACACACAAAATTTTATATTATATTGCATAAAATATTGCTATATTATTATTAATATTATTAAATAATACATTAAATAGACACAAATTTAAGATCCAAATTATATATATATACACACACAATAACATATTATATTGCATATAATATTATTACATTATTATTAAAATTATTAAATAAATTATATAGACACAACTTTAAGATCTAAATAATATATGTATAAAACAATATTATGTTGCATTTACTAATATTAAATTATTATTAATATTATTAAATAATAATAAATTACATAAACACAAATTTAAGATCCAAATTATATATATACACACATAATACATTGCGTATAATATTATTACATTATTATTATATTAATATTATTATATAATAACAACTTATATAGACACAAATTTAAGATCCAAATTTATATCTATATATATAAAAAGGGAGTGGTCGTGCAACTTGGCTTATAGACATCAAAACTATAAGCCCCAGAAGCACCTACCACCCCCAACACATTCCACCATAACACGAGGTATGTCCAGGCCACAAAAACCCGGCCCACATACCTCACAACCCCCCAAACAGAGCCCCCAAAAAACCCATAAACACCTGCCTTAGCAGCGCATGGTTACTGCCAATGCCCTCCCCCCACAACCCCAGCCCCTCGCCCTCACCACTCGCTAACCAGTTCGTCCCCGCTTCTTCTGCCACCTCCTCGCCGCTCCTGGACCCAGCCCGTGCGCCCAGCCCCATGCCCACCTCCTCCGCCGCCTTCTCTACCTCCTTTGCCGCCTCCCAGCAGCTCCCCGACCCGAACCGTGCGGCCAACGCCATGCCCGCATCCTCCGCCGCTTCCTCGCCCTCCTCCGCCGCCTCCTAGCCGGTTCCGGACCCGGCCTGCGCCACTGCCTCCTCGCCCTTCTCCGCCGCTTCCCAGAGGCTCCTACACCCGGCCCGCGCGGACCGAGGCAGCCACGGCGCCGCCCGCACGGCCCGGAACCAGCTAGAAGGCGGCGGACAAGGCTGAGGCGGCGCGGCCCGGGTCCGGAACCAAGAAGGAGGCGGCAGAGAAGGCCGAAGAGACGGCGCCGCGGTCCGGCTCCAAAACCAGCTGGGAGCCGGCGGAGGACACAGAGGAAGCGGCGGAGAAGGCGGCCACGGCGCTTTCCTCGCGACCCGGGTCCAGAATCGCCTGGGAGACAGAGGAGGCGGCACCAACGGACACAGGACTACACTTCCCATAAGGCCCCACCGGCGGCGCCCCGCCCCTCCTCCTCCAACGCTCCCTCCCACCCCGACAGAAAGGAGAGAGAAAAGGAAGGAGGGAGGGAGGAAAGGAAAGAAGGAAAGAAAAAGGAAAGAAAAGAAAGATAAGTACAGATGCCTGGAAGAAGAATGGACACAAAGGAAGGAGAAAGGGAAAGACGGAGGGACAAAGAGGGAGAAAGGGGGAAGGGAACAGAGAAGAAAGGAGGACAGTTGGTAAACCAGAAGGACCACTGGGAGTTGCACTCCAAAAACACATAGAGCAGCAAAAAAAGGGGAAACAGAGAAAGGGAAAGAAAGAGGGGAAAAGGAAGGGAAGAGGAAGAGAAGGGAGAAAGGAAAGAGGGAAATAAAACAAAGAAAGAAAAATATGAAGAGAGAAAAAGAGAGAGAAAAAGAGAAAGAGGGGGAAGGTTGGCCACAGCAACCCGTGGCGGGTTATGCTAGTACACACACACACACACACACACACAGGCAAGTTACGAACAGGGTGAGTTTTGTTGAATTATTATCTTCATCATCATCATCATCATCATCATCAAAACGCTGAGTGGCCTTACCTGACCCGAAGCCTCGGCCTTTCCTCTTCTTTGCTTTTTCCTTCAGTTTGTGGATGCTTTCTGCAGAGAGATCACATAGAGTCTGATTAAACAACAGATAAATTCACAAAACAACAACAACAACACAATAGGTGCATGTTAACATAGTTTACATACAAAAGAATACAAAGATATATATGTGTGTGTGTGTGTGTGTATGTATATGACAGAAAAAAACATACAACTAAGGCTGATCACTTCTACAATTAAAGATACACACTGCTATTATTATTATTATTATTATATCCTGCTTGATCTCTCCAAAGCAGCTCACAATCCAAAACATTACAACTTAAAATATACAGAGATACAATAATAAAATATATTATTGTATATCATTATATATTATTAATTTATTTTATTTACTATATTTCTATACCACTCCTCTCAAAAAATTATATAGACACAAATTTAAGATTGAAATTATATATATATATATATAATAACAATATTATGTTGCATATACTTATATTATTAAATTATTATTAAAGTATTACATATATATATATACACACAAAATGCATTGCATATAATTCCTTTATTATTATTATATAATAAATTACATAGACACAAATTTAAGATCCAAATTTATATAATATATACACACACACAAAATAATACATTATATTGCATATAATACTATTATTAAATTATTATTATTATTCAATAATAAAAAATTATATAGACACAAATTTAAGATCGAAATTATATATATATATATATAATAACAATATTATGTTGCATATACTTATATTATTAAATTATTATTAAAGTATTACATATATATATACACACACAAAATGCATTGCATATAATTCCTTTATTATTATTATATAATAAATTACATAGACACAAATTTAAGATCCAAATTCTATATATATATACACACACACACAAAATAATACATTATATTGCATATAATACTATTATTAAATTATTATTATTCAATAATAAAAAATTATATAGACACAAATTTAAGATCGAAATTATATATATATATATATAATAACAATATTATGTTGCGTAACTTATATTATTAAATTATTATTAAAGTATTACATATATATATATATACACACACACACAAAATGCATTGCATATAATTCCTTTATTATTATTATTATATAATAAATTACATAGACGCAAATTTAAGATCCAAATTCTATATAATATATACACACACACAAAATAATACATTATATTGCATATAATACTATTATTAAATTATTATTATTATTCAATAATAAAAAATTATATAGACACAAATTTAAGATCCAAATTTTATTTATACACACACACACACACTAGCTGAGGACCCGGCGGTGCCCGGGTTATTTGAGAAAGGCATTGTATGCCAAGATTGGTTCCTATTAGATGTTTATGTGGATTGCAGTGGTCTCAGGAACTTAGTGAAGGTACTGCGAGTCCCGGGGGCCTAGTTAGTACCCATGACCCACTCTACATCCTGCTGCAGTTTTGAGTGGGATGGACCACGGATGATGGGAGTTGAAGTACCTTCACTCACCTACTGGGACCGCTGCCACCCTCATCCAATGACTGATCAAGACCACACTTGGCACACAGAGCCCCCGTAACCCACTCTACATCCTGGTGCAGATTGGAGAACGCAGGACCACGGATGATGGGAGTTGAAGTACCTTCCCTCACTTCCAGAGACCGCTGCAACCCTCATCCAGAGAATGATCAAGACCAAATGTGACACACAGAGCCCCCATGACCCACTCTACATCCTGGTGCTGTTTGGAGGGGGGTGGACCATGGCCAATGGGACTTGCAGTACCTTCACTAAGTTCCTGAGACCACTGCAAGCCACATAAACATCTAATAGGAGCCAACCTTGGCACACAAGGCCTTCCTCACATAACCCGGGCACCGCCGGGTCCTCAGCTAGTATTATATATATTAAGACACAGTAATATATTATCTTGTATATAATAATCTTATTAAATTATTATTAATAATATTAAATAATAAATTATATATAAACATGTTTAATATCAAAATTATATATACACACACAATATATATTGCATATATTATTAAATTATTATTAATATTAAATAATAATAAATTATACAGACACAAATTTAAGATCAAAATAATATATATCTATATAATAGAGACACAATAATATATAATGTTCATTTAATAATCTTATTAAATTATTATTAATAATATTAAATAATAAATTATATAGACACATATTTAATATCAAAATTATATATATACATATACACACGCAACATATTTCATAAAATAATACCATCACATTGTTATTATTTTCTTAATATTATTATATAATAATAAATTATAAAGACACAAATTTAAGATCCAAATTATATATATATACACACACACAAGACATTGCATATAATTATATCATTACATTATTTTTATATTAGTATTATTAGTATTTAAGATCCAAATTATATATACAAAATACACAAAATAATATATTATATTGCATATAATAATATAACTAAATGATTATTAATATTTTCAAATAATAAACTATATAGACACAAATTTAAGATCCAAATTTATATATATATAGAGAGAGAGAGACAATAATATATTAGCTTGCATATAATAATCTTACTAAATTACTATTATTAATATTACTAAATTATTATTATTATTAAATTATTACTAAAGTATTGTTAAAAAATATTACTATTATTAATATTACTAAATTATTATTATTAAATTATTATTAATAATATTACTAAATTATTATTAAATTATTATTTATTAATATTACTAAATTATAATTATTACTAAATTATAATTATTATAATTATTACTAAATTATTATTATTATTAAATTATTATTATTATTATAATTATTACTAAATTATAATTATTATTACTAAATTATTATTATTACTAATTATTATTATTATTATTATTAATTATTATTATTAGTATTACAATATTATTATTACTAAAATTATTATTATTAAATTATTATAATTATTACTAAATTATTATTACTAAATTACTATTATTAAATTATTATTAAATTATTATTATTACTAAATTATTATTAGTATTACATTATTATTATTACTACTAAATTATTATTAAATTATTAATATTATTAATATTACTAAATTATTAATATTACTAAATTATTATTATTAATATTACTAAATTATTATTATTAAATTATTATTATTAAATTATTATTATTATTACTAAATTATTAGTATTACATTATTATTATTACTAAATTATTATTAGTATTACATTATTATTATTAAATTATTAATATTAAGTAATAATAAATTAAATAGACACAAAATACAATGATATAATATATAACATTGCATTAAATAATTATAAATAATAGATACAAGCCTAAATTTCCTATTCAATGTCTATCTACTGCTCTGTCTAGGCCTCAGCAGGCGCTCAAGTGACTTTGGACTCCATTTCCCAGAATGCCCTGCCGTTGCTGCTGACGGCCGAGGCTTCTGGGGGTTGTAGTTCGACGTCACTTCCGCTCAGGCGACGAGGCGACTAGGCCTCAGGCGGGCCCTCAATTAGGAGGCGAGGGGCCCGGGCCCGCCCGGCTCGGGCTGCTCACCGTCGCCGTCCTCGTCCATGGCGAAGTCCTCGCCGCCGGCCTCGTGGAGGTCCAAGACGTCCGCCATCGCGAGGAGGCCCTGAGGACACGGCTTGAGGAGAAGACGGCTCCGCGGCCGACTCGCACACCGCTTCAGGAAAGGCGCTGCTCTGCGCATGCGCACTCGCTTCACCGCCAGAGGAGGTCGACTCGCCGCGCCTGCGCAGAAGCGGGGCGTCGCCCTCCCAGGCGCCATTTTGAGAAGGTCGCCGGTGTTGGTTTGTTGGTTTGTTCCAGCAAAGCTCCAAGGCGGCTGGGCGGATCCGGACCCAACTTGGCAGGCGAAGCCTTCGTGGTTGGACTTAAAAGAAGAGCCGGGTTTGGGGGTGGAAAGAGCCACACTGCCTTGGCCCTGCCTCTTCATAGCGCTGATCCTCCTGTTTGCCTGGACCAACTGGTCTCCTGCCCCCCCAGTGACGTCACAGATGTTGAGCTTGAAGCTGCACCTACCATCAAAGCCCTCCTGACAGATGGCCATCCAGCCACTGCTCCAAGGCCTCCAGAGCAGTGTTTCCCAACCAGTGTACCGTGGCACACTAGTGTGCTGTGCGCAATCATCAGGTGTGCCGTGAGAAATTGGAACCTCTGACAATCCCAGCCCTTCCCCCTCCTGCCCACAGTGCTCTCTGGGGGTAGGTGAACTCCAATCCCCCTTCCTTCCCTTCCAAACTCAAGGTCAATTCCAATTCCAAGCAAACCCTTTCAGTACTTTCTGTTGGTAATGAGAGTTCAATAGGCCAAGTTTGGTTCAATTCCATTGTTGCAAGAGTTCATGATGCTCTTTGTTTGTGTGTTAACTATAAATCCCAGAAACTGTAACTCCCAATTGCCGAGGTCTATTTTCGCCAAACTCCACCTGTGTTCACATTTGGGCATATTGAGTATTCATGCCAAGTTTGGTCCTGACCCAACACTGTTTGAGTCCACAGTGCTCTCTGGATGTAGGTGAACTACAACTCCAAAACCCAAGGTCAATGCCCACCAAACTCTTATCGCATTTTCTCTTGGTTATGGGAGTTCTGTGTGGGAAGTGTGTGTCTTTCTGCCATTCCTGCCAGGATATCTATATTGTGTTCCTCGAAACAGGCCCAGGTTTCACACTGAGTGTATAAATACATTTAAAAACATATTAACTATATGTATGACTGTGTTAGAGTGTCGTTTTGTGTCATTTTGGTTGGTGGTGTGCCCCAGGATTTTTGTCAATGTAAAAAGTGTGCCGCGGCTCAAAAAAGGTTGGGAAACACTGCTCCAGAGAACAAGACTCATAATCATCATCAGAGAGTATTATCATCATCATCACCATCAAAGACTACTACTACTATTATTATTATTGAATCCTACAGTTGGAAGGGACCCCAAGCGCCATCCAGTCGAACCCCATCCTACCATCAAGCCCTCCCGACAGATGGCCATCCAGCCTCTGCACCCAGGTCTCCAAAGAAGGAGACTCATTATTATTATTTACTAGCTTGGGGACCCGGCGTTGCCCGGGTCATTTGAGAAGTGCACCAGGATGTAGAGTGGGTCATGAGGGCTCTGTGTGCCAGGTTTGGTGTTGATCAGTCATTGGATTAGGTTTGCAGCAGTCTTGGAAAGTGAGGGAAGGTACTTCAAGTCCCATCATCCATGGTCTGCCCTACTGTAAACTGCAGTAGGATGTAGAGTGGGTCACTGGGGCTCTGCGTGCCAAGAGTGGTTTCCATAGGTGTTTGTTGGGGGCCACAGTGGTCTGTGGTAGTAGAGGGGTGTGAAAGTACTACAAATCCCATCGTCCATTGGCAGCCTCCCCCCCCCAACCTCACCAGTACATGAAGGGAGTAATGGGGGGTATGTGTGCCAAGTGTGGTCTCGTTCAGTAATTGCATGAGGGTCGCAGCAGACTTAGGAACTGAGTAGAGGTACTTCAAGTCCCATCATCCATGGTCCGCCCTCCTCCCAAAGTGCCCCAGGGCGTAGAGTGGGTAATGGGGATGTGTGTGCCAAGTGTGGTCTGTATTGGTCCTTTTAGGTGGCCGCAGTGGTCTGTGGGAACCAAAGTGTTTGAATGTACTACAAATCCCATAATCCGTGGTCCATGTCCCCCAAGCCACACCAGGACGTTAAGGGGTCAGGGGGTTATGTGTCCCAAGTTTGGTGCAGGTCCATCACCCGCGCTGGTCGCTGTGGCCTGTGAAAGTGGCAGCCAATCAGAACGCCGGCACATACATACAAAACCTTACTCATAAATATAAATGCAATATAGTGAGGCTCAATGCCTTCTGGTCAAATCACGGACAAAAACCTATCACAGTTAGACCAAATATATAGATAAATGAGAACGCTTGATGATTAACAAAAACCGCTGTGTAAATTAAGTAAAGAGCTCATTTAATGATAGTTTGTCATTGAGCCCTGAGGGGAACTCAGATTGAAGTCCGATTATCCATTGGGTTTCAAGCTGCAGTAACTTCCTTTTCACATCCATATGGGGCTTGGGAAGAATCCTGTCAAGAATGGTGACGTTGAAATCCTCATAGTGATGTTTTTTATTTTTAAAATGAGAATACAGGATGGAGGTTTCACTCCTTGTTTTGAAGTGTGATCTATGCTCCTGTGGTCTAGTTCCCTCCCAGTCTCACCGATATAAAGGTTCCCACACCCGCAGGTTAAACAATAAATGATGTTTTTGGTCCCACAAGTGAACCATGATCTTATTTTAATTTTTTTGTTATTGTAAGGACTAGTAATGAACTCTTGGGTGTAACTTTGATCTATGGCAGGGCTGTCCAACTTCTTCCGACCCAAGGGCCGGAAGAAGTGTCACTGATCACCTGGGGGGCGTAGGTGATCAGTGAGCAGGGGGCGGGGCCGCTCGCGGGGGGCAGGGGTGGGGCCGCTCCCTCACGTAGCCCCTACTCCTCCCCGGGCGCGCCGCTGCTCGGTTCTCGGGCGGCGGCGCACCCGGGGAGGAGGAGGGGCTGCGGAGGAAGAAGGCAGCTGGCCGCCTCCTTTCGCCGAAGCCTCTCCTCTTTCCCCCTGGGTGCACCGCTGCTCGGTTCCCGGGCGGCGGCGCGAGTGGGGAGAAGGAAGAGGGGCTGCGGAGGAAGAAGGCAGCCAGCTCCCCCGCCCTTCCTAGCAGTAGGCGGCACCAAGGGCGGCACGTCACACTAGGCCTCTGATGCGCCGCCCTTGGCGCCGCCTACTGCTCCTTTTCAGCGGTTCCCCCTCCCTAGGAAGGGCGGCGCGGAGAGGGGGACGGAGGGGGCGGTGCAGGGAGGAGGAGCTGGCTCCCTTCCTTCTCCCTGTCCCGCCTCCCCCCCCCCCGGCCGCCATTTTTTAAAAAAATATTTTTTTTACAAAAAACTTTCAGGAGGGTAGCGGGGGCCGTGTCTAACAGGCTGGGAGGTCGTATACGGCCCGCGGGCCGCCTGTTGGACAGCTCTGATCTATGGTTTACCCCCCAGTGGTTTTCCCTTGGGAGCAATTCGTATTACGCAATATTATATTATGATATGTATATTGTAGCACTATTTTGGAAACGCCAGCTACAGCGGAAGGTGTTCCCAGTCCGGAAGAAGCCCTGTAGGGCGAAACGATTCGGCGCGGATACTTTTTCGATTGTCGACCGAGGGGAGCGTAAAATACACCAACATCATTTGATATGGACTGTTCCTTTGTCGGACTATAAATGTGGACTGATTATTTGATTTGATTCAAACACTTGGACGCTCTAAAACAGGGGTGGGCAATTATTTTTTCCAAGGGGCCACACGAAAGCCTTATGGAGGGCCGCACCTGAAGACAGAACTACATTCTAATCTACATTGTTTATTTATTTATTTACTATATTAACTATATATTACACATCATTAATATTAACATATTAATATATCAAGAAATATTCATATATTATTAGTATTAATATCATAATTATTATATTATAGTATATATATAGGCATTATAATATATTGAAATTATAATATGACATATTATTTATTATATTATATTATTATAATATTATTATTATAAAATAATAAAAACCACTAAAATAAAATGAAATGAAATTCAAGAAGACAAGGTGCGAACCAAGATGAAGGCTGACACCCTCAAGAGATGAAGGAGCCCAAGATGGAATGGCCCAATGGACCCAGCACAGAGGATGGCAAAGCGGACCCAGCCGCCGCCGCAGCAGAGCAGAGCAGAAGGCGATCGGAGGCTGCAGGCCTCCGCCCACTCTCGCCCCCAGCCGTTCCCCAGCTGATCGCCCTGCTATGGAGTGCCTGCTATCCCTGGAGTCAATCCGGGCCTGCAGGGGGAGTAGTCGGCGATCTGAGGCGGCTGATCAAGTCTTCCGGGTCGCCAGGGCGATCAGCCGCCGTAGGTCGCCGACTGCTACCGCAGCAGGCCCGGACCGCCTCCAGGGATGGCAGGCACTCCAAAACCGCCGCTGCTCTGGCCTGTCTGCCGACACAGGCCGCACAGAGCCTACGATGGGATGGCGGCAACGGCACCCCTTCCTCTTGGCCCGGCCCCCAACGCCTTTCTCCCCGGGCCGGACAGAATCAGCTGCTGGGCCGCATCTGGCCCACCCCTGCTCTAAAGGCACTATCCAGCGTGAGTACGCTCTTGGGAGCGAGTCTCCCTTAAACTGTAAACATAGCGGCGTGAAATGTTATCATTGTTATGTTGTGCTGAACTTAAATAAGAAAACTAAAATAAGTTTACTCAAATTTACATAATTGTTGCGGATTGTTTGAGCTCCGTTTGGAGATTACTTTAGTTACAAGATTACTTTAGTTACGTTAGTCACTACTGTTTTGCTTTGATACACCCACCAGAGAGAGAGGCAGAAGAGCTGAAGGAAGGCGGGACCGAGCCTGCGATCCTCCCTCACGCGCGACGGCTCATGCCTTCCCCACAGAGAGCGAGGCAGTGGAGCCGAGGGGGGACGAGGCCACGCCTTGGACCCCCCCATCACGCGTTTACGAAGAAAAGAACGAGCCGCGCAAGATACGCTACTTTTATTGTATTTTTTAAAAATTAGGCATTATAAAACCAGTACAGAAACGTCGTGAGAACCAAACCGGAGGCGACCCTTCGAGGGCCGTTTTGTAATAAATGCGTTTATAAACATCAATACTGCGGTGTAAACAAAGTGCTATATAAAAATAGATACATATATATATATATATATAAAAGTACAAGACTTATTTCTGGGACACAAATCGCAGAGGCCACAGAAAAAGTGTTTTTTGAGACTGCTTTCCAATCGGATCTCCTTATAAAACAGTTCAGGTTTTTCGTACGGAAATCCCTTTTTTGAATGTAAGCGGACTGGGAACTTTTAGGAAACGTCCCGCGAAATGAATTCGAATTGTGCTTCTCGGGTTGTAATGCAAAGCTTATGTCACTACGTGGCTTTCCCTACAATTATATATCCTATGCCAGGGCTGCCCAGGAAGTCGATCGCGAGCGATCAACTAGTCGATCCCGAGTCCAGAGGCTCCTCTCCTCCCCCCTCCCACAACAGCAGACCATGCGCGCAAACGACCCAGCCATTCAGAGGGTCGTCGCGCGCCTTACCTTCTCGCTGTGTCTCTCTCCTTCACGCGGGCTCTCCTCCCCCCTCCCAGAGGGAAAAAACCGCCGCAAAGGTCGTGCATGCGAACGCACGGCGCGCTCTCCTCCCCCTCCAAGAAGGGAAATAAACGGCCGCAAAGATGGGAGGGGGGAGGAGAGCACACCGTGCAGTCGCGCGCACGACCTTTGGAGGGGGGAGGACAGCGCGCCCACCACCGCCATCTGACCCCTTTCCGATGCCAGGGCCCGCCTCCACAACAGCGGGGGCTTCTTCCGCCAGTGAGGCTTTAGTGGGCGGGACCTGGCGCTCGTCTCTTGACATGGTGTGGTGACGTGACCGCCCATTGGTTGCTCCTGGGGGGGTAAGGTGCGCGCAGGGATAGGATGCTAGGCTGCGGGAGGGAGTGAGTGAGTGTGTGTGTGAGAGAGAGAAGGCCTCGCCGGAGGATGGTCCCCGCGGTGGGGCTGCAGCTGACAAGCGCGGCGACGCCGGTGAGTGAAGCCTGGACAGGGCCCCACCTCGCGCTCCGCCCTGTCTCTCTCTCGCCTCGGCGGCACTGGGGCCCGTCCAGGCTTCACACACGGGCGTCGAGGGTGCGCTCGCCAGCCGCAGCCCCTCCGCGGGGACCATCCTCCAGCGAGGCCTTCTCTCTCACACACACACACACACACACTCCCACACCCTCGCATCCTATCCCTGCGCCCGCCTTTGCTTTGCTCCCGCACCTCCCCCAGGAGCAACCAATGGTCGGTCACCTCACCACACCGGGTCAAGAGACGAACGGCAGGGCCCGCCCACTAAAGCCTAATTGGCAGAAGAAGCCCCGCGTAGTGGGAGCGCGCGCAGCAGATGACCAGGGGCGCACCAGGTAGATCTTTTGACTTGGTGGTTATAAAGCAGGGCTGTCCAACTCTACCGGCCCAAGGGCCGGAATTCCGGTCACTGATCGCCTGGGGGCCGCAGCGGGGGTGGGGTCACTCACGGGGTGGGGCTGCTTGCAGGGTGGGACCGCTCACGGGCGGGGGCACTTGCGGGCGGGGCTGCTCGCGGGCGCCAAGGTCGCTCGTGGGGCGGGGGCCGCTCGTGGGCATCTTGTGTAGGGCGGGAGCGGCGAGGCGCCCTCCCGATGTCCCTGTCTGCTGCAGTGGCCGCTCTGGGAGCTTACCTTCCTTTCTCTTCC
Organism: Anolis apletophallus; assembly: GCA_030556195.1. Lineage (NCBI taxonomy): Eukaryota > Metazoa > Chordata > Lepidosauria > Squamata > Anolidae > Anolis > Anolis apletophallus. Next base: position 2,051,838 of record JARBWK010000022.1, read on the forward strand.
TTCGGAGAAGTTAAGCTCCCGGGCGGCCGCTGCAGCAGCCAGGGACATGGCGGAGGGCCTCACCGCTCCCCCGGCCCGCCTCCTGCCCTGCCATGCATGCCCGGCGTCCTGCGCGGCCCGCTGCTTTTCGGCGGGGCTGGTGACGTCAGGCATGGTGCCGGCGTCAAGGAGGAAGAGATGGAGGCAGAGGCCCCGGCTTCCCTTCACCTCTTCCTCCTCACGCCTGACGTCACCCAGCCCCACCAAAAAGGGGCGGGCCGCGCAAGATGGCAGGGCATGCGCGGCAGGGCAGGAGCGGCGAGGCGCCCTCCGCCATGTCCCAGGCTGTTGCAGCGCCCGCGCCCGGGAGCTTACCTTCCTTCTTCGAAGGAAGAGAAAGGAAGGTAAGCTCCCGGGCGGCGCTGCTGCAGCCAGGACATCGCAGAGGGCGCCTCGCCGCTCCCACCCTACCGCGCATGCCCGCGAGCGGCCCTGCCCCCCGTGAGCGGCCCCGCCTCCCGCGATTGAATTTTTTTTATTTTTTTAATAAAAAACAGCTGATTTCTTGCAGGGGGTAGGCGGGCCGCACCCAAGGGACTAGCGGGCCGTGTGCGGCCATGACGCCTGATGGGCGGGTCCATTGTAAAGGTAGCTCGCATGCTGAAAAAGTGTGGGCACCCCTGTCCTATCCATCGAAGAATCTAACCGTAAAGACACCCTTTCCCTTCCATACGGTTTATGCACGATATTCATAAAAACTAAGCATTATATCCACTGCAAAAAAACCAAAAGCAAGTATTTTTCTGGCCACGCTACCCTTCCACTTAATACTGTACCTAGCCAGACCCGGAGTACAACGGAATCACTTCTATCCAACACCGAAAACACGACATTTTGTGCTCTGGAAAAAGAGGAAAAGACCTTCAGAATCAAATCTCTCCAGAAAAAAAGTTCGTTCTTTCCCCCTCCAACATGTGCAAACAGCTCTCAGTAAAAAGGGGCGGCATCTGATTTTCGATCGAAATGGAGTTCTGAACGGAATTTTTCTGCAATTCTGCAAGGCTGGAGAGGGAGGGGCGCCCCTCCCTCTGGCTTTGGAGCTCCCAGCAGCTTCTCAGCCTTGAGGATGGCAATGCCAAGCCAGTGGTGGCATAGCTCGCAGAAGGCTGGCTTGGCACTGCCCTCCTCAAGGCTGGAGCAGCTGCTGGTAGAGCTAAAGCCAGAGGGGGCGGAGCCAGGCCGCACCAAGCCCCGCCCCCCTCCCTCTGGCTTTGGAGCTCCCAGCAGCTTCTCCAGCCTTGAGGATGGCAATGCCAAGCCAGTGCTGACATATAGCTTGCACAAGGCTGGCTTGGCCCTGCCATCCTCAAGCCTGGAGAAGCTGCTGGTAGAGCGGAAGCCACAGGGGGGCGGAGCCAGGCTGTGCCAAGCCCCGCCCCCTCCCCTCTGGCTTTGGAGCTCCCAGCAGCTTCTCCAGGTTTGAGGATGGCAGTCCCAAGCCAGTGGTGACATAGCTCGCAGAAGGCTGGCTTGGCACTGCCATCCTCAAGCCTGGAGAAGCTGCTGGTAGAGCGGAAGCCAGAGGGGGCGGAGCCAGGCCGTGCCAAGCCCCGCCCCCTCCCCGCTGGCTTTGGAGCTCCCAGCAGCTTCTCCAGGCTTGAGGATGGCAGTGCCAAGCCAGTGGTGGCATAGCTCGCAGAAGGCCGGCTTGGCACTGCTATCCTCAAGCCTGGAGAAGCTGCTGGTTGAGCAGAAGCCAGAGGGCGGCGGAGCCAGGCCGCGCCAAGCCCCCTCCCCCTGGCTTTGGAGCTACCAGCAGCTTCTCCAGGCTCGAGGATGGCAATGCCAAGCCAGTGGTGGCATAGCTAGCACAAGGCTAGCTTGGCACTGCCCTCCTCAAGGCTGGAGAAGCTGCTGGTAGAGCTGAAGCTGGGGAGGGGGCGGGGCTTGGCATGGCTCCGCCCCCTCTGGCTTCAGCTCTACCAGCAGCTTCTCCAGCCTTGAGGATGGCAATGCCAAGCCAGTGGTGGCATAGCTCGCACAAGGCCGGCTTGGTCCAGCCCTCCTCAAGGCTGGAGCAGCTGCTGGGAGTGCCAAAGCCAAAGGAGGGGGCGGGGCTTGGCGCTGCCTGGCTCCGCCCCCTCTGAGAAGCGTCCCATCCGGCTGGGATCGACCTCCTTCAGTCCCGGGATCGACCTCCTTCGGTCCCGGGATCGACTGGCCGATCGCGATCGACTTCCTGGGCAGCCCTGCCCAGCTTTGCAGAATGAGAAAAAGCATTGCAACAACAATTTTGCAAATCCAGGTATGACTGAAGAAAGTATTGCGACACTGGCTGAAATCTTTGCAAGTCCAGCTGGAAGGAAGCCCTGGTCAAACTCAATGCTTTGGGAAATCGGAATGTCGTTCGATCGGGACGCCACAACCGGGCAACGCAGAGGGTGGGGGTCAAATTGACGGCCAATCTGGAGCCTTTGGAGGGTATCGGAAAGATCTGCAGGAGAAACGGAGTCCCGGCTGAGTATCGGCGGGGTTTAACGGGCGCTTCGGAGGCCTTAGCAGTTGGCGGGATGCCGGTTGCCCAGCTGCCCGGCGGCCAGCATGAGGATATCCTTCTTCTCCTTGTGGAAGCGCAACTCCTTCCCAGCCAGGCGGGCATCCTCCAGCTCGCGCTCAGCGGCTGCCATCTCGCGCGAGAGCGCCCCCACCAGGCTCTGCTCCCGGTTCACCCAGTCCAGGGCCATCTGGTTGCGGATGTCATCGTCCAGCGCCCGGTGCGAGTAGTGCGCCAGCACCTCCTGAGTGGGGGGAATCGTACGAGAGGTTAGCAAAGGTGGTTCCGGGTGCTTCCGAGCAAAGTACAATATAATCATTGTATATTATACATTAAATATAATATTACTAATAGTATTGCAGTATTGCAGTATAGTACAATATAATCTATATATATAAAATCCGAGTGGTCATGGGATGTCGTATATGCACGGCCAAACTAGACCCCCCCCCCAAACACAAATCCCACGACACACATTCCCCCAGACCACGAGGTACAGACATAACACAAAAAACCCACCTCCCTAACTTGCAACCCCCCCAAAAACGCCCCAAAAACCGCCCATAGACTCCCGTTCTGCGCTGCCGCGAGGCGCTGCAGAGAGGGACAACAGCAAGATGCGCACAGCAAACCCCCCAACCCACCAACCCATCCCGTCACCCTCTCTCCCCACTCACCGGGACCTTCGCAGCCACACCGGCGACCCAATAACCACCTCCTCGCCATTGACCACACGTCCCCGGTCCCAGAGCAGCTCTAGCCCGCCAAACTACACTTCCCAGAAACCTCCGCAAGAACCGGAAGTGGCCATGCCGGGGTTTCTGGGAAGTGTAGTCCCAAACGCCCCACTTCACCCAGCACACACAAAAGGGGCGGCCGCGCACGACGCGCCCATGCGCCACGGCGGGAGGCAGGCCCAGAGATCGGCGCTCCGCCCTCCACCGTGTCCCAGCGGTTCCAGCGGCCACGCCTGATAAAGGTAAGCTCCTGAGCTTACCTTCTTTCCTGCGAGGGCGCCGCAACCACGAGGGACACGGCGGAGGGCGGATCGGCGATCTCCGGGCCTCCCTTCCGCCCTCCGCCGTGTTCCCCGCGGTTGCGGCAGGCGCGCCTGAAGCAAGGTAAGCCCGGGAGCTTACCTTGCTTCAGGCGCGCCTGCCGCAACCGCGGGGACCACGGCGGGAGGTAATGAGAGAGACAGCGGGGAGGCCTGAGAGAGGGGGGGGAAAGAGAGGGGGAGTGACACAGAGAGAGACGGGGGAGAGGACAGAGAGGGCGAGAAAGAGGGGGAAGAGAAGGCGGAAATCAGGCAGCGAGAGAGAGGAGGGGGAGAGAGAGAGAGGTGGGAAAGAGAAACAGAGAGAGAGAGCGAGGAGAGAAAGACAAAGGGGGGAAACAGACAGATAGAGGGGGGGAAAGGGTACATACACACATACAGAAACACACACATACATACACATACATACAGACACACAAACACATACATACTCACACACATCCATATACATACATACACATACATACACAAACACATATATACACAGACACACACACAGCCACACACATACATACACAAAAACACCCAAACACACACACACACATACATACACACACACATACAAACGCACATACATATATATACACACACAAAACACATTGACAAATCATTTCCAACCCTTACATACCCACACTTCCACACATCTCCTAAACAGGGCACAAATACATGCACACACATACCAAAACACATACACACATACCCCCCAAATATCAACACACACATACACACATACAACTGTAAACACACATACACACACATCTATACACACACAACACACATGCTCACATCACTTCCACAACTTACATACCCAGACTTTCTCGCATCACCTACATAGGGCACAGCAACGTGTGCCGGGTTCAGCTAGTAATAATATATAATGCTAATATTTGCCAGGCTAATAATATATTATATTATATTATATCTATATATATATAAAAAGAGAGTGGTCGTGGGATGGCCGTTATGCACGGCCAAACTATAACACCCCGACCCACAAAAACCACCGAACACATTTCTCCATACCACGAGGTACCTATAGGGCACAACAAACCCGCCCTAGGTACCTCGCAAGACCCCAAAAACCCACTCCTAAAACATTCCCATTCAAACCTATGGCGCGATCCGGCGGCTGCGGCGGAGACTTCACCCGCTCCCAAGCCAGCCCAGACCAGCGCCTCCACGTGGCCATTATGCACCCGGCCAAGGAGGGCACAGCAGGGGAGAAGATCCCGGCAGAGGAAGCCACAGGGAGGGGGGGCCGAGGGGTGAGCCTTCATTACGAAGGCGGCGGCGCCGTGGCCCGCTCTTCCGCCCTCTTCTCGCCCTCCTCCGCCACCTCTCTTCCGCTCCCAGAAAAGGCGGCCGCAAGGAGAGCGATCGCGCGGTTCCCCTTCGGCCTCCTCTTCGGGGAACGGAAGAGAAGCGGCAGAGGGCTCTCCTCAGCCGCCTCTCTTCCGCTGCCCAAAGAGGCGGCCGAAGGGGCCCCGCGCGATCTCTCTCCCTTCGGCCTCCTCTTCGGGCTCCAGAAGAGAGCCGGCGGAGGAGAGCGAGAAGGGGCCGGAAGAGCCGGCCACGGCGCCGCCACCTTCGTTATAACGGCTCACCCCACGGCCCCCCCTTCCTGTGGCTACCTCTACCGGAATCTCCTCCTCCTCCTTCGCTCCTAGAACCAGCCCGCACGAGTGGCGAATAAGGGCGAACAGGAAACAGAACAAACGTCCATCACAGACGCAGGCAAGCTTAAAAAACCAATACTAATAACACAAACACAACTCCTGCACACAACAACACACACACATATACACACACATACACATACATATATACACATCACCATACAAATATACACACATACAAATACATACACACATACCTATAAATACACACACAACTATATACAAACACACATACAAACAGACACACATACATACACACACATGTATACACATACACATACATACACAAACACATACCTAAACACAAACACACAAACCACCAACTAAAAACACACACACACACACACACAAACATACATATATATACACACACAAAACACATGCTCACATCATTTACAACCCTTACATCCCCAGACTTTCTCGCATCACCTACATAGGGCACAGCAACGTGTGCCGGGTTCAGCTAGTATATATATGTGTGTGTGTGTGTGTGTGTGTGTATGTGTGTGTATATATATATATATATATATATATATTGCATCTCAGATCACGGACAGCCCCCCTAGATCACACGCACCAGGCAGATGCAATAAATGTATTTTTATTTAGAATAAGTGTCACGATGCACGGACTTGACCGGCCCCTTAATCACACACACAGAGACGGACTGAAGGCTAACTACTTTATTGTATATAAAAACAGTTCAAAAGGTATAATGTCCATAAGAATAGCAAGGTAGTCCAAAAGGCTTGAAGCAATTAATGTCCAAAACAGCTTGGCAAGGCAATCCAAAAGGCTTAAGCAAGGCTCCGCGCAGCAATGCGGATTCAGGAACAAGGCAAGGTAAATGCAAGGCAAGACTTGGTGGCCACTAGCCAACTTAGCTCCATAGACCCACTTCGCTACACGTCTGCTCAGAAGAGACGTGGCGAAGCACTGGGGATTAGTTCCCACGGATGCTATACTTAATCTTTCGGCCGAGGTCCCCGACGCTCTAGGCCAGTGCTGTCCAACTTCTACGGGGTCCAGGGCCGGATAAGAGGTCACTGATGACCTAGGGGGCCGCTCGGCCCCGCCCCAGGCCCGCCCCAACCCCAGGCCCCGCCCCTCCTAAAACGGCCGAAAAAGGGCAGAAGGCGGCGCCAAGAGCAGCGGGTCACAGGCCTGGCATGACGCGCTGCCCCTTGGCACTGCCTACTCCTCCTTTCAGCGCCCCTCCCTTCCTAGGGCGGGGGCGCAGAGGAGGGTAGGCGGCGCCAAGAGCAGCGCGTCACGCCAGGCCTGTGACGCTGCTCTTGGCGCGCCTACTCCTCCTTTCGGCGCCCCCCTCCCTTCCTAGGGGGGGGGCGCCGGAGGAGTGGCGGCGCCAAGCAGCAGCGTCACAGGCCTGGCATGACGCGCTGCCCCTTGGCACCGCCTACTCCTCCTTTTCGGCGCCTCCCTTCCTAGGGCGGAGGGGCGCCGGAAGGAGGTGAGGCGGCGCCAAGAGCAGCGTCACGCCAGGCCTGTGACGCGCTGCTCTTGGCACCACCTACTCCTCCCGGCGCCCCTCCTACCTAGGGCGGAGGGCCCGAAAGGAGTGGCGGCGCCAAGAGCAGCGCGTCACGCCAGGCCTGTGACGCTCTGCTCTTGGCGCTGCCTACTCCTTTTCGCCCCCCCCCTCCGCCCTAGGAAGGGAGGGGGCGCCGAAAACAGGCAGAAGGCGGCGCCAAGAGCAGCGCGTCACGCCAGACCTGTGACGCGCTGCTCTTGGCGCCGCCTTTTGCCCTTTTTCGGCGGCTCCCCCCGCCCTAGGTAGGGAGGGGGGGCGCCGAAAAGGAGGAGGAGCTAGCTCTCTTCCTCCTCCCTGCCCCGCCTCCCCCTCCCCCCGGCCGCCATTTTTTAAAAAAAAATTCGATTTTTTTTCAAATTTAAAAATGGCGGCTGAGGGCATAGGTGGGGCCGTGTCCAAAAGGCTCCGGGGCCGGATCCGGCCCCGGGGCCGCCAGTTGGACAGCCCTGCTCTAGGCCTTGTCTTCTCCAATCCTTGCTGACGGACCTCGGCCTGTCTAGGCTGCGGTGCCATCCCCTTCTCCTGGACTCAATGCTACTTCTCCTATCAAAGGTTCGACCTTGCCTCTCAGCAGCTGGGCCCCTATCTGCATGAGAGCTTTCCTCCCTAGAATCTTCCCAGCCGCTTTCTTCCATGTTTTCACTTAGAAACACCTGCGATCCTCTCCCCCCCCGGGTGTTCATAACTTCCGCTATCGCTAGATTCCATTTGCACCTGGTTATTTATGTCTTCATAGGGGTCAGGCCAACCTTCATCCCAAGCCAAGCTTTCGGTGGGAGAAGGGGGCCCAGTGAGGGGAAACGCACCTTCAGGTAACCCTTCCAAATCCTCTTCAGAATCTATCTCTGCTGGTGCAGGCCCTAATGCTAATGGAACCCCCCGGTGCTGTTCCCTGGTCCCCAGGCACAAACGAGAACTGCTGTGCTACAATAAGTAATAGTCCAAAAGTTGAAAGATGCAAAGGAAAATCAAACAAATCCAAAGATAGTTCGAAAGCTGGCAATCCAAACTGGCTTAAGTCCCATAGACTGCGAGAAGCAAATGTGGATAAGAAGGCAAACCGCTCCTGCGGTTAACATGAACTTAGAGTCCTGAACAAGAGTCCTTCCAAACTGAACGTAGCTTCAGGTCTGACTAGAAAGGCCTGAGCACAATCTAATAAAGGGAAGTGAGGCACCCCTTGGTCTTCCAGGGCTCAAGGCTGGGGAATCCCGGGATTTGTAGTTTGGGGAGGCTCAGGATAGTGTCAAACTGCCACTCCTGTGATTCCCTCGTACTCAGCCAAGGTGGGTCAAGGGGTGTTCGGGACGCAGGGTTGAGGCACCTTTAAGCAGGGGCCGAAAACTAGCAGGGTTTGCTCACTTAAGGCAGGCGTGGGTCAACTTGGGCTCTCCCTCCAGGTGTTTTGGCCTACAACTCCCACCATTCATACACACACACACACACACACACACACACACACACACACACACTGTATAAATTTATTAGCTGTACCCACCACGCGTTGCTGTGGCCAACCTTCCTCCCTCTTTCTCTCCTTCCCTACCTCTTTCCTTCCTTCCCCTTTTTCTTTTCCTTCTTCTTTCCCTTTTTCTTTCTTCCTTCTCAACCTGTTTCTTTCCTCCCTTTCTTTGCTCTTTGGTTCCATTCTTCCTTCTCTCTTTCCTTCCTTCCTTCCTTCCTAAGAACACACAGAGAGACTTCCTTGAGCAAGACCTTCCTTCCATTCTCAGGATATCTTTCCTTCGAAACAGGCCCAGGTTTCCTGAGTGTATAAATACATTCAAAAACTTCCTTCTTGAGTGTTGTTTGGTGTCATAAGAACAGGCCCAGGAGACTGAGTGTATAAATACATTCAAAAACATATTAGCTGTATCACTGAGCAAGAGTGTTGTTTGGTGTCATTTTTGCCATTGGTGCCAGGCCCCAGGATTTTGTTCATCGAAACAGGCCCAGGTTTCGCACTGAGTGTATAAATACATTCAAAAACATATTAACTATATGTATCACTGTGTTAAGATTGTTGTTTGGTGTCATTTTGGTTGGTGGTGTGCCCCAGGATTTTGTTCATCGAAACAGGCCCAGGTTTCGCACTGAGTGTATAAATACATTCAAAAACATATTAACTATATGTATCACTGTGTTAAGAGTGTTGTTTGGTGTCATTTTGGTTGGTGGTGTGCCCCAGGATTTTGTTCATCGAAACAGGCCCAGGTTTCGCACTGAGTGTATAAATACATTCAAAAACATATGTATGACTGTGTTAGAGTGTCATTTGGTGTCATTTTGGTTGGGGGCAACCTAAGTGAGAGGGAGACTGCTGGTCTTTCGAGACCTCCCCTCCAGAAACTGTAACTCCCAAATGTCAAGGTCTATTTTCCCCAAACTCCATCTGTGTTCATATTTGGGCATATTGAGTATTCATGCCAAGTTTGGTTCTGATCCAACATTGTTTCAGTCCACAGTGCTCTCTGGATATAGGTGAACTACAGCTCCAAAACCCAAGGTCAATGCCCACCAAACTCTTATAGCATTTCCTCTTGGTTATGGGAGTTCTGTGTGGGAAGTTTGTATCTTTCTGCCATTCCTGCCAGGATATCTGTGCTGTGTTCATTGAAACAGGCCCAGGTTCCGCACTGAGTGTATAAATACATTCAAAAACATATCAACTATATGTATGACTGTGTTAGAGTGTCATTTGGTGTCATTTTGGTTGGTGGTGTGCCCCAGGATTTTGTAAATGTAAAAAATGTGCCGCGGCTCAAAAAAGGTTGAAAAACACTGATCTACACAATTGGCCGGAAGCTCACTCCAGCCCGAGCTGGCTTCGAACTCATGACCTTTCAATCAGTAGTGATCTTAATGCAGCTGACACCCAGTCAGCTGCGCCACAGTCCCGGTGCACGCATATATATATATATATACACACACACACACACCAATAATATAAAATATAAGGTTCTTCTTACTTCCTGTTGTCTCAGCCCCGAATATAACTTGGAGTCAAATATGTAAGTCAGATATTTGTGGTCCAGGGACTGTTATTATTATTATTATTATTATTATTACCTGTCGTGAGCACTGCCTCTCCCGCATGGCTTTTAGGCTGCCATTCCAGTGCAGCAGCTGGAAGACGGTCATCAACTCCTGCGCAAAAAAAAAAAGGAGAACTGTTTGACACACAATCCCGCTATTATTATTATTATTATTATTATTATTATTATTGGTATAAGTATGGCCGCAATGTGTTTTCGTATGTTTGTTTGCAATACCAATATCCAATATAAATAAATCGGGTGTCCTGGGATTCTATACGGAGATGAGGTGCCTGCATCTGAGACAATCTGTCATGTGTTTATTTATTTATTTATTTATTATTTCCACTTGTATACCCCCCTTCCCAATAGGCTCACAGTGGTTCACAACACAGGCATAAGGCATAATCACAAAAGAGCATTTAAAACACAATAAAAGCAATTTATACTAAGACAGAGAGTATGGATTAAGCGAGGCCTCTAAAGGTGGAACGCCTGCCGGAAGAGGTCGGTCTTGCAATCCCTCCGGAAGGAAGACAGGTCTGTTATTGCTCGGATCTCCTCCGGCAAGGCATTCCATAAGTTAGGCGCCGCTACCGAGAAGGCACGCTGTCTCGCAGACGACAGGTTCTGACCGACGGGACTGCCAAAAGATTTTGGTCCGTGGATCGTAGCGATCTCTGGGAGATATGCGGGGAAAGGCGGGCCTTCAAGTACGCTGGCCTCAGACCATGCAAGGCCTTAAAGGTTAACGCCAACACTTTGAAGGCAATCCGGTACTCGATAGGAAGCCAATGCAAACGCTGCAAGACTGGTGTGATGTGACACCTCAAAGGCACTCCAGCGAGCAGTTGAGCAGCAGCGTTTTGCACTAACTGGCGTTTCCGGAACACCGACAAAGGGAGGCCAATGTAAAGGGTGTTGCAGTAGTTTCGAGATGACCATGGCCTGGATCACTGGGCAGACTGCTTCACTGTCCAGATGGAAGAACAGGCAGCTGGACCTGGGCCTCCCCAGCAGAGGGTCCAATTGGACCCCCAGGCCACGGGCAGACTGCTTCACTGTCCATAACAGGCAGCTGGGCCCCCAACAGGGTTCCAGCCAAGGACCTGCTGGTTCCTTCAACCTGCTGGCCCAGTCACAGCTTGAAAGCACTGATGGAAATAATCGGGTACAGAGTCCAGCTGGCCTTCCATCCTCAGCACCAGCTGGGTGTCATCAGCGTACGGATGGCACTCCAGACCAAAACTACGCACCAGGTGGGTGTCATCCTTGTACGGATGGCACTCCAGACCAAAACTACGCACCAGGTGGGTGTCATCAGTGTACGGATGGCACTCCAGACCAAAACTACGCACCAGCTGGGTGTCATCAGCGTACGGATGGCACTCCAGACCAAAACTACGCACCAGCTGGGTGTCATCAGCGTACGGATGGCACTCCAGACCAAAACTACGCACCAGCTGGGTGTCATAAGCGTACGGATGGCACTCCAGACCAAAACTACGCACCAGCTGGGTGTCATCAGTGTACGGATGGCACTCCAGACCAAAACTACGCACCAGCTGGGTGTCATCAGTGTACGGATGGCACTCCAGACCAAAACTACGCACCAGCTGGGTGTCATCAGCGTACGGATGGCACTCCAGACCAAAACTACGCACCAGGTGGGTGTCATCAGTGTACGGATGGCACTCCAGACCAAAACTACGCACCAGCTGGGTGTCATCAGTGTACGGATGGCACTCCAGACCAAAACTACGCACCAGGTGGGTGTCATCAGCGTACTGATGGCACTCCAGACCAAAACTACGCACCAGCTGGGTGTCATCAGCGTACGGATGGCACTCCAGACCAAAACTACGCACCAGCTGGGTGTCATCAGTGTACGGATGGCACTCCAGACCAAAACTACGCACCAGGTGGGTGTCATCAGCGTACTGATGGCACTCCAGACCAAAACTACGCACCAGCTGGGTGTCATCAGTGTACGGATGGCACTCCAGACCAAAACTACGCACCAGCTGGGTGTCATCAGCGTACGGATGGCACTCCAGACCAAAACTACGCACCAGCTGGGTGTCATCAGCGTACAAATGGCACTCCAGACCAAAACTACGCCCCAGTTGGGCCAGTGGGCGCATATAGATGTTAAATAACAGAGGAGAGAGGATAGCCCCTTGGGGACCCCACACTCAAGAGGGACACTTTCCGAGGCCACCCCTCCCCTCTCTACACTCTGTCCCCGGTCTTGGAGAAAGGAGGCCACCCATTTAAGGGCAGTCCCCCTCACTCCCGTCACGGCTAAACGGTGGATCAATAATGCGTGATCTACTGTGTCAAATGCAGCCGTGAGGTCCAATAAGACGAGCAGCGCTGACCCACCTTGGTCCAACTGGCAGCGAAGCTGATCTGTGATGGCGACCAGCACAGTCTCTGTCCCGTGCCCAATACGGAAGCCGGACTGGAAGGGATCTAATCTGGCTGTGTCGTTCAAGCTGTCCCGCCGCTGCCCTCTCAATCACCTTGCCCAGGAACGGTAAATTTCGAGACTGGGCGGTAATTGGAGGGGACCGAGCCATCTAGACCCGGTTTCTTCAGCAGTGGTCTTACCATCACCTCTTTCAAACTCTCTGGAAAGACTCCTTGCTCAAGGGAGCTGTTTATTATCTTCAACAGAGGTCCACGCGACCCCTCCCGGCAAGATCTAACTAGCCAGGAAGGGCACGGGTCGAGGGAGCATGTTGTTGGCCTAGCTGCAGCTATGATCTTATCGACCGCAGCTGGAACTGGTCAAAGGTAGACTCTTGGCGGAGTAGCGAGATCTTGTCTGCAAAAAAGCTCTGAAAAGCCTCAGCTGATGGGGCCAAATCGTTACCGTTTGGGACGGTAGGGACCGTCGTCAAAGACCGAATAATATTAAACAATTGTGCTGGGCGTGAGCTGGCAGACTCTATCAGAGAGGCATAGTACAATTTTTTCGCCTCTCTGATAGCGTGCTCATAAGCATCCTTAAACAGCTTATAAGTTGGCCACGGGGTCTCGAGTTCGCTCACTGTATCAATCGTGGCAGGGAGATCGCGGCGGAGTAGAGAGATCTTGTCTGCAAAAAAGCTCTATTCACTGCTTTGGCTAAGGCCTTCTGCTTGTGTTGGGTGTGTGTGTGTGTGCTTATAGACAAATACGGCGTTGCTCTAAGCGCTTTAGACAGTGTCAATCTGTCGGATGTCTGCCTTGAGAACGGCTCTGGCATCAACAGATGGATTTTACAGTGACAAAGCCAAGCAAAAGATTCTTCTGGAGCCCCAAGCAATGTTTATATTATACATTATGTTTTATATAATATACTAGCTGAACCCGGCACGCGTTGCTGTGCCCTATTTAGGAGATGTGAGGAAGTCTGGGTATGTAAGGGTTAGAAATGATGTGATTATGTGTTTTGTGTGTGTATATATGTGTTTGTATTTGTGTATATGTGTGTGTGTGTGTATGTGTTTGTGTGTGTATATGTGTGTGTATATATGTGTATATATGTTTATGTGTATGTTTATCTTTATATATGTGTATGTTTTTGTGTGTGTTTATATATATGTGTGTGATTATGTGTATTATTTGTGTGTATGTGTGTATATGTGTGTATATGTGTGTGTGTTTGTATATGTGTGTGTATATGTGTGTATATATGTTTATGTGTATGTGTATGTTTATATATGTGTATGTTTTTGTGTGTGTTTATATATATGTGTGTGATTATGTGTATTATTTGTGTGTATGTGTGTATATATGTGTGTATATGTGTGTGTGTGTTTGTATATGTGTGTGTATATATGTGTATATATGTTTATGTGTATATATGTGTGTGTATATATGTGTGTGTGTGTATATGTGTGTGTTTGTGTTGTTTTGTGTCTAAGTTGTATTTTTTTTAAATTATGGGTGTTATTATTATGTGTTTTGAAAGCTTGCTTGCCTGTTCCATGTCTGTCTCTTCTGGTGCCTGCTTGCCCTTCCTTGCCCCCTCCCTGCCGTTGGGGGGGACGGACCTTAGGTTGGAGGACGGGTGCGGTGTAACCGTCCCGTCCGGCGCCTCCTCGTAGTCCTTCGTGGGTTGCATGGTGTTTCTTCCTTCGGCCTCCTCTTCCGGGAGGGGCAGGGAGGTGGAGCACCACCTCATCGCTCTTCTTCGGTACTTCCCTGCCGAAGGGGGGGCCGAAGGGGGATTTTCGCCTGGAGGACGGGAGGCGGGTCTGGCCATGGGACTACGCTTCCCAGAAGGCCCCGCGCGGTCACTTTTCTTCCCAGTGAGTGGCGCATAGCCTTCTGGGAAGTGTAGTCCCATGGGCAGGCCCGCCTCCTGCACCGTCTCCCAGCCGTTCCTGCACCCGGATCTTGCGGGCAACGGTCCTGGCGCCTCCTCCGCCGTGTGCTCGGCCTTTCTCGCCGGCTCCCATCCAGTACCGGAGCCGGGCCGCACCGTCGCCTCCTCCGTACTGAGGGCGAGGGGCTGGGTCGCTTTCCAAACGTTCCTGGCCCCGCCGCACCCGTCGTCCTGGCGAAGGTGCCCCTTCGCCCGGGCCATGGGACAGGTAAAGGAGGGCGATGAGGCTGTGGTCTATCTCCCTGCCACTCTCTGAGGAGGGCGAAGGGAGAGCGGGCAGGCGGCCGAAAGAGTGCGAGGAGGCGGCGGAGGACGCGTTGGTCGTTGCGAAGCCCCCCCGCGCCGTTTTCGACTTGGTCGGTGGTATGAAGGAGGAGGAGGTAGTGGTGAGGAGGGTTGTTGGTGAGGGGTGGGGGTTTTGGGGGCGGGCCTGTGTCCGTCGTCACCATTGTCAAACAGGGCTTTCCCTCTCCGCTGGCCTCGCGAGGGAAGGAGGCAATTGCTGTGCAGCATGCGCCGGTATTTGCAATGGGCGGTTTTTGGGGGGCTGAGTTTGGTGGGTTGGAAGGTAGGGAGGGTGGGTTTTGTGTGCCACAAATGTACCTCGTGGTCTGTGGAAATGTGTTTGGTGGGTTTTGTGGGTCTGGGTGTTATAGTTTTCCCGTGCATGATCGTCAATGCACGGACCTTCTCTTTTTATATATATAGATGTGTATGTATATATGTGTGTGTGTGTGTGTGTGTATGCGTATATATACATTTATCTCTCTCTCTCTCGGCATTACTTCGCGAACGAAGATTCTTAGGAAGGACTCATCCCACGCTTTTTACAAGCGCGTTGATGACTAAAAAGGCCAATCTGAGATAGGCAAGTTCGGTTGCAGAAAGCACAGCAGAAAGTCTCCTTGGATGATGTTGTTTCCAAGTTGCGGTTCTTTCTGCGTTGTCGTTTCTCTTCGAGACCCGTTCGGCGTGTCTTCTCGAAAGAGGCCGCAGCATTGTGGATGGTGCATCTCCATGCCTCTCGATGTGAGGCCAGGGTGGACCATTGTTGGTGATCAATCTGGCCGAGTCCGAGATGTTGTTTCAGGGAGTCCTTGTATTTCTTTGGGGGGGGGCTCTCTTGCGCTGACCCGTGGCGAGTTCACCATAGAGTAGTATCTTTGGGAGGCGGTGGTCCTCCATCCTAGAGACGTGTGCAGCTGTGTTCTCAATAGCATGGCCTCAACGCTAGTGACCCCAGCTTGCTCAAGGACAGCAACATTCAACACATAGTCGGTCCAGTGTATATTTAGGATTGTGCGAAGACAACGCTGATGAAAGCGTTCGAGGAGTCGTAGGTGTTGGCGATAGGTGACCCATGTTTCAGACCCATAGAGGAGAATAGACAGTACGATGGCTCTGTACACACTGATTTTGGTGCTTTGCCTCAGGTGCTTCTTGCTCCAGACTCTTTTGTGAAGCCTTCCGAATGCACTCTATGCCTTTGCTAATCTGTGATTGATCTCTTTGTCAATCTTGACGTCTGAAGAGATGATGCTTCCCAGGGAGGTGAACTGCTGAATGGACTTAAGCACAGATTTGCCTCTGCTGACGTGGGGATGATGGTGTTTTTCCTGTGGTGCGGGCTGGTAGAGGACTTCGGTTTTAATATAATATAGAAGCTGCCATATCATATAATAATATAGAAGCTGCCATATAATAATACAGAAGCTGCCATGTAATAATATAATATAGCTGCCATATCATATAATATAGAAGCTGCCATATAATAATAATAATATAGAAGCTGCCATATAATAATAATACAGAAGTTGAAATATAACAATAAAATAATATTAATATAGAAACAGACATATAATAATATAGTCTGACATAATAATATAGTCTCTGACATAATAATAATAATACAGAAGCTGACACAAAGTAATAATATATATATATTTAATATATTATTATTGTATTATTATTATTAAACTTCATTTATACCCCACCACCATCTCCCAGAAGGGACTCGGGGCGGCTTACGTGAGGCCAAGCCCAACAACACAGCAATTTAAAAAACCAACAACACAGCAGCAAATAAAAACAATACAATCAATAAGACACATAAACACACACAAAGTTTAATATAGAAGCTGCCATATCATATAATAATATAGAAGCTGCCATATAATAATAATAATAATAATAATAATAATATAGAGGCTGATATATACCGTATTTTTCGCACCATAAGGCGCACCTGATGATAAGACGCACCTAGATTTTAGAGGAGGAAATTTGGGAAACAAAAAAAATGGGGGCTGGCTACTATTTGAGACACTAATATGGAGGGCGGAGGGCTGGAGCAGAGGGGGTGATATACTCACGCTATATTCGCGGGGCCCCCGGCGGCTCCCCGGCGGCTCCCGGCTGCGCCCGCGCATGCCCAGACTCCCGCCGCCGTGTCGCCGCAGCCAGCCGGCGGCGCGGAGGAACGGGGGCGGAAGAGGGGACTCACGGGGCGGGCTCGCCGCTCACGGACCCGAGGAGGAGGGGGGAGGCCACGAGGGCGGCCCCCACGGCGACGCAGCGGCAGCAGCAGCAGCAGCGGACTTCCTCCTCGCCAGAGGCGCATCTTCGTGACGTCACTCCGTCGCACCTCTGCCGAGGAGGAAGAGGAGGAAGGCCTCGCCGGCCGCGTGCTGTAAGGAGGGCCGGAAGAGAGGCCGGAGGGAGGGAGGGAAGGAGGAAGAGTCTGGGCATGCGCGGGCGCAGCCGGGAGCCGCGGGGGGGGGGGCCGCGAATATAGCGTGAGTATATCGTTGCCCCCCCCCTGCTCCAGCGCCTCCCCCCCCCTCCCTGCCTGCATCTTCGCTCCATAAGACGCAGCTGATTTTTCTTCCTACTTTGGGAGGAAAAAACCTGCGTCTTATGGTGCGAAAAATACGGTAATAGTAATATAGAAGCTGACATATAACAATAATATTATATAGAAGCTGGCACATAATAATATAGAAGCTGGCATATAATAATATAGAAGCTGGTAAATAATATTTTATAATACTACTATATTATTATTATTGCTCTTAATGTTGTTATTAACATTGTTATTGTTATATTATCGTTGTCATTAATTACCTGGAACTCCAGCATGGACTTCCCTTTGTTGGACTCCAGCATGAAGCGGAAGGCGCCGATGCCTGTGCTTGGATTATCGGCTTCTTCTCTGTTGCCCTGAAGAAAAGAACAATTCTACGTAAGCCGCTTACACAGAGCCAGGCTTCTTACGGCAGGCAGATGTCTCAATCCATAGGATTTGGGGACGTCAAGCTTCGGGAGCCGATGGAATGGGCGTCTTTCCCTCAATATGTTTTGAGGGAATTGAAAAGGCTGAGGATATTATTTTCCAAGAGTTTAAGAACAGTTGTAAACAAGAACGAGTGTTCCCAAGCCACACGGAAGGCCCTTTTTGTGGATCCGTTATTATTAAAAACACAACATGTCACCATGCCCGGAATACCCATAAGGCCAACCTAGGCCATGGCCTAGTCCAGTGTTTCCCAACCTTTTTTGAGCCGCGGCACACTTTTTACATTTCCAAAATCTGGGGGCACACCACCAACCAAAATGACACTCTAACACAGTCATACATATCGTTAACTAGCTGTACCCGGCACGCGTTGCTGTGCCCTTTTTAGGAGATGCGAGGAAGTCCAATCATCCACGGTGTGCCCTCCTCTAAACTGCAGTTGGATGGAGTGTGGGTCATGGGGGGCATGGTGTGCCAAGTTGGGTCTTTATTGGTCTTGGTTCTGGGCCACAGTGGTCTGTGGGGAATGATGGGTTTTGAAGTACTACTAATCCCATTTTCCATGGTGGTACTTCAAGTCCCATCATGCATGGTCGGGGCTCTGTGTGCCAAGGTAGGTTACTGTAAATTCAGGCCATACACAATGTCCCATGAGCTGAGGCCTAGTTAGGAACAGCAAGTTAATGAAGCCTTACTGTCAATTCAGGCCATACACAATGTCCCATGAGCTGAGGCCTAGTCGGGAGAATCAAGTTAATGAAGCCTTACTGTCAATTCAGGCCAGACACAATGTCCCATGAGCTGAAGCCTAGTCGGGAGAATCAAGTTAATGAAGCCTTACTGTCAATTCAGGCCATACACAATGTCCCATGAGCTGAGGCCTAGTCGGGAGAATCAAGTTAATGAAGCCTTACTGTCAATTCAGGCCATACACAATGTCCCATGAGCTGAGGCCTAGTCGGGAGAATCAAGTTAATGAAGCCTTACTGTCAATTCAGGCCATACACAATGTCCCATGAGCTGAGGCCTAGTCGGGAGAATCAAGTTAATGAAGCCTTACTGTCAATTCAGGCCATACACAATGTCCCATGAGCTGAGGCCTAGTCAGGAAGAGCAAGTTAATGAAGCCTTACTGTCAATTCAGGCCATACACAATGTCCCATGAGCTGAGGCCTAGTCAGGAGAATCAAGTTAATGAAGCCTTACTGTCAATTCAGGCCATACACAATGTCCCATGAGCTGAGGCCTAGTTAGGAACAGCAAGTTAATGAAGCCTTACTGTCAATTCAGGCCATACACAATGTCCAGTGAGCTGAGGCCTAGTCGGAGAATCAAGTTAATGAAGCCTTACTGTCAATTCAGGCCATACACAATGTCCCATGAGCTGAGGCCTAGTCAGGAGAGAGCAAGTTAATGAAGCCTTACTGTCAATTCAGGCCATACACAATGTCCCATGAGCTGAGGCCTAGTCGGGAGAATCAAGTTAATGAAGCCTTACTGTCAATTCAGGCCATACACAATGTCCCATGAGCTGAGGCCTAGTCGGGAGAATCAAGTTAATGAAGCCTTACTGTCAATTCAGGCCATACACAATGTCCCATGAGCTGAGGCCTAGTCGGGAGAATCAAGTTAATGAAGCCTTAGTGTCAATTCAGGCCATACACAATGTCCCATGAGCTGAGGCCTAGTCGGGAGAATCAAGTTAATGAAGCCTTACTGTCAATTCAGGCCATACACAATGTCCCATGAGCTGAGGCCTAGTCGGGAGAATCAAGTTAATGAAGCCTTACTGTCAATTCAGGCCATACACAATGTCCCATGAGCTGAGGCCTAGTCGGGAGAATCAAGTTAATGAAGCCTTACTGTCAATTCAGGCCATACACAATGTCCCATGAGCTGAGGCCTAGTCGGGAGAATCAAGTTAATGAAGCCTTACTGTCAATTCAGGCCATACACAATGTCCCATGAGCTGAGGCCTAGTCGGGAGAATCAAGTTAATGAAGCCTTACTGTCAATTCAGGCCATACACAATGTCCCATGAGCTGAGGCCTAGTCGGGAGAATCAAGTTAATGAAGCCTTACTGTCAATTCAGGCCATACACAATGTCCCATGAGCTGAGGCCTAGTCGGAGAATCAAGTTAATGAAGCCTTACTGTCAATTCAGGCCATACACAATGTCCCATGAGCTGAGGCCTAGTCGGAGAATCAAGTTAATGAAGCCTTACTGTCAATTCAGGCCATACACAATGTCCCATGAGCTGAGGCCTAGTCGGGAGAATCAAGTTAATGAAGCCTTACTGTCAATTCAGGCCATACACAATGTCCCATGAGCTGAGGCCTAGTCATGAGGAAAATCAAGTTAATGAAGCCTTACTGTCAATTCAGGCCATACACAATGTCCCATGAGCTGAGGCCTAGTCGGGAGAATCAAGTTAATGAAGCCTTACTGTCAATTCAGGCCATACACAATGTCCCATGAGCTGAGGCCTAGTCGGGAGAATCAAGTTAATGAAGCCTTACTGTCAATTCAGGCCATACACAATGTCCCATGAGCTGAGGCCTAGTCGGGAGAATCAAGTTAATGAAGCCTTACTGTCAATTCAGGCCATACACAATGTCCCATGAGCTGAGGCCTAGTCGGGAGAATCAAGTTAATGAAGCCTTACTGTCAATTCAGGCCATACACAATGTCCCATGAGCTGAGGCCTAGTCGGGAGAATCAAGTTAATGAAGCCTTACTGTCAATTCAGGCCATACACAATGTCCCATGAGCTGAGGCCTAGTCGGGAGAATCAAGTTAATGAAGCCTTACTGTCAATTCAGGCCATACACAATGTCCCATGAGCTGAGGCCTAGTCGGGAGAATCAAGTTAATGAAGCCTTACTGTCAATTCAGGCCATACACAATGTCCCATGAGCTGAGGCCTAGTCGGGAGAATCAAGTTAATGAAGCCTTACTGTCAATTCAGGCCATACACAATGTCCCATGAGCTGAGGCCTAGTCGGGAGAATCAAGTTAATGAAGCCTTACTGTCAATTCAGGCCATACACAATGTCCCATGAGCTGAGGCCTAGTCGGGAGAATCAAGTTAATGAAGCCTTACTGTCAATTCAGGCCATACACAATGTCCCATGAGCTGAGGCCTAGTCGGGAGAATCAAGTTAATGAAGCCTTACTGTCAATTCAGGCCATACACAATGTCCCATGAGCTGAGGCCTAGTCGGGAGAATCAAGTTAATGAAGCCTTACTGTCAATTCAGGCCATACACAATGTCCCATGAGCTGAGGCCTAGTCGGGAGAATCAAGTTAATGAAGCCTTACTGTCAATTCAGGCCATACACAATGTCCCATGAGCTGAGGCCTAGTCGGGAGAATCAAGTTAATGAAGCCTTACTGTCAATTCAGGCCAGACACAATGTCCCATGAGCTGAAGCCTAGTCGGGAGAATCAAGTTAATGAAGCCTTACTGTCAATTCAGGCCATACACAATGTCCCATGAGCTGAGGCCTAGTCGGGAGAATCAAGTTAATGAAGCCTTACTGTCAATTCAGGCCATACACAATGTCCCATGAGCTGAGGCCTAGTCGGGAGAATCAAGTTAATGAAGCCTTACTGTCAATTCAGGCCAGACACAATGTCCCATGAGCTGAGGCCTAGTCGGGAGAATCAAGTTAATGAAGCCTTACTGTCAATTCAGGCCATACACAATGTCCAATGAGCTGAAGCCTAGTCGGGAGAATCAAGTTAATGAAGCCTTACTGTCAATTCAGGCCATACACAATGTCCCATGAGCTGAGGCCTAGTCGGGAGAATCAAGTTAATGAAGCCTTACTGTCAATTCAGGCCAGACACAATGTCCCATGAGCTGAGGCCTAGTCGGGAGAATCAAGTTAATGAAGCCTTACTGTCAATTCAGGCCATACACAATGTCCCATGAGCTGAGGCCTAGTCGGGAGAATCAAGTTAATGAAGCCTTACTGTCAATTCAGGCCATACACAATGTCCCATGAGCTGAGGCCTAGTCGGAGAATCAAGTTAATGACGCCTTACTGTCAATTCAGGCCATACACAATGTCCCATGAGCTGAGGCCTAGTCGGGAGAATCAAGTTAATGAAGCCTTACTGTCAATTCAGGCCATACACAATGTCCCATGAGCTGAAGCCTAGTCGGGAGAATCAAGTTAATGAAGCCTTACTGTCAATTCAGGCCATACACAATGTCCCATGAGCTGAGCTGGCCTAGTCGGGAGAATCAAGTTCATGAAGCCTTACTGTCAATTCAGGCCATACACAATGTCCCATGAGCTGAGGCCTAGTCGGGAGAATCAAGTTAATGAAGCCTTACTGTCAATTCAGGCCATACACAATGTCCCATGAGCTGAGGCCTAGTCGGGAGAATCAAGTTAATGAAGCCTTACTGTCAATTCAGGCCATACACAAAGTCCCATGAGCTGAGGCCTAGTCGGAGAATCAAGTTAATGCAGCCTTACTGTAAATTCAGGCCATACACAATGTCCCATGAGCTGAGGCCTAGTCGGGAGAATCAAGTTAATGAAGCCTTACTGTCAATTCAGGCCATACACAATGTCCCATGAGCTGAGGCCTAGTCGGGAGAATCAAGTTAATGAAGCCTTACTGTCAATTCAGGCCATACACAATGTCCCATGAGCTGAGGCCTAGTCGGGAGAATCAAGTTAATGAAGCCTTACTGTCAATTCAGGCCATACACAATGGAGAATCAGGTTTATGAAGTCTTACTGTCAATTCAGGCCAGACACAATGTCCCATGAGCTGAGGCCTAGTCGGGAGAATCAAGTTAATGAAGCCTTACTGTCAATTCAGGCCATACACAATGTCCCATGAGCTGAGGCCTAGTCGGAGAATCAAGTTAATGAAGCCTTACTGTCAATTCAGGCCATACACAATGTCCAATGAGCTGAGGCCTAGTCGGAGAATCAAGTTAATGAAGCCTTACTGTCAATTCAGGCCATGACACAATGTCCCATGATGAGCTGAGGCCAATGTCCAATGAGCTGAAGAATCAAGTTAATGAAGCCTTACTGTCAATTCAGGCCATACACAATGTCCACATGAGCTGTCCCAAGTTAATGAGCTGAGGCCTAGTCGGGAGAATCAAGTTAATGAAGCCTTACTGTCAATTCAGGCCATACACAATGTCCCATGAGCTGAGGCCTAGTCGGGAGAATCAAGTTAATGAAGCCTTACTGTCAATTCAGGCCAGACACAATGTCCAATGAGCTGAGGCCTAGTCGGGAGAATCAAGTTAATGAAGCCTTACTGTCAATTCAGGCCATACACAATGTCCAATGAGCTGAAGCCTAGTCGGGAGAATCAAGTTAATGAAGCCTTACTGTCAATTCAGGCCAGACACAATGTCCAATGAGCTGAGGCCTAGTCAGGAACAGCAAGTTAATGAAGCCTTACTGTCAATTCAGGCCATACACAATGTCCAATGAGCTGAGGCCTAGTCGGGAGAATCAAGTTAATGAAGCCTTACTGTCAATTCAGGCCATACACAATGTCCCATGAGCTGAGGCCTAGTCGGGAGAATCAAGTTAATGAAGCCTTACTGTCAATTCAGGCCATACACAATGTCCCATGAGCTGAGGCCTAGTCGGGAGAATCAAGTTAATGAAGCCTTACTGTCAATTCAGAGCGTAAACGGCTTCCCAGTAAGTGAGGCCTACTTAGGGAAATCAAGTTAATGAAGCCTTACTGTCAATTTTGGGCGTGGTCTGTGATGTTTTGGGGTGTAAATTTTCGGTTGGTAGTGATTTGGGTGTTTGTGTTGGGGATTGGCTCAGGCCTTTTCCTTATTCTGTTTTGGCAGTTTTTTATGGTTCGGTATTTTCATGTTGGCTGGCCAGTGCAGCAGTTATGCAAATCCGCCCTTATTGGCAGCCAATCATGTTGTTCAGAATGTAGAGGCTGGGTGAGTCTTTGGCTGCCCCGGAGGATGCTGGTAAATGTAGTTTTATTTTTATTCGTTGTTTTGGGGCCCTTTAGGTTTGGGGGGGGAAGTTTCTTTGCTACAAACGTACCTTGCTTGAAGCCTATTTCTGTTGGCAAGTATTGTGTTTCTGCGTTGTGTGGTTTCTTTGTTTGAGGTATACATCACATGACGTGAACCCATTTATATAATAGATATGTTTTTAAATGTATTTATACACTCAGTGTGAAACCTGGGCCTGTTTCGATGAACACAACATAGATATCCTGGCAGGAACGGCAGAAAGACACAAACTTCCCACACAGAACTCCCATAAGCAAGAGAAAATACTGTAAGTGTTTGGTGGGCACTGACCTCGGGTTTTGGAGTTGTAGTTCACCTATATCCAGAGAGCACTGTGGACTCAAACAATGTTGGATCAGGACCAAACTTGGCATGAATACTCAATATGCCCAAATGTGAACACAGATGGAGTTTGGGGAAAATAGACCATGACACTTGGGAGTTAACAATAGTTAACACACGATCAAAGAGCATCCTGAACTCTTGCAACAATGGAATTGAACCAAACTTGGCATATTGAACTCTCATTACCAACAGAAAGTACTGAAAGGGTTTGCTTTGGAATTGACCTTGAGTTTGGAAGTTGTAGTTCACCTACACCCAGAGAGCACTGTGGACTCAAACAATGTTATGTTATGTTGTTGTTTGTTTTCTCTCCAGAATCACAATGTTGGAAGGAGGCTCACCACTTTAAGGTCCCTAAAACAGGCATGGGAAAGCTTGGGCCCTCTGGGTGCTTTGGACTCCAACTCCCACCATTCCTCACAGCCTGAGGCCCTTTCCTGCTTAAGTGGCTGAGGGGGGGAAAGGAAAAGGGCCTGAGGCTGCTAGGAATGGTGGGAGTTGGAGTCCAAAACACCTGGAAGGTCCGAGTTTGTCCATGCCAGCTTTCGACAGAGACCTCTTCCTCCCTCTTCACCTTCGCGCCCTTTCTTCCCCCTCCTGCCCAACACTTACGTTTTCTTCTACACTGCCGCTTCTGCCGCCATTTTGAACCGAGGGGGCAGCGTGAGCGTGTTCAGGAGGGGAGGGGGGAGGGAGGAAGGCGTGACCCGTGCGGGCGCTACTGCGCAGACTCGCCCCAGAGCAAAGCGAGGCAAAGCGAGCCAAGCGAGGCTGGGAAGAAGGGAGCCCGAGTGGAGAAGGAAAAGTGTTCGGCAGGAGGGGGGAAGAAAAGGTCTTGGAGGTTCCAATTTCCCACGGCACACCTGATGGTCGCTCACGGCACACTAGTGTGCCATGGCACACTGGTTGGGAAACACTGTCTTAGACGACTCAGCCGGATTAGATCCCATCCAGTCCGGCTTCCGTATTGGGCACGGGACAGAGACCGTGCTGGTCGCCATCACAGACCGACTTCGCTGCCAGTTGGTGTAGGTCACAATTCACACACTTTCCGACACAACGTGATCCCAAAAATCATATATCAATAGTAAGGCACATCAGTGTTGAAAGTCTATCATGGGACAGTCGGAAAGGAAGTGGGTCAACGGTCAGAGAAAGGCCCCGCCGTTTCGCCTGTATAGGCTTCTTCCGGACCCAAATGTAAACCGGTGGCTGCGTCCACCTTCACCAGGATGATGATAATGTATATATAATTTTGGATACCCGGATCAGTGCAATGGTCACAGCTTTTGATTCTTTGTTTACATTTGGGTCCGGAAGAAGCCTATACAGGCGAAACGGCGGGGCCTTTCTCTGACCGTTGACCCACTTCCTTTCCGACTGTCCCATGATAGACTTTCAACACTGATGTGCCTTACTATTGATACATGATTTTTGGGATCACGTTGTGTCGGAAAGTGTGTGAATTGTGACCTACATCAACAGACATTCCACTTACAAGTCTATTGTTGAAACATTATTTGCTTTATGATACCATATTGAACATTAAACCATTGAATTAAAACCTTGAAAACCCTTTCTTCTCTACTCCTTTGACGATTTCCGAGAACACCCGTACCTTTGTTTCGCTGCCAGTTGGACCAAGGCGGGTCAGCGCTGCTCGTGTTATTGGACCTCACGGCAGCTTTTGACACAGTAGACCAGGACTGCCCAGGAAGTCGATCGCGATCAACTGGCCGATCCCGGGACCGAAGGAGGTCGATCCCAGCTGGATTGGGCGCTTCTCAGAGGGGGCGGAGCCAAACCCCACCAAGCCCCGCCCCCTCCCCCTCTGGATTCAGCGCTACCACAGCTTCCCCAGGCTTGAGGAGGGTAGTGGCAAGCCAGTAGTGGCTATCTGTGCCACCACTAGCTTGGCATTACCCTCCTCTAATATATTCAATCAGTGTATAATACAGTCAGACCCTCTACCAATCAGTATAAAAAAGCAACAAAGAGGCAATGCAATGCAATAGTTTAAACACATCAATCAAAATTATATATCATGCAAAAGCATTCCGATGCACATGCATCTAAACAAAGATATAATAAGGTGTAAACCTCTCACTATACAAAGAATATAGACCGTAGCCTTGTACACAGTTCCCCCGTTTCTTATAATGATAAAGTAAATCAGGCAGTGTTGGGAAATCCCAGTACTGATGACCATAAATCAATATGGTTGTAGGACGTTGGATGAGTCGCAACAAAACATAAACAAGCCCCTCGAGTGGCTTATGGCTGCAAAGTCGCCAAACCCAGAACTCCGGGCAGGAACGTAGCAAATAGGCATAGAAGGGTTGACGGGCAGGGTAGGAGAATGTGCTTACCAAATGTTGTCTTCAAAAGTCCCCCCAATGGGAGAAAACCGCTAATGCTTTTGAAGACAACATTTGGTAAGCACATTCTCCTACCCTGCCCGTCAACCCTTCTATGCCTATGGGGGACTTATGTTGTGTTTATTTCATGTAGTTGTGTACTTTTCCCGGTCGCAAATCGTCCTGAGGAAGCACCCGAAACGGGAAAGATCTCAGTACTTCATCCCGTTGACGAGACGCCTTGCCCATTGTGGGGTTTATTTCACGTTTGGGGACCTCTCCACGTCGCATTTGCCTGGACCGTTTTGCAACGCTCACTAGCATCCCTGTTCACGGAGTATTCTCCTCCTAGCCCCCTCCTTTGGGTGGGCGGAGTCACGTCCCGCCTGACGCTCTGTTTGCTACGTTCCTGCCCGGAGTTCTGGGTTTGGCGACTTTGCAGCCATAAGCCACTCGGGGGGCTTGTTTATGTTTTGTTGGGACTCATCCAACGTCCTACAACCATATTGATTTATGGTCATCAGTACTGGGATTTCCCAACACTGCCTGATTTACTTTATCATTATAAG
This sequence comes from Anolis apletophallus, assembly GCA_030556195.1. Taxonomy (NCBI): domain Eukaryota; kingdom Metazoa; phylum Chordata; class Lepidosauria; order Squamata; family Anolidae; genus Anolis; species Anolis apletophallus. Next base: position 2,078,672 of record JARBWK010000022.1, read on the forward strand.
AAACGGGGGAACTGTGTACAACGCTACGGTCTATATTCTTTGTATAGTGAGAGGTTTACACCTTATTATATCTTTGTTTAGATGCATGTGCATCGGAATGCTTTTGCATGATATATAATTTTGATTGATGTGTTTAAACTATTGCATTGCCTCTTTATTGCTTTTTTAAACTGATTACCCTCCTCTAGCCTGGAGAGGCTGTGGTAGCGCTAAAGCCAGAGGGGGAAGGGGGCGGAGCCAGGCCGCGCCTAGCCCCGCGCCGCCCCCGGCTCCAGCGCTACCACAGCTTCTTCAGCCTTGAGGAGGGTAGTTCGGCAGGAGGGGGAAGAAAGGGTATTGGAGGTTCCAATTTCCCACGGCACACCTGATGATGGCTCACGGCACACTGGTTGGGAAACACTGCTGTAGAGGAGCGTCTACTGCAGTGTTTCCCAACCGCTGTTCTGCGGCATACTACTGTTCCGTGACGGATCACCTGCTGTGCCGCGGAAAACCTCTCTTCCCCCCTCTCTTCCCCCTCCTGCCGAACTCCTGCTGCTTGGGGGAGGAGGAGGAAGGGCCGGGCGGCGGCGAAGAAGAAAAAGGGGCCGGGGTGCCGCCTCCTTCGGCCGTTTCCCCAGCCAACCAGCCTCCAACCGAAGGAGGGCAGGGAACGGAGGCGGAAGTGCCCTTGTCTGGGCGCATGCACACTAGGTCCCAGGGGTGAAGGAAGCGAAGGAGCCAGCTGCTTCCGGAGGCGCCCCAGCTCGGCCATGCTGCATCCTAGGTGAGGCCCCGGGGCGCCCTTCCCCTCGGCGTGGACCCCCCTGAAGCCCCTTGGGGAGGAAGGGCCCCAAATGGGAGAAGGGGCCTTCCTTCGTGGGGGGAAAGGGTCGGGGCCTGGCAGGAGGGCCCTCGGAGGAAGGAAAGGCAGGCGGGATTCCGCGAGGGACTCCCTCGCCAGCCTTCCTCCCAAATGTCAAGGTCTATTTCCCCTGAACTCCATCTGCGTTTCAGTACTTTCAGTACTTTCTGTTGGTAATGAGATTTCAAAATGCCAAGTTTGGTTCAATTCCATTGTTGCAAGAGTTCAGGATGCTCTTTGTGTGTAAACTATAAATCCCAGAAACTGTAACTCCCAAATGTCAAAGTCTATTTTCCCCAAACTCCATCTGTGTTCACATTTGGGCAGTATTCATGCCACGTTTGTCCTGATCCAATATTGTTTGAGTCCACAGTGCTCTCTGGATGTAGGTGAACTACAACTCCAAAACCCAAGGTCAATGCCCACCAAACTCTTATAGTATTTTCTCTTGGTTATGGGAGTTCTGTGTGGGAAGTTTGTGTCTTTCTGCCATTCCTGCCAGGATATCTATGTTGAGTTCATCGAAACAGGCCCAGGTTTCACACTGAGTGTATAAATACATTTAAGAACATATTAACTATATGTATGACTGTGTTAGAGTGTCGTTTTGTGTCATTTTGGTTGGTGGTGTATAAATACATTCAAAAACATATTAACTATATGTATGACTGTGTTAGAGTGTCGTTTTGTGTCATTTTGGTTGGTGGTGTATAAATACATTCAAAAACATATTAACTATATGTATGACTGTGTTAGAGTGTCGTTTTGTGTCATTTTGGTTGGTGGTGTATAAATACATTTAAAAACATATTAACTATATGTATTACTGTGTTAGAGTGTCGTTTTGTGTCATTTTGGTTAGTGGTGTGCCCCAGGATTTGGTCAGTGTAAAAAGTGTGCCGCGGCTCAAAAAAGGTTGGGAAACACTGGTCTACTGAACAAGCCAGTACCTGCCGCGTACGTTGCTTAAGTCACATTGACCGACCGTCTGCGCAGGGTTGCATACTTCGCACTTTAACAACACAACCGTTCAATGCTGAGGCTTCCCACCCAAATGGAACTGTAGAGGAGAGTCTCCTGAACAAGACAGTACCTGCCGCAGACCAGTACCGCCATCTGTTGAGCAGTTACGAAGGTGGAGGCATAACTTTTCATTCAACCCTAGTAGATATCCATATCCAGCCATATCTATCTATCTATCTATCTGTCTGTCTGTCTGTCTGTCTATCTATCTATCTGTCTGTCTGTCTGTCTATCTATCTATCTATCTATCTATCGCCACATTAGTTGTTGTTGTTGTTGTTGTTCTCTCCACTTACGTTGAAAGAGGCCAAGGCTTCGGAGACGCTCTTCTCGATGAACTCGTCGGTGATCCTCCGGGAAGGGTGCTCGTTGAAGACGGAATTCATCAGGGCGATCTTGGCCGCGCTCCTCCGGGCCTCGGCTTTCGTGGGGCAGAACTGCGAGAAATGGAGAGAGAGAGAGTAACATCACCAATGGTGCGCCCAGCATGCGCCATTCCCCCCACATCCTGAAGCCGTTAGGAGTGGGGTTTGCAAAGCCCAGCCACTTCAACGCGGGCAGACGAAGTCAGCGCGTATTCCTCGCCAAAGGAAACATCCCTGTCGACACAATTAATTCGCCTAAACCAAGCATGGGCGAACTTCGGCCTTCGCGGTGTTTTGGACTCCAACTCCCACCATTCCTCACAGCCTCAGACTGTTTATTATTTTTCTCTATTATTATTATTTTACCCTATTATTACTGCTATTACATTTCCATTATTTTTCTCTATTATTACATTTATTTTACACTCTTATTACTGTTATTATTAAACTTCTATTATTTTACTCTATTATTATCATTTATATTACATTTATTATTTTATTCTATTATTATTTTATTACTGCTATTTATTTCCATTATTTTCCTCTATTTTATTACATTTATTTTACTCGATTATTACTGTTATTATTACACTTGTATTATTTTACTCTATTATTATCATTTATATTACATTTATTATTTTATTCTATTATTATTTTACTCGATTATTACTGCTATAACATTTTCATTATTTTACTCTATTATTACATTTATTTTACACTCTTATTACTGTTATTATTACACTTGTATTATTTTACTCTATTATTATCATTTATATTACATTTATTATTTTATTCTATTATTATTATTATTATTACTATAACATTTTCATTATTTTACTATTATTACATTTATTTTACACTCTTATTACTGTTATTATTACTTGTATTATTTTACTCTATTATTATCATTTATATTACATTTATTATTTTATTATATTATTATTATTTTCCTCTATTATTACTGCTATTACATTTCCATTATTTTCCTCTATTTTATTACATTTATTTTACTCGATTATTACTGTTATTATTACACTTGTATTATTTTACTCTATTATTATCATTTATATTACATTTATTATTTTATTCTATTATTATTTTACTCGATTATTACTGCTATAACATTTTCATTATTTTACTCTATTATTACATTTATTTTACACTCTTATTACTGTTATTATTACACTTGTATTATTTTACTCTATTATTATCATTTATATTACATTTATTATTTTATTCTATTATTATTTTAATCGTTTATTATTATTTTCATTATTTTACTCTATTATTACATTTATTTTACACTCTTATTACTGTTATTATTACACTTGTATTATTTTACTCTATTATTATCATTTATATTACATTTATTATTTTATTCTATTATTATTATACTCGATTATTACATTTATTTTACACTCTTATTACTGTTATTATTACACTTGTATTATTTTACTCTATTATTATCATTCATATTACATTTATTATTTTATTCTATTATTATTTTACTCGTTTATTACTGCTATAACATTTCCATTATTTTACTCCAACGTGGCCAAAGAGGTAATCAGAGAGTAAAATAAATGTAATAATAATAATAGAATAAAATGATAAATTTAATAATAGAGGAAAATAATAATTGTAATAATAGAGAAAAATAATAAATGTAATAGTAATAATAGAGTAAAATAACAAATTTTATAATAATAAAGTAATAAATATATAATAAGGGTAAAATAATAATTTAATAATAAAATAAAATAATAAATGTAATAATAAATAGAGTAAAAAAATAAATGTAATAATAATTCTATTGCTTCATTTCCAACAGACCTCTGAAGATGCATTAGCCACAGATGCAGGCGAAACGTCAGGAGAGAACGCGACTGGAAAACCTACAGCCACCCAATCCCCATACCTGCGTGTTGGCCTCACCTGAAAGCTGCCGAAGCAGCTCCCTCCGGGGAGGGTGACGTAGCAGACGTAGGGGGGGCTGCTGGAGGGGACCATCTCGTAGACCACCAGCGCCCCGTTCTTGAGGTCGGCCCCTCGCGACTGCTTCATCTGCCAGAACTCCTGCAGGGCCTCCACCACGTTCACTGCCGGGACAGAAAAGGGTCACAACAATGCAGAGGGGAGGGGGGCGGTCCTGGAGATCCCGCCTCACTTCCTGCCCCTGCGAGAATGGCCCACGGTTCTTAACTAGGAGTCGTTTGTAAGCTGAGTGGTTGTAACTCAGGGCAACCTACATCTATATATATACAGATATATATGAGATAGATATAGTATCCTAGACCTGGAAGGGACCCCCAAAGGCCATCCAGTCCAGCCCTGTTCTTAACTATGTTTGTAAGTCAGATGTTTGTACTGCGGAGATTGCAGTATACACAATAAAAATAATCTATCTATGTAAATAATAAAAGTCAGTGTTTGCCGTCGGTGGTGCGGAGGGAGGAATATGTACCAGCGTTTCGATTGGCTATCACTGTGGGATTATTTGCATAAAGGGCTCTGATTGGCCAGCCTCAGAACTCCAACATTCTACGGCCCCAGACAGAGGGGATTGGTTGCCAGTGAAATGGTATTTGCATAAAAGACTCGGATTGGCCAACCACATTCCAACATTCTAAGGTGACTCCGAGGGAAAAGGAAAGGCCTCAGGAAGTCAGCCACTGTGGCGCACAGCAATGACGGATCAGGACCAAACTTGGCACACAGGGTCCAATGGCCCACTTCACAACCTGGTGTGGTTTAGTGCAGGATGGGCCACGAATGATGGGATTTGCAGTACCTTCACGTCATTCACTTCCCAAGCAACACTGTAGCCCCTATAAAACAGAGACCAGGCCCAAACTTGGCACACAGAGCCCCCACGACCCACTCTACATCCTGGTGCAGTTTGGAGAATGGGGGACCATGAATGATGGGACTTGCAGTACCTTCCCTCACTCCCAGAGACCGCTGCAACCCTCATCCAGAGAATGATCAAGACCAAATGTGACACACACAGGCCCCATGACCCACTCTACACCCTGGTGCTGTTTGGAGGGGGATGGACCCTGGCCAATGGGACTCGCAGTACCTTCACTAAGTTCCTGAGACCACTGCAAGCCACATAAACATCTAATAGGAACCAACCTTGGCACACAATGCCTTCCTCAAAGAACCCGGGCACCGCCGGGCCCTCAGCTAGTATAGTAATAATCATGAGATATAATATAATTCTAATAATAATATATAATGTAATACATCCCAAAATATATATAACATAAGATTCCTCTCACTTCCTGTTTTCTCAGTCCCTACGTTCTGAACTAGGAGTTGTTTGTGAGTTGGACGTTTTGTACCAAGGGGACTGCGTGAATATATAAAAATAATTATATAATAATACTAACAATATATATAATCATAATATATAACCATTATACAATTATTATTATTATTATATACTGTAATAATCCTAAATATATTTAAGTTTCCTCCTAGTCCCATTCTCAACTAGTTATTGATTGTAACTCAGGGACTGCCTGTATATATGCAATAATAATATAGTAATGCTACTTATATATAATACTAGCTGAACCCGGCACGCGTTGCTGTGCCCTATTTTGGAGATGTGGTTAAGTCTGAGTATGTAAGGGTTTGTATTGATGTTGGGTAGTCTGGTGGATAGTAAATTTAGGAAAGAATTGAAGTAGGAAGGACAAGGAGGGTAGGGGGGGTGGGCATACGTGTGTCTAATGTTTGTTTTTCTGTATTATTTATCTCTCTGTCTCTCTCTCTGTGTGTGTGTGTCTCTCTCTCTGTCCTGGTCTGTATGTCTGTATCAATCTGTAGTAGTATGTGTCTTTGTGTGTATCTTTTTGTCGTTGATTAATCTTACCTTTTTCTTGGTGTTTTTTCCCCTGTATGTGGCGGTGGGGGGGGGGTGCTGTTTGAAGCAGTTGGGAGGATGGGAGGAGGCAGCGGAGGGGGCGGAGGAAGCGGCCATGGCGGCGGTAGTTTGTGGCTGCTTTCGGACAAGGCGTGGGCTGCTAGGGGACTACGGCTCCCAGAAGGCTTCGCGCGGCCATTGTGGCCTTTTTCCGGTGCTGTTTCCGCCCCTTATTTGGAGTGAGTGAGCGCGGAGCCCTCTGGGAGTTGTAGTCCCGTGGGTGTGCCGTTCTCCCTCGGCGTTTAGTTGGCTGTCCTGGTGGAGGGTCGTGCGGGCACGACGTTGGCGGCGTCCTTCCGGGATGTTGGTGTTGTGTGGCATGCGGCGTCCGTGCTGGTGTGGTCCGGGGGCCGCGTGGAGGATGTGGTTTCCTTGGTGTCAGGAATGTTTGGTAAGCGGTGGAGGAGGGGGGCATGGCGTTGGATGTTGCACATGCGTGTTATTGTGATGGTTGTATGGCGGCCATGTTGTGTGTGGGGTTGTTTGCGCATGCGTGTCAATGTTGTTTTTTGGGGGATGTTTTGGGGGTGTTGTGTTGGTTTTTGGGGTGTTTTAGTGGGTGGGTGATGTACCTCGGGGTGGGGGTGAGTGGCCCTGGGTTTTGTTGTGTGTGTGGGGAATGTAGTTTTGGCGTGCATTTGCCCCGTTGCACGACCACTTCCCTTTTATATATATATAAGATAATAATGCTACGTATATTTTCAGCAGTACCATAGTATTATTATATTTTTAAATTTTATTTACCGCATTTGTATAACTCGTTTGTAACTCAGGGACAGCCTGCAACTCCATCTTTTGGAGTTTTTACTATCTTTTACAACCTTCTTCAGCATGATGCTCCAAAGGGCCACAGCAGACCTCGAAGAAGACGGTGTATATATACGCTTATCGAACTGATGGCAGCTTGTTCAACTTAAGCTGCCTGAGGGCTCACAATAAGACTCTAAACTATCTAGTCCGTGAGCTGCTTTTTGCCGATGATGCAACCCTGCAGCACCTCACATCCTGCTTTGCAACAGCCGCAGAGCCGTTTGGGCTGGAAGTCAGCCTGAAGGAAACTGAAGTCCTCTACCAGCCCGCACCACAGGAAGAACACCATCATCCCCACGTCAGCATAGGCACCTCTGTGCTTAAGTCAGTTCAGCAGTTCACCTCCCTGGGAAGCATCATCTCTTCAGGCGCCAAGATTGATCAAGACATAGATCACAGATTAGCAAAGGCATAGAGTGCATTCAGAAGGTTTCACAAAAGAGTCTGGAGCAACAAGCACCTGAGGCAAAGCACCAAAATCAGTGTGTACAGAGCGATCGTACTGTCCATTCTCCTCTATGGGTCTGAAACATGGGTGACCTATCGGCAACAGCTACGACTCCTCGAACGCTTTCATCAGCGCTGTCTTCGCACAATCCTAAATATACACAGGACTGACTATGTGAGTAATGTGGCTGCCCTTGAGCAAGCAGGGGTCACCAGCGTTGAGGCCACGCTATTGAGAACAGAGCTGCGCTGGGCAGGGCACGAGGTCTCTAGGATGGAGGACCACCGCCTCCCAAAGATACTACTCTATGGTGAATTCACCACGGGTCAGCGCAAGAGAGGCGTCTCCAAAAAGAGATACAAGGACTCCCTGAAACAACACCTCGGGCTCGGCCAGATTGATCACCAACAATGGTCCACCCTGGCCTCACATCGGGAGGCATGGAGACGCACTCTCCACAATGTTGCGGAAGACACCCCGAACGGGTCTCGAAGAGAAACGACAACGCAGAAAGAACCGCAACTTGGAAACAACATCATCCAAGGAGACTTCCTGCTGTGCTTTCTGCAACCGGACTTGCCTGTGTAGAAGAAGAAGTAAGTGTTCGGCAGGAGGGGGAAGAAAGGGCGCGAAGGGGGAGGAAGAGGTCTCTGTCGAAAGCTGGCATGGGCAAACTTGGACCCTCCAGATGTTTTGGACTCCAACTCCCACCATTCCTAGCAGCCTCAGGCCCTTTTCCCTCCCCCCCCCCCTCAGCCACTTAAGCAGGAAAGGGCCTCAGGCTGTTAGGAATGGTGGGAGTTGGAGTCCAAAGCACCCAGAGGGCCAAAGTTTTCCCATGCCTGTTTGAGGGACCTTAAAGTGGTGAGCCTCCTTCCAACATTGTGATTATGGATAGAAAACAATCAACAACATAACATTGTTTGAGTCCACACTGCTCTCTGGGTGTAGGTGAACTACAACTTCCAAACTCAAGGTCAATTCCCAAGCAAACCCTTTCAGTACTTTCTGTTGGTAATGAGAGTTCAATAGGCCAAGTTGGGTTCAATTCCATTGTTGCAAGACTTCAGGATGCTCTTTGATTGCGTGTTAACTATAAATCCCAGAAACTGTAACTCCCAAATGTCAAGGTCTATTTCCCCCAAACTCCATCTGTGTTCACATTTGGGCCTATTGAGTATTCGTGCCAAGTTTGGTCCTGATCCAACATTGTTTCAGTCCACAGTGCTCTCTGGATAAAGGTGAACTACAACTCCAAAACTCAAGGTCAATGCCCACCAAACTCTTATAGTATTTTCTCTTGGAAACAACATCACCCAAGGAGACTTCCTGCTGTGCTTTCTGCAACCGAACTTGCCTATCTCAGATTGGCCTTTCTAGTCATCAACGCGCTTGTAGAAAGCGTGGGATGAGTCCTTCCTGAATCTGAATCATCCAGTCCAGCTCTGTTCTTAACTGAGTCGGTTGTTTGTAACTCAGGGACAGCCTGCAACTCCAAGTTGGTGGTGCAGGGAGCGTATCCAACTTGCGGTCCTGCGTTCCGAGCTGCCTTTGAGGTTTGGCTTTTTGTAACAGGATGGAAAAACAGCCTCCGCGTCCCACGCAGAAACCCAAAGGATTGCTTTGGCGAGAGACGACCGGGGGAAGCAAGCTAGCGCGACGTCGACGCTCTCCAGGTTTCCATGAGGCCTTAACCTCAAAGTATGCAAACACTGCTGGCGATTTTTTTTTCAAAAACCTTAACGAAGAACAGCTTTGCAAAGCCTCTTTCCCTGGCTCCCGTCCGGCGGAGCTTGGCCGCCATTCGGACTGCAGTCTGCTTACAGTCGAGAACGGAAAGCGGCCTCTCCGCTGCCATTGCGTGCAAACCTCCCGCCAAAGCAATCCACGGCAATGCAATATAATATAATATATTGTATATACATATAACATTGATAATATTATAACGTAATGCAATATACTACTACTACCAATAATATAATTATATATTTTATATTGCATGTAATATTACTAACAATATTACAGTATGCTGACAGCGAAATCCCGTGTGGATTGCGTATTCTCGTGATACTTGCTCCAAACCCGGAAGTAGGTATTTTTTTAAAAAAAACAATATTATTTATTTTATATTCAATTTTTATTTTTTATTAAAACTGTAATGTAATCTATTATATAAATGGGTTCACGTCATGTGATGTATCCCTCAAACAAAGAAACCATACAACGCAGAAACACAATACTTGCCAACAGAAATAGGCCTCAAGCAAGGTACGTTTGTAGCAAAGAAACTTTCCCCCCCAAAACCTAAAAGGCCCCCAAAACAACGAGTAAAAATAAAACTACATTTACCAGCATCCTCCGGGCCAGCCAAAGACTCACCCAGCCTCTACATTCTGAACAACATGATTGGCTGCCAATAAGGGCGGATTTGCATAACTGCTGCACTGGCCAGCCAACATGAAAATTCCGAACCATAATAAACTGCCGAAACAGAATAAGGAAAAGGCCTGAGCCAATCCCCAACACAAACACCCAAATCACTACCAACCGAAAATTTACACCCCAAAAAATCACAGACCACGCCCAAAATTGACAGTAAGGCTTCATTACCTTGATTTCCCTAACTAGCCCTCACTTACTGGGAAGCTGTTTACGCTCTAAATTGACAGTAAGACTTCATTAACTTGATTCTCCCGACTAGGCCTCAGCTCATTGGACATTGTGTATGGCCTGAATTGACAGTAAGGCTTCATTAACTTGATTCTCCCGACTAGGCCTCAGCTCATTGGACATTGTGTATGGCCTGAATTGACAGTAAGGCTTCATTAACTTGATTCTCCCGACTAGGCCTCAGCTCATTGGACATTGTGTATGGCCTGAATTGACAGTAAGGCTTCATTAACTTGATTCTCCCGACTAGGCCTCAGCTCATTGGACATTGTGTATGGCCTGAATTGACAGTAAGACTTCATTAACTTGATTCTCCCGACTAGCCCTCAGCTCATTGGACATTGTGTATGGCCTGAATTGACAGTAAGGGTTCATTAACTTGATTTTCCCGACTAGCCCTCAGCTCATTGGACATTGTGTATGGCCTGAATTGACAGTAAGGCTTCATTAACTTGATTCTCCGACTAGGCCTCAGCTCATTGGACATTGTGTATGGCCTGAATTGACAGTAAGGCTTCATTAACTTGATTCTCCCGACTAGGCCTCAGCTCATTGGACATTGTGTATGGCCTGAATTGACAGTAAGGCTTCATTAACTTGATTCTCCCGACTAGGCCTCAGCTCATTGGACATTGTGTATGGCCTGAATTGACAGTAAGGCTTCATTAACTTGATTCTCCCGACTAGCCCTCAGCTCATTGGACATTGTGTATGGCCTGAATTGACAGTAAGGCTTCATTAACTTGATTCTCCCGACTAGGCCTCAGCTCATTGGACATTGTGTATGGCCTGAATTGACAGTAAGGCTTCATTAACTTGCTGTTCCTAACTAGGCCTCAGCTCATGGGACGTTGTGTATGGCCTGAATTTACAGTAACCTACCTTGGCACACAGAGCCCGACCATGCATGATGGGACTTGAAGTACCACCATGGGAAAACGGGATTTGTAGTACTTCAAAACCCATCCTTCCCCACAGACCACTGTGGCCCAGAAACAAAACCAAAAAAGACCCAACAAGGCACACCAAGCCCACCAAGACCCACACACCATCCAACTGCAGTTTAGAGGAGGGCACACCGTGGATGAGTGGACTTTCTCGCATCTCCTAAAAAGGGCACAGCAACGCGTGCCGGGTACAGCTAGTGTAATATAATATAATATATATACATGTAATATTGATAATATTATAATGTAATATACTTTTTTTTTCTCGGCATTAATTCGCGAACAAAGATTCTTAGGGAGGACTCATCCGCATTGATGACTAGAAAGGCCAATCTGAGATAGGCAAGTTCGGTTGCAGAAAGCACAGCAGGAAGTCTCCTTGGGTGATGTTGTTTCCAAGAGAAAATACTATAAGAGTTTGGTGGGCATTGACCTTGAGTTTTGGAGTTGTAGTTCACCTATATCCAGAGAGCACTGTGGACTGAAACAATGTTGGATCAGGACCAAACTTGGCATGAATACTCAATATGCCCAAATGTGAACACAGATGGAGTTTGGGGGAAATAGACCTTGACATTTGGGAGTTACAGTTTCTGGGATTTATAGTTAACACGCAATCAAAGAGCATCCTGAACTCTTGCAACAATGGAATTGAACCCAACTTGGCCTATTGAACTCTCATTACCAACAGAAAGTACTGAAAGGGTTTGCTTGGGAATTGACCTTGTGTTTGGAAGTTGTAGTTCACCTACACCCAGAGAGCAGTGTGGACTCAAACAATGTTATGATATGTTGTTGCTTGTTTTCTATCCATAATCACAATGTTGGAAGGAGGCTCACCACTTTAAGGTCCCTCAAACAGGCATGGGAAAACTTCGGCCCTCTTGGTGCTTTGGACTCCAACTCCCACCATTCCTACCAGCCTGAAGCCCTTTCCTGCTTAAGTGGCTGAGGGGGGGAAAGGGAGAAGGGCCTGCGGCTGCTAGGAATGGTGGGAGTTGGAGTCCAAAACACCTGGAGGGTCCAAGTTTGCCCATGCCAGCTTTCGACAGAGACCTCTTCCTCCCCCTTCGCGCCCTTTCTTCCCCCTCCTGCCGAACACTTACTTCTTCTTCTACACTGCCGCTTCTGCCGCCATTTTGATCCGAGGGGGCACTGTGGACTCAACAATGTTGGATCAGGACCAAACTTGGCATGAATACTCAATATGCCCAAATATGAACGCAGATGGAGTTCAGTGGAAATAGACCTTGACATTTGGGAGTTGTAGTTGCTGGGATTTATAGTTCCCCTACAATCAAAGAGCATTCCGAACCCCACCAATGATAGAACTGGGCCAAACTTCCCACACAGAACCCCCGGGAGGCAAGAGGAGGTCTCTACTTGGGGAAAGGGAGGCGGGCCTTCCCAATCATAGAGAGGGAGAGACCAAGTAGACAACGGGTGGGGGAGGGGGGTGGTTGTAATTTTGTGCCTTTATAGAGGTACGTTTCTTAAGGTTTTTATACTTCAACACACTAGACTCTCCGCACTCCCCTCCTGGAGGTTCCAATTTCCCACGGCACACCGGATGATCGCTCACGGCACACTGGTTGGGAAACACTGGGTTAGTGTTTTAGCTCTCCCTCCTAACTTGGTCCAATCTGCAAACCCGATAAGCACAGATCATTAAGTCATTAATAAAGATAGTGAACCCAGTCCTGGGCCCAGGACCGAACCCTCGTCATGGCCCTCCGCTTGTCACGTTTTTCCAGGATGAACCATTGGGGAGAAAGCCAAAGGCTCCCTTCTCCAAAGCTCTGGCAAAGAAAGGAAAAGCTTCGCGCTCCCTTTGTTTACAGCTGGTGATTTACATCCTTGGCTCACAAAGCCCGGTCCCAGCCTTGCGGACGGCGGCACATCTGACTTGCATATTAAACAGGAGGGAATTAAGCGGTTCCACATGGGCCCGGAGCCATGCAATATCGCTGGAAAGGGGCCCACGGCGCCGGCACCAGTCGCTCCAAAGCTGGGCCTCTAGACTAGAGCTAGAGAAAGGACTTACAAACAACTCCTAGTTAAGAATGGGGCTGAATCAACAAGAAGTGAGAATTAAATATAATATAATATATATATTTACGACATTTATATGCCGCCCTTCTCACCTAGAAGGGGACTCAAAGCTGCTTACAAGTAATATGTAAATGCAATATATTATATTACTATTATTACCAAAGCACAATATTAGTATGTTCATTAGTGTGTGTGTGTTTGTGTGTGTGTATATATATATATATATATATATATATATATGTTACACTGTATTATATTATAATATTATATATTATGAGAAGTAATATTTCTATTATAATGTAATACAAAATAATAACGTAATTATACATTTTATATTATATGTAATATTACTAATGATATTACCGTACAATGACATAGTACAATCTATTATATAAATGGGTTCACGTCATGTGATGTATACCTCAAACAAAGAAACCTTACAACGCAGAAACACAATACTTGCCAACAGAAATAGGCCTCAAGCAAGGTACGTTTGTAGCAAAGAAACTTTCCCCCCCAAAACCTAAAAAGCCACCAAAACAACGAATAAAAATAAAACTACATTTACCAGCATCCTCCGGGGCAGCCAAAGACTCACCCAGCCTCTACATTTTGAACAACATGATTGGCTGCCAATAAGGGCGGATTTGCATAACTGCTGCACTGGCCAGCCAACATGAAAATTCCGATCCATAATAAACTGCCAAAACAGAATAAGGAACAGGCCTGAGTCAATCCCCAACACAAACACCCAAATCACTTCCAACCGAAAATTTACACCCCAAAAAATCACAGACCACACCCAAAATTGACAGTAAGGCTTCATTAACTTGATTTCCCTAACTCGCCCTCACTTACTGGGAAGCTGTTTACGCTCTAAATTGACAGTAAGGCTTCATTAACTTGATTTCCCTAACTAGCCCTCACTTACTGGGAAGCTGTTTACGCTCTAAATTGACAGTAAGGCTTCATTAACTTGATTCTCCCGACTAGGCCTCAGCTCATGGGACATTGTGTATGGCCTGAATTGACAGTAACCTACCTTGGCACACAGAGCCCCGACCATGCATGATGGGACTTGAAGTACCACCATGGAAAATGGGATTTGTAGTACTTCAAAACCCATCATTCCCCACAGACCACTGTGGCCCAGAACCAAGACCAATAAAGACCCAACTTGGCACACCATGCCCCCCATGACCCACACTCCATCCCACTGCAGTTTAGAGGAGGGCACACCGTGGATGATTGGACTTTCTCGCATCTCCTAAAAAGGGCACAGCAACGCGTGCCGGGTAAAGCTAGTGTATGTGTGTGTGTATATATATATATATATATATATATAATGTTACACTGTATTATATTATAATATTATATATTATGAGAAGTAATATTTCTATTATAATGTAATACAAAATAATAACATAATTATACATTTTATATTATATGTAATATTACTAATAATATTACCGTACAATGACATAGTACAATATAGTAATATATACTGATATTGTACTACGCTATTAATAATATTAGTGAAACAAGGTTGTGTTCTTGCACCAACCCTATTTACAATCTTCTTCAGCATGATGCTCCAAAGGGTTACGGCAGACCTCGAAGAAGAAGAGGGCATATATATATACGCTATCGTACTGATGGTAGCTTGTTCAACTTAAGCCGTCTGAGGGCTCGCACAAAGACTCTGAACTATCTAGTCCGTGAGCTGCCTTTTGCCGACGACGCTGCCCTTGTCGCCCATTCAGAAGCAGCCCTGCAGCGCCTCACATCCTGCTTTGCAACAGCTGCAGAGCTGTTTGGGCTGGAAGTCAGACTGAAGAAAACGGAAGTCCTCTACCAGCCCGCACCACAGGAAGAACACCATCATCCCCACGTCAGCATAGGCACATCTGTGCTTAAGTCCGTTCAGCAGTTCACCTCCCTGGGAAGCATCATCTCTTCAGGCGCCAAGATTGAGAAAGAGATACATCACAGATTAGCAAAGGCATAGAGTGCATTCGGAAGGCTTCACAAAAGAGTAGAGGACTTCCTTTTTCTTCAGGCTGAACAGACTTAAGCACAGATTTGCCTATGCTGACATGGGGATGGTGGTGCTCTTCCTGTGCTGTGGGCTAGTAGAGGACTTCCATTTTCTTCAGAGCACGTCTCTAGGATGGAGGACCACCGCCTCCCAAAGATACTACTCTATGGTGAGCTCGCCACGGGTCAGCGCAAGAGAGGCGCCCCAAAAAAAGACTTATAAGGACTCCCTGAAACAACATCTCAGGCTCGGCCAGATTGATCACCAACGATGGTCCACCCTGGCCTCACATCGGGAGGCATGGAGGCGCACTCTCCACACTGCTGCAGCCTCTTTCAAGAAGACACGCCGAACGGGTCTCGAAGAGAAACGACAACGCAGAAAGAACCGCAACTTGGAAACAACATCACCCAAGGAGACTTCCTGCTGTGCTTTCTGCAACCGGACTTGGCTATCTCAGATTGGCCTTTATATAATTAATATTTATAAACACATATTTATATAAGAGCATAAATAAATTATATTCTAATTCTCCAAAAGTACATTATTGTTGTTTTTATCACATATATAATTAATATTTCGAAATACACATTTATATAAAAATATAAACATAATATGAACACAATAAGAATTTATATTCTTATTATATAGTATTTTCTTTGTATATTATTTAAATATTATTTTATTATTATGTTTATTCATATTCTAATTATTTATATTATTTATATATTATTAATATTATTATTATATTTATTTATATTCTAATTATTTATATTATTTACATATTTATTATTTTTATTTATATTTTAATTATTTATAATATTTATATATTATTTATATTTTTATGTTTATTTATATTCTAATTTATATTATTTATATATTATTTATATATTATTTTTATACATATTATGTTTTTTATATTCTACTTATTTATATTATATATATTATTTATATTATTATTATAATTATTTAATTATTTATATTATTTATATATTATTATTATGTTTATTTATATTCTAATTATTTATATTATTTACATATTTATTATTTTTATTTATATTTTAATTATTTATAATATTTATATATTATTTATATTTTTATGTTTATTTATATTCTAATTTATATTATTTCTATATTATTTATATATTATTTATATTTTTGTTTATTTATATTCAAATTATTTATATTACTTATATATTATTTATATATTTATTATGTTTTTTATATTCTACTTATTTATATTATATATATATATATTATATATTATTTATATTGTTATTATAATTATTTATATTCTAATAATTTATATTATTTATATATTACTTATATATTATTCAAATATTCTAATTATTTATGTTATTTATATTTTTATGTTTATTTATATTCTAATTTATATTATTTATATATTATTTTGATATATATTATGTTTTTTATATTCTACTTATATATATTATTTATATTATTACTATAATTATTTAATTATTTATATTATTTATATATTATTATTATGTTTATTTATATTCTAATTATTTATATTATTTACATATTTATTATTTTTATTTATATTTTAATTATTTATAATATTTATATATTATTTATATTTTTATGTTTATTTATCTAATTTATATTATTTATATATATATAATGTTTATTTATATTCTAATTATTTATATTATTTATATATTTATTATGTTTTTTAATATTTTACTTATTTACATTATATATATATTATATTATTTATATTGTTATTATAATTATTTATATTCTAATAATTTATATTATTTATATATTACTTATATATTATTCAAATATTCTAATTATTTATATGTTATTTATATATTATTTACATTATTATTATGTTTATTTATATCCTAATTATTTATATTATTTATATTCTAAATCTCCAAGTACACTGTTATTATTTTTTATAATATGTATACATATCTATATAATAAGAATATAAATAATAAACATAATAATAATAGCCATATAATAATAATAGAATGAGACTATCAAGAAACAGAGGAGGGCGTTCTGCGCATGCGCGCGGGCATCTGCCTGCTCTGATCTGTCAGGTTCGCCTCTCGCTGTTCAGCGAAGACCGTTTCGCGCATGCGCAGCACACCCCAGAGAGTGCCTGAGAGGACGGCGAGCGCGTTCTGCGCCTGCGCGAGGGGGCCCTCACCTCGCCCGTAGCCCTGCGTGTGCTTGGCGAAGCTGCGCACCACGGCGTCCACGGCTTCCCTCAGCCCCGTCGGAGGGCCGCCCGTCCCGGCGAAGGCCAGGCCGGGAAACAGCGGGGGAGGCGGCGGCGGGAGGACCAGCGGCGGAGGAGGCGGAGCCGTAGTCACGCCGGGGCGGAGGGAGCGGAGGGCGCCGCCGACGCCCGGCTGGAGCCGCTGCGCGCGCAGAGAGTCCATCGCCTTGGCCTCCTCAGCCGCGAATGAACCCACTTCCGGTTTGCTTGCCTTTTTATCTCCTCGGGGGCGTGGCTGCGCCTGACGCGTACACCAATCACCGTTGCCTCAGTCGGAGGCGGGACTCCCTCGTGGCCAGTCGTCGTCGCCAATGTTGAGGGAGAGGGTTTTCAGTGTATCGAAAATGATTGACAGGAAAATAAGCAGCGAAATTGAGGCAAGTTAGCCAATCAGGAAACAGAATAACGAAGTGGGCGGGGCTTTCATGGATTCCACCCAATCGCCTCACGATATAAACGATTGACATATGACCAAAGAGGCTTAGGCAAGCAGGCAAAAAAGAACAACGAAGTGGGTGGGGCTGAGGAAAGCAGCCAATCGGGAAACGGAATAAGAAAGTGGGCGAGGCTTTGAAATAAACGATTGACACATGAGAAACGCGGCTGAGGAAAGCAGCCAATCGGGACACCGAATAACAAAGTGGGCGGGGCTTGTGATGGATTCTACTCAATCGCCTCACAATATCAACAACGCTGCTGAGCAAAGCAGCCAATCGGGAAACAGAATAAGAAAGTGGGCGGGGCTATGCTGGATTCCACTCAATCGCCTCACAATATCAGCAACGCGGCTGAGGAAAGCAGCCAATCGGGACACCGAATGACAAAGTGGGCGGGGCTATGCTGGATTCCACTCAATCGCCTCACAATATGAGCAACGCGGCTGAGGAAAGCAGCCAATCGGGACAGGGAATTACAAAGTGGGCGGGGTTTGTGATGGATTCGAACCAATCGCATCACGAAATAATTGATTGACAGCTTCCCACAACTTTTGGCTTTGTATGGTCAAAGTGGGCGTGGTCTTTTGCGGATTGTACCCACGGGGCTGAGGCAAGCAGCCAATCGGGAAAGGGTATTGAACAGAAGGGGCGGGGCTTGTGACGTTTCCGAACCAATCGCCTTCGCGAGAAGATTGGGAAACGAGCCGAGAAGCGGAATTGTGTCCTTCGCGCTCTGCCGTCCCTTTCCCGGAAGTGGGCCTCCCATTCGGTGGCTGAGGAGGCTCCGAGGCGGAGGGATGGAGCCCTGGGTCCGGTTCAGCGCCCAGAGCCAGGCCAAGGAGCGCGCCCTCAGGTGGGCCTCGCACTCGAGGGAGGCTTCGCGGCCGTGGCTAGGCCTCAGTGGCCTTCCCCACAGGCAGGGCCCTGGCAGTAGGGCCTGGCAGGCTTCGTTTGGGCCTACTCTTCCCCTCAGGCCTGGCCCAACTTGGGACTCCAACTCCCACAATCCCTAACAGGCAGGACTCCAGCTCCCACAGGCAGGCCCCTGGCAGTAGGGCCTGGCAGGCTCCGTTTGGGCCTACTCTTCCCCTCAGGCCTGGCCCAAGTTAGGACTCCAACTCCCACAATCCCTAACAGGCAAGACTCCAGCTCCCACAGGCAGGCCCTGGCAGTAGGGCCTGGCAGGCTCCGTTGCGGCCTACTCTTCCCCTCAGGCCTGGCCCAAGTTAGGACTCCAACTCCCACAATCCCTAACAGGCAAGACTCCAGCTCCCACAGGCAGGGCCCTGGCAGTAGGGCCTGGCAGGCTTCGTTGGGGCCTACTCTTCCCCTCAGGCCTGGCCCAAGTTGGGACTCCAACTCCCACAATCCCTAACAGGCAGGACTCCAACTCCCACAGGCAGGGCCCTGGCAGTAGGGCCTGGCAGGTTTCGTTGGGGCCTACTCTTCCCCTCAGGCCTGGCCCAAGTTGGGACTCCAACTCCCACAATCCCTAACAGGCAGGACTCCAGCTCCCACAGGCAGGGCCCTGGCAGTAGGGCCTGGCAGGCTCCGTTGCGGCCTACTCTTCCCCTCAGGCCTGGCCCAAGTTGGGACTCCAACTCCCACAACCCCTAACAGGCAGGACTCCAGCTCCCACAGGCAGGGCCTTGGCAGTAGGGCCTGGCAGGCTCCGTTGCGGCCTACTCTTCCCCTCAGGCCTGGCCCAAGTTGGGACTCCAACTCCCACAACCCCTAACAGGCAGGACACCAACTCCCACAGGCAGGGCCCTGGCAGTAGGGCCTGGCAGGCTCCGTTGCGGCCTACTCTTCCCCTCAGGCCTGGCCCAAGTTGGGACTCCAACTCCCACAACCCCTAACAGGCAGGACTCCAGCTCCCACAGGCAGGGCCCTGGCAGTAGGGCCTGGCAGGCTTCGTTGGGGCCTACTCTTCCCCTCAGGCCTGGCCCAACTTGGGACTCCAACTCCCACAATCCCTAACAGGCAGGACTCCAGCTCCCACAGGCAGGGCCCTGGCAGTAGGGCCTGGCAGGCTCCCCGTTGGGGCCTACTCTCCCACCCCTCAGGCCTGGCCCAACTTGGGACTCCAACTCCCACAATCCCTAACAGGCAGGACTCCAGCTCCCACAGGCAGGGCCCTGGCAGTAGGGCCTGGCAGGCTGGCAGGCTTCGTTGGGGCCTACTCTTCCCCTCAGGCCTGGCCCAAGTTGGGACTCCAACTCCCACAATCCCTAACAGGCAGGACACCATCTCCCACAGGCAGGGCCGTGGCAGTAGGGCCTGGCAGTAGGGCCTTCCCCTCAGGCCTGGCCCAAGTTGTGACTCCAACTCCCACAACCCCTAACAGGCAGGACTCCAGCTCCCACAGGCAGGGCCCTGGCAGTAGGGCTGGCACTCTTACTCCCTCAGGCCTGGCCCAAGTTGGGACTCCAACTCCCACAATCCCTAACAGGCAGGACTCCATCTCCCACAGGCAGGGCCTTGGCAGTAGGGCTTGGCAGGCTTCGTTTGGGCCTACTCTTCCCCTCAGGCCTGGCCCAAGTTGGGACTCCAACTCCCACAATCCCTAACAGGCAGGACTCCATCTCCCACAGGCAGGGCCTTGGCAGTAGGGCCTGGCAGGCTACGTTTGGGCCTACTCTTCCCCTCAGGCCTGGCCCAAGTTGGGACTCCAACTCCCACAATCCCTAACAGGCAGGACTCCAGCTCCCACAGGCAGGGCCCTGGCAGTAGGGCCTGGCAGGCTCCGTTGCGGCCTACTCTTCCCCTCAGGCCTGGCCCAAGTTGGGACTCCAACTCCCACAACCCCTAACAGGCAGGACTCCAGCTCCCACAGGCAGGGCCCTGGCAGTAGGGCCTGGCAGGCTACCCCCTAACAGGCAGGACTCCAGCTCCCACAGGCAGGGCCCTGGCAGTAGGGCCTGGCAGGCTTCGTTGGGGCCTACTCTTCCCCTCAGGCCTGGCCCAACTTGGGACTCCAACTCCCACAATCCCTAACAGGCAGGACTCCAGCTCCCACAGGCAGGGCCCTGGCAGTAGGGCCTAGCAGGCTCCGTTGGGGCCTACTCTTCCCCTCAGGCCTGGCCCAACTTGGGACTCCAACTCCCACAATCCCTAACAGGCAGGACACCAACTCCCACAGGCAGGCCCCTGGCAGTAGGGCCTGGCAGGCTTCGTTGGGGCCTACTCTTCCCCTCAGGCCTGGCCCAAGTTGGGACTCCAACTCCCACAATCCCTAACAGGCAGGACTCCATCTCCCACAGGCAGGGCCTTGGCAGTAGGGCTTGGCAGGCTTCGTTTGGGCCTACTCTTCCCCTCAGGCCTGGCCCAAGTTGGGACTCCAACTCCCACAATCCCTAACAGGCAGGACTCCATCTCCCACAGGCAGGGCCTTGGCAGTAGGGCTTGGCAGGCTTCGTTTGGGCCTACTCTTCCCCTCAGGCCTGGCCCAAGTTGGGACTCCAACTCCCACAATCCCTAACAGGCAGGACTCCAGCTCCCACAGGCAGGGCCCTGGCAGTAGGGCCTAGCAGGCTCCGTTTGGGCCTACTCTTCCCCTCGGGCCTGGCCCAACTTGGGACTCCAACTCCCACAATCCCTAACAGGCAGGACACCAACTCCCACAGGCAGGGCCTTGGCAGTAGGGCTTGGTTGGCTTCGTTTGGGCCTACTCTTCCCCTCAGGCCTGGCCTAAGTTGGGACTCCAACTCCCACAATCCCTAACAGGCAAGATTCCAACTCCCACAGGCAGGCCCCTGGCAGTAGGGCCTGGCAGGCTTCGTTGGGGCCTACTCTTCCCCTCAGGCCTGGCCCAACTTGGGACTCCCAACTCCCACAACCCCTAACAGGCAGGACACCAACTCCCACAAGTAGGGCCCTGGCAGTAGGGCCTGGCAGGCTTCGTTGGGGCCTACCCTTCCCCTCAGGCCTGGCCCAACTTGGGACTCCAACTCCCACAATCCCTAACAGGCAGGAGACCAACTCCCACACGCAGGGCCCTGGCAGTAGGGCCTGGCAAGCTCCGTTGGGGCCTACTCTTCCCCTCAGGCTCCAGGCCCCTCCCTCTCGGGCCTGGCCCAACTTGGGACTCCAACTCCCACAATCCTTAACAGGCAGGGTTCTGACCATTCCCCCTCGTCATTGGCATTGTGGGCCAAGGTTGGTCTCCATCCGTCATTTCGGTGGCTTGCAGTGCTCTCAGGAAGATAGTGAAGGTACTGCAAATCCCATTGTGCATGGCCCATCCTCCTCCAAAAACCACCAGGAGGTAGAGTGGGTCACGGGGGCTCTGTGTGCCAAGTTTGGTCTACATTGGTCATTGGATGAGGGTCGCATTGTTTTCAGGAAGTGCGTGAAGGTACTGCAAGTCCCATCATCCGTGGTACGCCCTTCTCCAAACTGCAGTAGGATGTAGAGTGGGTCACGGGGGCTCTGTGTGCCAAGTTTGGCCTTGATCAGTCATTGGATGAGGGTCACAGCGCCCTCAGGAAGTGAGTGAAGGTACTGCAAGTCCCATCATCCATTGTCTGTCCTCCTTCAAACTGCAGCAGGATGTAAACAGGATGTAAACAGAGCGTAAACAGCTTCCCAGTAAGTGAGGGCTAGTTAGGGAAATCAAGTTAATGAAGCCTTACTGTCAATTCAGAGCGTAAACAGCTTCCCAGTAAGTGAGGGCTAGTTAGGGAAATCAAGTTAATGAAGCCTTACTGTCAATTCAGAGCGTAAACAGCTTCCCAGTAAGTGAGGGCTAGTTAGGGAAATCAAGTTAATGAAGCCTTACTGTCAATTCAGAGCGTAAACAGCTTCCCAGTAAGTGAGGGCTAGTTAGGGAAATCAAGTTAATGAAGCCTTACTGTCAATTTAGAGCGTAAACAGCTTCCCAGTAAGTGAGGGCTAGTTAGGGAAATCAAGTTAATGAAGCCTTACTGTCAATTCAGAGCGTAAACAGCTTCACAGTAAGTGAGGGCTAGTTAGGGAAATCAAGTTAATGAAGCCTTACTGTCAATTTTGGGCGTGGTCTGTGTTTTTTCAGTTGGAAGTGATTTAGGTGTTTGTGTTGGGGATTGGCAGTTTATTATGGATCGGAATTTTCATGTTGGCTGGCCAGTGCAGCAGTTGTGCAGCAGTTATGCAAATCCGCTCTTATTGGCAGCCAATCATGTTGTTCAGAATGTAGAGGCTGGGTGAGTCTTTGGCTGCCCCGGAGGATGCTGGTAAATGTAGTTTCATTTTTACTCGTTGTTTTGGGGGCCTTGTAGGTTGGGGGGGGGGGAGTTTCTTTGCTACAAACGTACCTTGCTTGAGGCCTATTTCTGTTGGCAAGTATTGTGTTTCTGCGTTGTATGGTTTCTTTGTTTGAGGTATACATCACATGACGTAAACCTTCTTCACCCAGAGGGTCATTGGGTTATGGAACTCACTTCCAGAGGAGGTTGTGACAGCGGTCAGCCTGGACAGCTTCAAGGCAGGATTAGACAGATTCATGGATACCAAGGGAATCCGTAGTTACTGAAATGGACATCCAAGTGCCACCTCTGTGTTGATGGAGGCAGGCAGGATTTCCCGGTACTGGTTGTGGGGGGTCGGGAGCAGGTGAGGGTTTTGCCCTCCTTTCTGCTAGAGATCCCTGTGTACAACTAGTGGGCCACTGTGTGACACAGAATGCTGGACTAGATGGGCTGAGGCCCGATTCAGCATGGCTCTTCTTATGTTCTTATGTTCTTATGACGTGAACCCATTTATATAATAGATTATATTGTATTACATTATTACTAAATGTTAATGATGGTGCTGGGAGGCTCCTTTTGGGGCCTAGTCTTGATTCGATCTGCTTTTTCCTGCCTAGGGCTGCCCAGTATGCCTGCACTTTGCTCGGATACACCCTCCGAAAGAATGGGGCCAGCCCCGGCTTCCTGGCCAGCGTCACGCAGCTCGAGGCCCACCTCAGCCTCGGCCGCAAACGTGAGTTAATATTTCATGCTTAATCATTACAGAGCAGTCGTTAATGATTAATTAGGCTTGAACTTTAAGGAGATGCTCAAGGTATTATTAATTATATCTTTAAAAAATATCAATACATGCATTTATATCTTGTTTTAAGGAGCTGTCAAATTATTATTGTTATTGTTATTATTTATATCTTACTTTAAAAAGCTGTCCAATGTATAATAATAATAATAGTATTATTTAGTATTATTAACATCACTACTGACCAAAAGGTCATGAGTTCGAGGCCAGCCCGTGTCGGAGTGAGCTCCCGACCCAAATTGTGTAGCTTGTTGTCGACCTTTATATATTTATTTATTTATTATTTTGTTGTATTATTTTATATTATTTAGTGCATTTTTAATGATTTATTTACTTGTGTTTTGTATTATTCTATGGTAATGCATTGTTGGGCTTGGCCTCATGTAAGCCTGTTGGGGAGCGCTAAAGATCGTCCAGTCCAGCCCTGTTCTTAACTGTGAGTTCTGTGTGAGTTGCATGTATGTAACTCGGGGCCCCTTTCCCTCTTCCAGTCTTCCGCCTGGGGAACTCGGCCGAGGCGCTGGAGGCGGCCAAGAGGGCCATCCACCTCTCGGACGTGGTCCTGCGCTTCTGCATCACCGTCAGCCACCTCAACCGGGCCATGTACTTCGCCTGCGACAACATCCTCTGGGCCGGGCGGGCCGGCCTTGTCCCTCACATGGACCTGGAGAAGTGGAGCCAGCGCTCCTTCCGGTGAGAACAGGCACCTCCCTTGTGCTCATAGAATGACTGGGTAATAGAACCGGAAGAGACTACGTGGGCCGTGTAGTCCAACCCCCTTCGCCCTTCATGCAGGCAAAGCACACTCAAAGTACCCCCCCACAGATGACCATCCAGCCTCTGTTTCCAAGTTTCCAAGGACTACTTGTGTGTATATGTGGGTGTATCATAATAACATATCATAATATAATATAATCATAATATAATATAATATCATAATATAATTTATCATATTATAATATAATATATCATACTATAATCCTAATATAATATAATATATATCATAATCTATTATATAAATGGGCTCACGTCATGTGATGTATACCTCAAACAAAGAAACCATACAACGCAGAAACACAATACTTGCCAACAGAAATAGGCCTCAAGCAAGGTACGTTTGTAGCAAAGAAACTTTCCCCCAAAACCTAAAAGGCCCCCAAAACAACGAGTAAAAATAAAACTACATTTACCAGCATCCTCGGGGCAGCCAAAGACTCACCCAGCCTCTACATTCTGAACAACATGATTGGCTGCCAATAAGGGCGGATTTGCATAACTGCTGCACTGGCCAGCCAACATGAAAATTCCGATCCATACTAAACTGCCAAAACAGAATAAGGAAAAGGCCTGAGCCAATCCCCAACACAAACACCCAAATCACTTGCAACCAAAAATTTACACCCCAAAAAATCACAGACCACGCCCAAAATTGACAGTAAGGCTTCATTAACTTGATTTCCCTAACTAGGCCTCACTTACTGGGAAGCTGTTTACGCTCTGAATTGACTGTCAGGCTTCATTAACTTGATTCTCCCGACTAGGCCTCAGCTCATTGGACATTGTGTATGGCCTGAATTTACAGTAAGGCTTCATTAACTTGCTGTTCCTGACTAGGCCTCAGCTCATGGGACATTGTGTATGGCCTGAATTTACAGTAACCTACCTTGGCACACAGAGCCCCGACCATGCATGATGGGACTTGAAGTACCACCATGGAAAATGGGATTTGTAGTACTTCAAAACCCATCATTCCCCACAGACCACTGTGGCCCGGAACCAAGACCAATAAAGACCCAACTTGGCACACCATGCCCCCCACGACCCACACTCCATCCAACTGCAGTTTAGAGGAGGGCGCACCGTGGATGATTGGACTTTCTCGCATCTCCTAAAAAGGGCACAGCAACGCGTGCCGGGTACAGCTAGTATAATATAATCATACTAATACAGTAATATCTATCTATGTATATAATAAAAGTCAGTCCCCAAGCTATTATAATATAAATGTATGTATATACTGTATATATATAATGTAATATAATCATATTAATAATATATAATATAAATGTATGTATATACACAATGTAATATAATATTAATATATATTCTAATCATACTAATAATATGTAATATAATATAATATCATACAAAATATATATAGTATAAATGTATGTCTATATATTATACTATATTGTAATATAATATAATAATATAAAATATTATAATCATACTAATAATATGTAATATTATCATAATATAATATAATAATACTAATAATATATAATATAAATGTATGTATGTATACAATGTAATATAATATTAATAATATATATTATAATCACTAATAATATGTAAAGTATTATCATAATATAATATCATCATACTAATGATATATAACATAAATATATGTCTATATAGTATAATAATATAAAGTAATATAATAATGTTAATAATATATAATATTATAATAGTACTAATATGTAATATCATAATATAATATAATCATACTAATAATATATAATATAAATGTATGTCTATATATTATAATACTATATTGTAATATAATATAATAATAAATTATAATATAATAATATGTAATATCATAATATAATCATACTAATAATATATAATATAAATATGTGTGTGTGTATATATATATTTATATATATAAATAGCTGTACCCGGCAGGCGTTGCTGTACCCTATTTACGAGATGCGAGAAAGTCTGAGTATGTAAGGGTTGGAATTGATGTGACTTATGGTTTTGGTGGGGTCATGGCTGTGTCGTTGTGGGTTGTTCTGGTGGGTGGGATGTTGAAGTCCTGTGGAGTTGTCGGTGTGTGGTGTTGAAGGAATGGCATACAAATGGGTTGAGCAGTAGATGCAAGGTTGTGTTATGTGCGTATTGTGTTGTATGTAGGTATTACTTTTTTGATGAGTTAGTGGGTGTGTGGTGGCATTGTGGGTGGGGTGTTTTGGGTATTTGTGTGTGTTTGTAGAGTTTCAGTGCAGTGTTGTGTTGTGTTGTGGTTGGAGTATAGGTGGAGTTGGTTTTTGTTTGTGGTGGTGGTAGGTGTTGTGTTTGCGTGGTCCCGTAAGGTTGGGGGGATGGGTTGTGGTAGGAAGTTGTGTTGTGTGGGTAGGAATTGCTGGAGTATTGTGCCTGGGACGTGTGTGTATTTGGAGGTGTGTGTGGTGGTGAGTAGTGAGTGCAGTCCTGGGTTTTGTGTTGGGGAAGTTGCCAGGTATTTGTGGGGTGTATTTTGTGTGTGTTGTGGTAACATACAGTAGTTGTCTCAGTCTGGCTGTGTGCTGGCTGTGATGTGGAGGGGGTGTTGCTTTTGCCAGTGGTGTTTGTTTTGAATTTTGGTTGGGGTGGGTTATTGTGTTGCAGGATTGTTTGGTTTTTTTTGGTGGGTTTTGGAAGTTTGTGTTATTCCGGCGGTATGTGTTGGTCAGTGGTGCCTGTGTCCCTGGTGCCCTATTTGTGTTAGTGTTATGTCCTCCTGGTAGTTGTTATGTCCTCCTGTGTTAGTTGGTTGTACTGTGGAGGTTTCTGTTTAGCAGTGGTATGTATGTGTTGTGTGTGTTGTGTGTCTGTTGTGTTGTGGGTCTGTAGAGGTAGGCATCGTGAGTTGTGTGGCTGTCATGTGTGGTATTTTGTGCTGGCTTGGTCTTTTGGATTGTGTTTCTCGAGTGTGGGAACCTGCTCCCTCCTAGAGCTTGGCCTTGACAGTTTAACCCACAAACACCAACTGACTAAACTCAAATCACTCAGCATTCTAACCTAGCCTTGGCTGGCTCCGCCCACCGTTACTATGGGAACTCAACCTCCCTGCATTTTGTGTGGGCCAATGTTGGCCAATGGGATTCGCTGGCGGCCACAGAGGACGCTGGGAAATGTAGATTTTTTTAAATTGTTGTTTTGGGGGCCTTCTAGGTTTTGGGGGGGAAAGTTTCTTTGCTAAAAACCTTCCTTGCCTGAGGCCTATTTTTGTTGCCAAGTTTGGTGTGTCTGCCTTGGAAGGTTTCTCTGCCTCTGGTAGTCGTTCGATGACGGGTCTTCCTTTATATATATAGATTGTAATTGTAATATAATATTATAGTAATATATAATGTTATAATCATACTAATAATATGTACCGGTAATATAAGATTCCTCTCACTTCCTGTTGCATCAGCCCCTACATTTTGAACTTTTGGTTGTTTGTAAGTCGGATGTTTGTAACTCGGGGACAGCCATATATATATCTATATATATAAAAAGAGAGAGTCCGTTTTTGACGCTTATGGACGGGAAAACTGAAGGCCCCCCAACCACAAAACCCACCCAACACATTCCCCCAGGCCACAGGGTACAATCGTGGCACAAAAAAACCCACCTCCCTACCTTCCAACCCCCCCAAAATCAGCCCCCAAAAACCTCCCTTTGGCTCCCATTCTGCGCAGGCCACGAGCGCAGGACAGAGGGAGAGCCATCGCGCAGGCGCACTCCCAGCCCCAACAACGCAGGACAGAGGGAGAGCAATCACACACGCACACTGCGCACTCCGACTCCCCACCCCCCAACCCATCCCGTCCCCCTCTCTCCCCACACACCGGCACCTTCACCGCCACACCGGCGGCGCCCAGCCCGCCTCCTCCGCCGCCTCACGGAGGCAGGTCGCGCGGGCGGCGCCATTCCCGCCTACTCTGCTGGCTTCTTGCCCTCCTTCCCCACTTCCCTGCCGCTCCTGGCGAGGAGGAGGAGGCGCAGGGAAGTGCAGCGAGGGACAGACGATCGCTCCCTCTCCTCCTCCTCCTTACCGGCTTCGTGGTTGCCAGGGCCTTCCTCGCTCCGGCCGGTTCTTTTTTCATCCCGGCATAGGAGGGGGGAGGGTTGCCCTCTTCGCGGGCACCTCTCTCTCCTCCTCTCCCTGCCCTCCTGCCTTAAATCAAGGGAGGACGGCGGGGCGAAGAGGAGAGAGAGGTGCCCAGGAAAAGGGCAACCTCCCCCCCCCCCTCTGCCGGGATACACAAAGAACCGGCCGGAGCGAGGAAGGCCCTGGCAACCACGAAGTCAGCAAGGAGGAGGAGAAGAGGGAGCGATCATCCCTCCCTCGCTGCACTTCCCTGCGCCTCCTCCTCCTCGCAAGCTCCATGATCGCCAGGCCTGCCTTCCTCCGGCCGGTTCTTTCTGCATCCCGTATACATACACAGACACACACATACATACACACACACAAACATACACACACAAACACATATACATGCTCAAACACACACACATACATACACACACATACATACTCCAGGATGGCGACAACACCTGCCTCCAGGAAATTATCCCCCCTGACTACGTTGCCACGCACCAGAATAGGGAGGGGGGACGGGGGGTGGGGTGGCAATACTCTCCCGCGATGGATTACACCTTAGAGCGATCCCTGCGCTGACCACCTCAGGGCTTGAAAGTGCTGGCCTGGTGTGGGAGTCCCAGGAGAGCTTGGCCGTCCTGCTGGTGTACCGTGCGCCTAGCGCACCGACAGAAAGCCTGGCGCGGCTGCTGGAGACTGTGTCGGAGTGGGCATTGAGGTTTCCCAGGCTTATTGTCCTGGGGGACTTCAATGTCCACGCCGACGCAGCCTCTGCTCCATCTGCAGCCACGGACCTAATCTCGACCATGGCGACATTAGGCCTCTCCCTCTGTAGCTCGGGACCCACACATTCAGCCGGGCACACCCTCGACTTGGTTTTCAGCGCGGGGGTTCAAGTGGACCTAGCCTCCGTAATAGAGGTTCCATGGTCGGACCACTGTGCTCTAAGGATCCGGGTTGAGCAACCGCCCCCCCATGCAAGGGCGCCGAACGGATTTGGGTTCGCCCGAAGAGACTTATGGAACCCGAAAGGTACCTGAATGCTCTGAGGGATCTGGAGTCTATCAGCGTCTCAGTCGATGAGCAGGTTCACTCCTAGAACACCTCTCTTGCTAGAGCTCTCGACGAGATTGCCCCCAGGCGTCCTCTCCGACCCCGCAAACATCGATCTCCTTGGTACACAGCAGATCTTAGGTCGATGAAGCGGGAGAGGAGACGACTAGAGCGCGTGTGGAGGAAACTCCGTGACGGAGCCTCAGTATCAGCTTATAAGCTATTCAAAGATGCTTATGAGCGTGCTGTCAAGGCGGCCAAAAATGTGTACTTTTCCGCCTCGATAGCGTCTGCTAGCTCACGCCCGGCCCAATTGTTCAAGGTAATTCGGTCTTTGACGACGGTCCCTACTGTCCCAAAAAAATAGTGATCAGGCCCTCACTGCCGGTGCTTTCCAGAGCTTCTTCACAGACAAGATACTAAGCCTCCGCCGGGACCTTCCAGCCACGGTTGACACAGTAAGAGAACTTGAGACCCCGTGGCCCTCCGCCGGGCCCACCCTCGACCGGTTTCGGCCACTGGACGCAGATGCTGTTGATAAGATAGTGGCTGCAGCTAGGCCTACCACCTGCTCCCTCGACCCGTGCCCCTCCTGGCTTGTTAGATCCTGCCTGGAGGGGTTACGTGGGCCTCTGTTGAACATCGTAAACAGCTCCCTTGAGCAAGGAGTCTTTCCAGAGTGCTTAAAAGAGGCGGTGGTAGCTCCATTACTGAAGAAACCGTCACTAGACCCGGCGGTTCCCTCCAACTACCGACCGGTGTCGAACCTTTCGTACCTGGGGAAGGTAGTTGAGAGGGCAGTAACGGAGCAGTTGCAGTCCTTCTTAGATGATGCAACATGGCTAGACCCCTTCCAGTCCGGCTTCCGTTCGGGGCACGGGACGGAGACGGTTCTGGTCTCCATCACAGACCAACTCCGCTGCCAGCTCGACCAAGGCGGGTCTGCGCTGCTCGTGTTATTGGACCTCACGGCAGCGTTTGACACGGTCGACCACAATCTACTGATCCACCGCCTGGCTGTGGCTGGAGTGAGGGGGACAGCCCTTAAATGGCTGACCTCCTTCCTCCACCAGCGGTCTCAGCGTGTGAGGAGGGGCGAGGTGGTCTCCGAGGGCTCCCCACTACTCTGTGGGGTCCCCCAGGGGGCCATTCTCTCCCCTCTGTTATTTAACATCTACATGCAGCCGCTTGCACAGCTGGTGCGGAGTTATGGGCTGGAGTGTCACCAGTACGCGGACGACACCCAGCTCATTCTGAGGATGGAGGGCAGGCCGGGTTCTGTCCCCCGATAATTTCCAACACTGCCTCGAAGCCGTTACTGGATGGCTGCGAGCCAGTAGGTTGAGGGTGAATCCGGCGAAGACGGAGATCTTGTGGCTGGGTCGCCCGGGTGATGTTAATGTCCAGCTTCCGAGCCTGGACGGTGCGGTGTTATGCCCATCGCCTTCCGTAAAGAGCCTGGGGGTCCATTTGGACTCCCAGCTGACCATGGAGGCCCAGGTCTCTGCGGTCAGCAAGATCGCTTTTTTCACCTGCGACAGGCAAGGAGGCTGGCCCTCTATCTCTCCCGGAACGATCTGGCCACGGTGATCCAAGCCACAGTCATCTCAAGGCTGGATTACTGCAACGCGCTCTACGTTGGCCTTCCTCTGTCGGTGACCCGGAAGCTCAGGCTAGTGCAGAACACTGCCGCCCGGCTCCTGTCTGGCACGCCAGCTGGCGCCCACATAACACCTGTTTTGCAGGATCTGCACTGGCTGCCAATTGAGCACCGGATCACCTTCAAAGTGTTGGTCCTCACCTTTAAGGCCTTACACGGCCTGGGGCCAGCGTATTTGAGGGACCGTCTCACCCCATATTGCCCTCCGAGATCACTTCGGTCTGAGGACTCCAATCTCCTGGAGATACCTTCAGCTAAACTCGCAAGGCTGACTGCTACCCGCCGGAGGGCGTTCTCTGTCATAGCACCTACGCTGTGGAACGCCCTCC
Source organism: Anolis apletophallus (assembly GCA_030556195.1). Lineage (NCBI taxonomy): Eukaryota > Metazoa > Chordata > Lepidosauria > Squamata > Anolidae > Anolis > Anolis apletophallus. The sequence continues at coordinate 2,110,418 of JARBWK010000022.1, forward strand.
CGGCCGGAACTCGGGCTATGAAGGACTTGCTCCCGTTTAGACGGGCCTGTAAAACATACCTGTTTAAGCAGGCCTTTGGTGAGTAAGTCCTGCCCATGCCCAGAAAATTCGTTCTTCTGAGGATGATGTGCTGTTCATTGTTTTAACTGTGTTATTAATTACTGTACTGCTGTTGTTTTTAATTGTTTTTAACTGCTTATTGCCTGTATTTTACTGTGCCCTTCGGCTCCTGTAAGCCGCCGCGAGCCTCAGGGAGTCGGCGGCATAGAAGCCCGAATAATAAATAAATAAATAAAAATACACACACACATACACACACAAACACATATACATACTCAGACACACACACATACATACACACATATACATACACACACACAAACATACACACACAAACACATATACATACTCAGACACACACAAACATACACACGCACATACATACTCACATCTCCTAAATAGGGCACAGCAACGCGTGCCAGGATCAGCTAGTATACATATATATATACACACACACCCTCTCTGACTCACCCCCTTCTTCTTTTCCTCCTCTATGGCTCCCAGGTACTACCTCTTTGCGCTGATCCTGAACCTGAGCCGGGACGCCTACGAGGTCCGGCTGCTGATGGAGCGCGAGGCCAACGGGCGGCCTTCCCAGAAGACGGCCTCGTCCATGGCGGCCGGCGGCAACGGCAGCGAGGTCGCTGCGGGGGGGCGGTCCCCCGTCCTGGAGCGCCTGGCCCTGCGCTTGCGGCTGCAGCTGCGCCTCCTCTCCCGCGTCCTGCGCAACAACCCCCCGCTGCTGCTGGACCTGGCCAAGAACGCCTGCGACCTCTTCATCCCGCTGGACAAGCTGGGCCTCTACAAGACCGGCCCGGGCTTCGTGGGCCTCTGCGGCCTGGCCTCCTCCGTCCTCTCCATCGTGGCCATCCTCCACCCCTGGCTCAAGCTCAAGCCCTGAGCCCAGGCCGCACGGGGCGGAACTCCAGGACCACTTGGGACCTTGACCCGTAGCCGACCTTGCGATTCAGATCATATTTGGGGCAATCCGCTCATTGGAATGAAGGCTGCCTTTGAGTTTGACCCCAACGGCTCATGGATGACCCCAAGTGACCTCTGGGTATCAATATTTGGGACGATCGTTCATTGGATGTCTTTCTTTGACCCCCAGTGGCTCACAAACGAACCGAATTGACCTCTGGGTATCAATATTTGGGACGATCAATTCATTGAGTTTGACCCCAATGGCTCGTGGATGATCCCAAGTGACCTCTAGGTATCAATCTTTGGGACGATCCATTCATTGTCTTTGAGTTCAACCCAAATGGCTCACAGATGACCCCAAGTGACCTCTGGGCACCGATCTTTGGGTTCATTGGAATGAATGACGTCTTTCTCCAACCCCGAGTGACCTCTAGATACTCATATTTGGGACGGCCCACTCCTTGGATGACCCCGAGTGACCTCTAGATCTGGACGTTTGGGGTTATTCTTCCTTTTGATGTTCACCCCACTTTCTCCTTCCTTCCTTCATCCTAATAAAACCAATGGTTGGGTTCCATCGTTTCGCGCATTTTGGGGGAGTTCTAGTTCCCCGTGGGGTTCATCTCCTTTATATTATTATATTATGATATAGTATTATAATATATAGGCATACATTTATATTATATATCATTAGTATGATTATATTATATTATGATAATATTACATATTATTAGTATGATTATAGTATTATATATTATTAATATTATTATATTACTTTATATTATTATAATATATAGACATACATTTATATTATATATTATTAGTATGGTTGTATTATATTATGATAATATTACATATTAGTATGATTATAATATATATTATTAATATTGTATTACTTTATATTATTATAATATATAATATATTGACATACATTTCTATTATATATTATTACTATGATTATATTATATTACTTTATTTTATTATAATATATTGACATACATTTCTATTATATATTATTACTATGATTATATTACATATTAGTGTTATTATAATATTATATTACTTTATGTTATAATATATAGACATACATTTCTATTATATATTATTACTATGATTATATTATATTATGATAATATTACATATTATTAGTATTATTATAATATATATTATTAATATTATATTACCTTATATTATTATAATATATAGAAATCCATTTATATTATATATTATTAGTATGATTATATTATGGTAATATTACATATTGTTAGTATGATTACAATATATATTATTTATATTATTATATTACTTTATATTATTATAATATATAGACATGCATTTATATTATATATTATTAGTATGATTATATTACATTATGATAATATTACATATTAGTATGATTATAAAATAATTAATATTATAATACTTTATATTATTATAATATATAGACATTCATTTATATTATATATTATTGGTATGATTATATTATATTACATATTAGTATGATTATAATTTTATATATTATTAATATAACATTATTATATTACTTTATATTATTATAATATATAGACATACATTTATATTATATATTATTAGTATGATTATATTATATTATGATAATATTACATATTAGTATGATTATAACATATATTATTAATATTATATTACTTTATATTATAATATATAGACATACATTTATATTATATATTATTAGTACGATTATATTATATTATGATAATATTACATATTATTAGTAGACTTGAATACTGTTCTTGAAGCCAACCCGTCGCAAGGTGGCGCTGTGAATCCATCCTAGAGACCAGCGTCTTCCTTGTGAAAAGACACAATTATATTGGGTTGTGATGAGCCAATCTCTATGAGTGCCATAGGCTAGCAGTGGGTCTACTGTAATATTGTTTTTATTACTACTACTACTACTACTACTACTACTACTATTAATCCAGCATCTGCCTATCTACAGTACAGTTATTATTATTACTAGTACTATTAATCCAGCATCTGCCAGTCTCTATGGTTGCTATGAGTTAGTGGAGAGTCTACTGTACTATTATTACTACTACTACTACTATCAATCCAGCATCTGCCAGTCTCTATGGTTGCTATGACTTAGTGGAAAGTCTACTGTACTATTATTATTATTATTACTACTACTACTATCAATCCAGCATCTGCCTATCTCTATGGTTGTCATGAGTTAGTGGAGAGTCTACTGTACTATTATTATTATTACTATTACTACTACTATTATTAATCCAGCATCTGCCTATCTCTATGGTTGCCATGAGTTAGTTGAGAGTCTACTGTACTATTATTATTATTACTATTACTACTACTACTATTATTAATCCAGCATCTGCCTATCTCTATGGTTGTCATGAGTTAGTGGAGAGTCTACTGTACTATTATTATTACTACTACTACTACTACTACTATCAATCCAGCATCTGACAGTCTCTATGGTTGCTATGAGTTAGTGGAGAGTCTACTGTACTATTACTACTACTACTACTATTATTAAACCAGCATCTGCCTATCTCTATGGTTGCCATGAGTTAGTGGAGAGTCTACTGTACTATTATTATTATTATTATTATTACTACTACTACTATCAATCCAGCATCTGCCTATCTCTATGGTTGCCATGAATTAGTTGAGAGTCTACTGTACTATTATTATTATTACTATTACTACTACTACTATTATTAATCCAGCATCTGCCTATCTCTATGGTTGCTATGAGTTAGTGGAGAGTCTACTGTACTATTATTATTACTATTACTACTACTATTATTAATCCATCTGCCTATTACTATGGTTGCAATGAGTTAGTGGAGAGTCTACTGTACTGAGAAAATGCTGTAAGAGTTTGGTGGGCATTGACCTTGAGTTTTGGAGTTGTAGTTCACCTCCATCCAGAGAGCACTCTGGACTCAAACAATGTTGGATCAGGACCAAACTTGACACGAATACTCAATATGCCCAAATATGAACGCAGATGGAGCTCAGGGGAAATAGACCTTGACATTTGGGAGTTGTAGTTGCTGGGATTTATAGTTCCCCTACAATCAAATAACATTCTGAAACTTACCAATGATAGAACTGGGCCAAACTTCCCACACAGAACCCCCAGGAGGCAAGAGGAGGTCTCTACTTGGGGAAAGGGAGGCGGCCTTCCCAATGCACGGAGAGGAGAGACCAAGTAGACAACGGGTGGGGAGGGGGTGGTTGTAGTTTTGTGCCTTTATCGAGGTAGGTTTCTTAGGGTTTTTATACTTCAACACACTAGACTCTTCCCTTCCTGGAGGTTCGAATTTTCCACGGCACACCTGATGATCGCTCACGGCACACTAGTGTGCCCGGCACACTGGTTGGGAAACACTGGTCTACTGTACTATTATTATTATTACTACTACTATCAATCCAGCATCTGCCAGTCTCTATGGTTGCTATGAGTTAGTGGAGAGTCTACTGTACTATTATTATTATTACTACTACTATTATTAATCCAGCATCTGCCTATCTCTATGGTTGCCATGAGTTAGTGAGAGTCTACTGTACTATTATTTTTACTACTACTACTACTACTACTCCAGCATCTGCCAATCTCTATGGGTGCCATAGGCTAGCAGTGGGTCTACTTTAGTATTGTTTTTATTATTACTACTACTATTATTATTATTTCAGCATATGCTAATCTCTATGGTTACCATGAGTTAGTGGAGAGTCTACTGTACTATTACTACTACTACTATCAATCCAGCATCTGCCAGTCTCTATGGTTGCTATGAGTTAGTGGAGAGTCTACTGTACTATTACTATTACTACTACTACTATCAATCCAGCATCTGCCAGTCTCTATGGTTGCTATGAGTTAGTGGAGAGTCTACTGTACTATTATTATTACTACTACTACTATTATTAATCCAGCATCTGCCTATCTCTATGGTTGCCATGAGTTAGTGGAGAGTCTACTGTACTATTATTATTATTATTACTACTACTACTACTATCAATCCAGCATCTGCCTATCTCTATGGTTGCCATGAATTAGTGGAGAGTCTACTGTACTATTATTATTATTATTACTACTACTACTATCAATCCAGCATCTGCCTATCTCTATGGTTGCCATGAGTTAGTGGAGAGTCTACTGTACTATTATTATTATTATTATTACTACTACTACTATCAATCCAGCATCTGCCTATCTCTATGGTTGCCATGAGTTAGTGGAGAGTCTACTGTACTATTATTATTATTATTATTACTACTACTACTATCAATCCAGCATCTGCCTATCTCTATGGTTGCCATGAATTAGTGGAGAGTCTACTGTACTATTATTATTATTATTACTACTACTACTATCAATCCAGCATCTGCCTATCTCTATGGTTGCCATGAATTAGTGGAGAGTCTACTGTACTATTATTATTATTATTATTACTACTACTACTATCAATCCAGCATCTGCCTATCTCTATGGTTGCCATGAGTTAGTGGAGAGTCTACTGTATTATTATTATTATTATTACTACTACTACTACTATCAATCCAGCATCTGCCTATCTCTATGGTTGCCATGAATTAGTGGAGAGTCTACTGTACTATTATTATTATTATTATTACTACTACTACTATCAATCCAGCATCTGCCTATCTCTATGGTTGCCATGAATTAGTGGAGAGTCTACTGTACTATTATTATTATTATTATTATTACTACTACTACTATCAATCCAGCATCTGCCTATCTCTATGGTTGCCATGAGTTAGTGGAGAGTCTACTGTACTATTATTATTATTATTATTATTACTACTACTACTATCAATCCAGCATCTGCCTATCTCTATGGTTGCCATGAATTAGTTGAGAGTCTACTGTACTATTATTATTATTACTATTACTACTACTACTATTATTAATCCAGCATCTGCCTATCTCTATGGTTGCTATGAGTTAGTGGAGAGTCTACTGTACTATTATTATTACTATTACTACTACTATTATTAATCCATCTGCCTATTACTATGGTTGCAATGAGTTAGTGGAGAGTCTACTGTACTGAGAAAATGCTGTAAGAGTTTGGTGGGCATTGACCTTGAGTTTTGGAGTTGTAGTTCACCTCCATCCAGAGAGCACTCTGGACTCAAACAATGTTGGATCAGGACCAAACTTGACACGAATACTCAATATGCCCAAATATGAACGCAGATGGAGCTCAGGGGAAATAGACCTTGACATTTGGGAGTTGTAGTTGCTGGGATTTATAGTTCCCCTACAATCAAATAACATTCTGAAACTTACCAATGATAGAACTGGGCCAAACTTCCCACACAGAACCCCCAGGAGGCAAGAGGAGGTCTCTACTTGGGGAAAGGGAGGCGGCCTTCCCAATGCACGGAGAGGGAGAGACCAAGTAGACAACGGGTGGGGAGGGGGGTGGTTGTAGTTTTGTGCCTTTATCGAGGTAGGTTTCTTAGGGTTTTTATACTTCAACACACTAGACTCTTCCCTTCCTGGAGGTTCGAATTTTCCACGGCACACCTGATGATCGCTCACGGCACACTAGTGTGCCCCGGCACACTGGTTGGGAAACACTGGTCTACTGTACTATTATTATTATTACTACTACTATCAATCCAGCATCTGCCAGTCTCTATGGTTGCTATGAGTTAGTGGAGAGTCTACTGTACTATTATTATTATTACTACTACTATTATTAATCCAGCATCTGCCTATCTCTATGGTTGCCATGAGTTAGTGAGAGTCTACTGTACTATTATTTTTACTACTACTACTACTACTACTCCAGCATCTGCCAATCTCTATGGGTGCCATAGGCTAGCAGTGGGTCTACTTTAGTATTGTTTTTATTATTACTACTACTATTATTATTATTTCAGCATATGCTAATCTCTATGGTTACCATGAGTTAGTGGAGAGTCTACTGTACTATTACTACTACTACTATCAATCCAGCATCTGCCAGTCTCTATGGTTGCTATGAGTTAGTGGAGAGTCTACTGTACTATTACTATTACTACTACTACTATCAATCCAGCATCTGCCAGTCTCTATGGTTGCTATGAGTTAGTGGAGAGTCTACTGTACTATTATTATTACTACTACTACTATTATTAATCCAGCATCTGCCTATCTCTATGGTTGCCATGAGTTAGTGGAGAGTCTACTGTACTATTATTTTTACTACTACTACTACCACTACTACTCCAGCATCTGCCAATCTCTATGGGTGCCATAGGCTAGCAGTGGGTCTACTGTAGTATTGTTTTTATTATTACTACTACTATTATTATTTCAGCATATGCTAATCTCTATGGTTACCATGAGTTAGTGGAGAGTCTACTGTACTATTACTACTACTACTATCAATACAGCATCTGCCAGTCTCTATGGTTGCTATGAGTTAGTGGAGAGTCTACTGTACTATTATTATTATTACTACTACTATTATTAATCCAGCATCTGCCTATCTCTATGGTTGCCATGAGTTAGTGGAGAGTCTACTGTACTATTATTTTTACTACTACTACTACTACTACTACTACTACTACTCCAGCATCTGCCAATCTCTATGGGTGCCATAGGCTAGCAGTAGGTCTACTGTAGTATTGTTTTTTATTATTACTACTACTATTATTATTTCAGCATATGCTAATCTCTATGGTTACCATGAGTTAGTGGAGAGTCTACTGTACTATTACTACTACTACTACTACTACTACTATCAATACAGCATCTGCCAGTCTCTATGGTTGCTATGAGTTAGTGGAGAGTCTACTGTACTATTACTACTACTACTATCAATCCAGCATCTGCCAGTCTCTATGGTTGCTATGAGTTAGTGGAGAGTCTACTGTACTATTATTATTATTACTACTACTATTATTAATCCAGCATCTGCCTATCTCTATGGTTGCCATGAGTTAGTGGAGAGTCTACTGTACTATTATTTTTACTACTACTACTACTACTACTACTACTACTACTCCAGCATCTGCCAATCTCTATGGGTGCCATAGGCTAGCAGTGGGTCTACTGTAGTATTGTTTTTATTATTACTACTACTATTATTATTATTTCAGCATATGCTAATCTCTATGGTTACCATGAGTTAGTGGAGAGTCTACTGTACTATTATTATTATTACTACTACTATTATTAATCCAGCATGTGCCTATCTCTATGGTTGCCATGAGTTAGTGGAGAGTCTACTGTACTATTACTACTACTACTACTACTACTACTACTACTATCAATACAGCATCTGCCAGTCTCTATGGTTGCTATGAGTTAGTGGAGAGTTTACTGTACTATTATTATTATTACTACTACTATTAATCCAGCATGTGCCTATCTCTATGGTTGCCATAGGAAGAAATAAAGAAAGGGAAAGGAAGGAAGGATCAAAGAAAGGAAGGAATAAGAAATGAAAGGAACAAAAAGGAAGAAAAGAAGGGGAAGGAAAGGGAAGGAGGGGGGGAGGAATAAAAGGCAGGAAGAGAAGGAAGGAAGGAAGAAATGAAAGAAAGGGGAATAAAGAAAAGGAAGGAAAGAAAAGGGAGATGAAGGAAGGAAGGCAGGAAAGGAAAAAAGAAAGGTAAGGAAGAGAAGGAGATTAACAAGGAAGGAAGGAAGGCGCAAAGGGGGAAAAGAAAGGAAGGAATAAAATGAAAAGAGAAGGAAGGAAGGAAAAGGGGAAGGAAGGAATAAAAGGCAGGAAGAGAAGGAAGGAAGAAATGAAGGAAGGATGGAAAGAATAACAAGGAAAAAAGAAAGGAAAGAAAAGGGAGAGGAAGGAAGGCAGGAAAAAAAGAAAAGTAACGAGAAGGAGATTAAAGAATAGGAAAGGAAGGAGCAAGGGAGAGAGGAAGAAAAAGAAAGGATGGAAGGATCAAAGGAAGGAAGAAATGAAAGGAGAAAGAAGAAAAAAGGAGGGAGGGAGAAATAAAAGGCAGGAAGAGGGGAAGAAGGAAGGAAAGAATAACAAAAGGAAGGAATAAGGAAATGAAGAAAGAAGGGAAAAGAAAGAATGGAGGAAGGGGAAAGAAGGAAAGAAAGAAAGGAACGAATAAAGAAAAAATGAAAGGAGAGAAAAAGCAAGGAAAGAAGGGACGAATCTATCTACTATATCTTCTATCTATATCTTATATCTATATATAATAAAGCGGAATGTTTGTATATGGGTGGGTGGATGGGTTTGTATGTATGTGCCGGCGTTCTGATTGGCTGCCACTTCCACAGGCCACAGTGACCAGCGCGGGTGATGGACCTGCACGAAACTTGGGACACATAACCCCCCTGACCCCCTTTACGTCCTGGTGCGGTTTGGGGGACATGGACCACGGATTATGGGATTTGTAGTACATTCGAACACTTCGGTTCCCACAGACCACCGCGGCCACCTAAAAGGACCAAAACAGACCACACTTGGCACACACATCCCCCATGACCCACTCTACGTCCTGGGGCACTTTGGAGGAGGGCGGACCATGGATGATGGGACTTGAAGTACCTCTACTCACTTCCCAAGTCCGCTGCGACCCTCATCCAATTACTGAACGAGACCACACTTGGCACACATAACCCCCATGACTGCCTTCACGTCCTGGTGAGGTTTGGGGGGGGGGGCTGCCAATGGATGATGGGATTTGTAGTACTTTCACACCCCTCTGCTACCACAGACCAACAAACACCTATGAAAACCACACTTGGCACACACAGCCCCAGTGACCCACTCTACATCCTGCTGCAGTTTACAGTAGGGCAGACCATGGATGATGGGACTTGAAGTACCTTCCCTCACTTTCCAAGACTTCTGCAAACCTAATCCAATGACCGATCAACACCAAACCTGGCACACAGAGCCCTCATGACCCACTCTACATCCTGCTGCAGTTTGGAGGAGGGAAGACCATGGATAATGGGACTTGAAGTACCTTCCCTCACTTTCCAAGACTTCTGCAAACCTAATCCAATGACCGATCAACATTAAACCTGCCACACAGAGCCTGCATGACCCACTCTACATCCTGGTGCAGTTTGGTGTGAGACGGACCATGGGTGATGGGACTTGAAATACCTTCACTCACTTCCGGAAAACAATGCAAACCTCATCCATTTGCCAATACAGACCACACTTGGCACACGGAGCTCCCATGACCCAATCTACATCCTACTGCCATTTGGAGGAGGGTGGCCCACAGATGATGGGACTTGCAGTACTTTCAGAAATTTCATGATACCACTACAACTCCCAAAAATGATGGATCAAGACCACACTTGGCACACAGAGCCCCCGTGACCCACTCTACATCCTGCTGCAGTTTTGTGTGAGACGGACCACGGATGATGGGACTTGAAGTACCTTTGCACACTTCCTACAAACAATACAACCCTCATCCATTCACCAATACAGACCAAACTTGGAACACAGAGCCCCCATGACCCAATCTACATCCTGCTGCAGGTTGGGGGAGGCTGGACCACAGATGATGGGACTTGCAGTACCTTCAGAAATTTCATGATACCACTACAACTCCCAATAATGATGGATCAAGGCCACACTTGGCACACAGAGCCCCCATGACCCACTCTACATCCTGCTGCAGTTTGGAGGACAACAGACCATGGATGATGGGACTTGCAGTACCTTCCTTCACTTTCCAAGACTTCTGCAAACCTAATCCAATGACTGATCAACACCAAAACCTGGCACACAGAGCCTGCATGACCCACTCTACATCCTGGTGCAGTTTGGTGTGAGATGGACCATGGGTGATGGGACTTGAAGTACCTTCACTCACTTCCGGAAAACAATGCAAACCTCATCCATTTGCCAATACAGACCACACTTGGCACACGGAGCTCCCATGACCCAATCTACGGTACATCCTACTGCCATTTGGAGGAGGGTGGCCCACAGATGATGGGACTTGCAGTACCTTCAGAAATTTCATGATACCACTACAACTCCCAATAATGATGGATCAAGACCACACTTGGCACACAGAGCCCCCATGACCCACTCTACATCCAGCTGCAGTTTGGAGGACAACAGACCATGGATGATGGGACTTGCAGTACCTTCCCTCACTTTCCCAGACTGCTGCAAACCTAATCCAATGACCGATCAACACCAAACCTGGCACACAGAGCCCTCGTGACCCACTCTACATCCTGGTGCAGTTTGGTGTGAGACGGACCACGGATGATGGGACTTGAAGTACCTTCGCACACTTCCTACAAACAATACAACCCTGAAGAAGCACGGAAGCAGGGGGGTCAACTATGCGCCCAAACGGGTCCGACTGGACGCAGAACAAACAGGTTTGGCTCCAAAGTTGACATTTCCCGCATTATTTGAAGTCCTTATTCAATAGCTGGCTGGCTGGGCCTCTGCCGGGAGGGCTTTGGTGGTTTCCTTTCGGCCCAGGAGGAAGTGGCAAACCGGGGAATCCCGGCCGGGCCAGAAACCCAGCCAACCGCGTCCCATTCCGAAAAGGAAATCGCATTTCCTGGCATCGCTTGGGTCCCGGACAAAAACACACACACTGGATTAAGTCACTTTGCGTAACTTTCGGGTTTTTTGCTCTGTGGGCCTTGGGGAACTACAACTCCCACTGTTGCGCTCAGTGTTATGGAACGGTGGGAGTTGTAGTTTCCCACGTGCGCTGTGGCATGAGCACAGTTTGACCTCAGCCGAACTGCCAAGGCTCAATGCTATAGTTCTCTTGGGAGTTGTAGTTTGGAATGGTGGCAGTTGTAGTTTTCCCGAGGCCCATAGTCTTATCTGAATGCAACTTGCGCTGCGGAATGAACACAGTTTGACCTCAGTCGAATCACCATTCCATAACACTGAGCGCAAGTTGCATTCAGATAAGGCTATGGACCTTGGGAAACTACAACTCCCATCATTCCAAACTGCAACTCCCAAGAGCCTATAGCATTGAACCTTGGCAGTTCGGCTGAGGTCAAACTGTTCATTCCACAGTGTAACCTGCACTGAGATAAGACTATAGACCACGGGAAACTACAACTCGTTGTAGTTTCCCGACGTGGAAACTACAACTCCCACCATTCCAAACTACAGTGCCCAAGATCCCATAGTACTAAGGTCGAACTGTGTTCATTCCACAGTGAAACCTGCACTGAGATAAGACTATGGACCTTGGGAAACGACAACTCCCACCATTCCAAACTACAACTCCCAAGAGCCTATAGCATTGAGCCTTGGCAGTACGGCTGAGGTCAAACTGTGTCTATTGTACAGTGTAAGATGCACCCAGAGGAAACTGTGGACCTTGGGGAAACTATAACTTCCAGGATCTCATACCATTGTCTGGGGGAAACTACAGCTCCCAGGGTCCCATGGCACTGTCTGGGGAAAACTAGAACTTCCAGGATCTCATACCATTATCTGGGAAAAACTACAACTCCCATGGTATAATACCATTGTCTGGGGGAAACTACAGCTCCCAGGGTCTCATGCCATTGTCTGGGGGAAACTACAACTCCCGTGGTATAATACCATTATCTGGGGGGAAACTACAACTCCCATGGTATAATACCATTGTCTGGGGGAAACTACAGCTCCCAGGGTCTCATGCCATTATCTGGGGGAAACTACAACTCCCGTGGTATAATAACATTATCTGGGGGTAAACTACAACTCCCATGGTATAATATTGTCTGGGGTAAACTACAACTCCCATGGTATAATATCATTGTCTAGGGTAAACTACAACTCCCATGGTATAATACCAGTGTCTGTGGTAAACTACAACTCCCTTGGTATAATACCATTGTCTGGGGGAAACTACAACTCCCATGGTATAATACCAGTGTCTGTGGTAAACTACAACTCCCTTGGTATAATACCATTGTCTGGGGGAAACTACAACTCCCATGGTATAATACCATTGTCTGGGGAAAACTACAACTCCCATGGTATAATACCATTGTCTGGGGGAAACTACAGCTCCCATGGTATAATACCAGTGTCTGGGGTAAACTACAACTCCCTTGGTATAATACCATTGTCTGGGGGATACTACAACTCCCATGGTATAATACCATTGCCTGGGGAAAACTACAACTCCCATGGTATAATACCATTGTCTGGGGGAAATTACAGCTCCCATGGTATAATACCATTGCCTGGGGAAAACTACAACTCCCATGGTATAATACCATTGTCTGGGGAAAACTACAGCTCCCATGGTATAATACCAGTGTCTGGGGGAAACTACAACTCCCTTGGTATAATACCATTATCTGGGGGAAACTACAACTCCCTTGGTATAATACGTTTGGGAGAAACTACAACTCCCATGGTATAATGCTATTGTCTGGGGAAAACTACAACTCCCATGGCACAATACCATTGTCTGGGGGGAACTAGAACTCCCAGGGTCCCAATGGCATTGAGGGCAGTGTGGAGAGGCCTGGCCAGCCTGCCTTTGGGCCTTGGCTCGCTCCCAATGCCGGGCATTCCTTCCTCTCTTGGCAACTGGCTCAGGAATGCGGCTGCAACTGGAACCAGAACTGGAACCAGAAAACAATGGAAAAAGGGAGCGCCGGCCCCTGTGGCCCCTTTCAGAGTTTCCATTCGAATGGCCGTCGTCCTGTGGCGGGGAGTTCCGGGGGTTAACGGCGAATTCGATTAACTCTCCTGAATTGTACCAATACCACTTCGGCCTCTCTACACTACAAAAGGGGGAGGAGGGAAACTACAGCTCCCGGGATAGGCCAAAGCAGGGGCCTAAACATCAAGTCAACAGTGTGCACGCAAACTACAACTCACATTATAGATATAGATATAGATATGAGAGAATCATGAGAGTTGTAGTTTGGCAAGGCCCCCCTTGTGAGTCTGTAAATAGATTTAATAGGGGTTGTAGTTTGTTAAAGCTCCTCGTCCTAGAATGTGTGGGTGTGTGGAGTTGTAGTTTGCCAAGGCCCCTCTAGTTAGTCTCTCATCGTGGGAGTTGTAGTTGGCTCAGGCCTCTCTTGTGAGTCTAGAGATAGAGAGATAAAATAATGGGAGTTGTAGTTTGCTCAGGCCCACCCTTGTGAGTATCTATCTATCTAGAATAACGGGAGTTGTAGTTTGCTAAGACCCCTCTTGTGAGTCAAGACAGATAAATAAAATAATGGGAGTTGTAGTTTGCTCAGGCCCTCCCTTGTGAGTATCTATCTATCTAGAATAATGTGAGTTGTCGTTTGCCAAGGCCCTTGTGAATATCTATCTAGAATAATGGGAGTTGTAGTTTGCTCAGGCCCTCCCTTGTGAGTATCTATCTATCTAGAATAACGGGAGTTGTTGTTTGCCAAGGTCCTCGTGAATATCTATCTAGAATAATGGGATTTGTAGTTTGCTAAGACCCCTCTTGTGAGTCAAGATAGATAAATTAAAAAATGGGAGTTGTAGTTTGCTCAGGCCCTCCCTTGTGAGTATCTATCTATCTAGAATAATGGGAGTTGTCGTTTGCCAAGGCCCTTGTGAATATCTATCTAGAATAATGGGAATTGTAGTTTGCTCAGGTCCTCCCTTGTGAGTATCTATCTATCTAGAATGATGGAATTTGTAGTTTCTAAGGTCCCTAATATGAGCCTGCCTTTCTCTCTGTGTCATCCTGGGAGTTGTAGTTTGCTCAGGCCCTCCCTTGTGAGTATCTATCTATCTATCTATCTATCTATAATAATGGGAGTTGTAGTTTGCCAAGGCCCTCCCTTGTGAGTATCTATCTAGAATAATGGGAGTTGTCGTTTGCCAAGGCCCTTGTGAATATCCATCTAGAATAATGGGAGTTGTAGTTTGCTCAGGCCCTCCCTTGTGAGTGTCTATCTATCCAGAATAATGGGATTTGTAGTTTCTAAGGTCCCTAATATGAGCCTGCCTTTCTCTCTCTGTGTCATCCTGGGAGTTGTAGTTTGTTCAGGCCCCTCTTGTGAGTCTATTTGCACCTCTTCTTAGCTTCTCTCTAGAGATCTAGAATGATGGGAGTTGTAGTTCTCTCAGGCCCCAGTCTATCTCATTCTCTATGTGTGCATGTATACACACACACATATAATACACACACACTACTTGGAAAACTTTCTCCAACTCCAGCCCAGGGAACGCCCCCTTCCCTGGGAAGCAGCCAATGAGGAGCGGGAGCGTTGCTTTTGCCCTCCCCCTGGCCACGCCCCCTGCCGGGTTGGAAAGGCGTCGCTGGGGAGCCTGAGTTGGGGGTCTCTCTCTGTCTTTGAGGAGGGCGAGCCCTTGGGCGTGAGTACCCCCTCCTGCTTCTAGGTTTGTGATGCAGCATTTGCATATGCAAATTGACATATGTTAGTTAAAGCTTGGGCAATTAGCATAATATGCATAATTAGATTATCTGGCGTAGTTTAGAATATTCTGCACAATCTAATTATCTTTGATGTCTTGGAATAATTTGCATATGCATAATGAGATGTCTTGGGTGTCTTGGACAATTTGCATATGCAAATTGAGGGTTTTTTATTTGCATATTCACAATGAATTTATCCTGGATTTCTTGGACAATTTGCATATGTGTAAATGGAAACATCTTGGGTACTTGGGTAATTTGCATATGCAAATTAAGGGTTTTGGGGTAGTTTAGAATATTTGCATATGCACCGTGAAATTATCCTGGATCTCTTGGACAATTTGCATATGCGTAATGGAGATATCTTGGGTAATTTGCATATGCAAATTGAGGGTTTTGGGGGTAGTTTAGAATATTTGCATATGCACAATTTGAAATTATCCTGGATCTCTTGGACAATTTGCATATGCATAATTGAGGGTTTTGGGGTAGTTTAGAAATCATATGGAAATTATCTGGATCTCTTGGACAATTTGCATATGCGTAATGGAGATATCTTGGGTAATTGAGGGTTTTGCATATGCAAATTGATTATCCTGGGGTTTTGGGGTAGTTTAGAATATTTGCATATGCACCGTGAAATTATCCTGGATCTCTTGGACAATTTGCATATGCGTAATGGAGATATCTTGGGTAACTTGCATATGCAAATTGAGGGTTTTGGGGTAGTTTAGAATATTTGCATATGCACCGTGAAATTATCCTGGATCTCTTGGACAATTTGCATATGCGTAATGGAGATATCTTGGGTAATTTGCATATGCAAATTGAGGGTTTTGGGGTAGTTTAGAATATTTGCATATGCACCGTGAAATTATCCTGGATCTCTTGGACAATTTGCATATGCGTAATGGAGATATCTTGGGTAACTTGCATATGCAAATTGAGGGTTTTGGGGTAGTTTAGAATATTTGCATATGCACCGTGAAATTATCCTGGATCTCTTGCGTAATATTTGGGTAATATGCAGGGTTTTGGGGTAGTTTAGAAAATTGAAATTATCCTGGATAATCTCTTGGACAATTTGCATATGCGTAATGGAGATATCTTGGGCAATTTGCATATGCAAATTGAGGTTTTGGGGTAGTTTAGAATATTTGCATATGCACCGTGAAATTATCCTGGATCTCTTGGACAATTTGCATATGCGTAATGGAGATATCTTGGGTAGTTTAGAATATTTGCATTGGGTAATTTGCATTGCATATGCAAATTGAGGGGGGTTTTAGAATATTTGCATATAGTTTAGAATATTTGCATATGCACCGTGAAATTATCCTGGATCTCTTGGACAATTTGCATATGCGTAATGGAGATATCTTGGGTAATTTGCATATGCAAATTGAGGGTTTTGGGGTAGTTTAGAATATTTGCATATGCACCGTGAAATTATCCTGGATCTCTTGGACAATTTGCATATGCATAATGAGATAATCTTGTATCTTGGATAATTTGCATATGTGTAATGGAGATATCTTAGGTAATTTGCATATGCAAATTGAGGGTTTTGGGGTAGTTTAGAATATTTGCATATGCACCGTGAAATTATCCTGGATCTCTTGGACAATTTGCATATGCGTAATGGAGATATCTTGGGTAATTTGCATATGCAAATTGGGGTTTGGGGTAGTTTAGAATATTTGCATATGCACCGTGAAATTATCCTGGATCTCTTGGACAATTTGCATATGCATAATGAGATAATCTTGTATCTTGGATAATTTGCATATGCAAATTGAGGGTTTTAGGTAATTTGGGTAGGGTTTAGAATATTTGCATATGCACCGTGAAATTATCCTGGATCTCTTGGACAATTTGCATATGCGTAATGAGATATCTTGGGTAATTTGCATATGCAAATTGGGGGTTTTGGGGTAGTTTGGAATATTTGCATATGCACAATTAATTTATCCTGGATTTCTTGGACAAGTTGCATATGTGTAATGAGAGATCTTTGGTATCTTGGGTAATTTGCATATGCAAATTGAGGGTTTGTGGGTAGTTTAGAATATTTTCAGATGCACAGTGAAATTATCCTGGATCTCTTGGACAATTTGCATATGCGCAATGAGATATCTTGGGTATCTTGGACAATTTGCATATGCAAATTGAAGTTTCTTTTGAGCAGTTTGGAATATTTGCATATGCACAGTGAAATTATCCTGGATATCTTGGACAATTTACATATGCATAATGAGATATCTTGTGAATCTTGGACAATTTGCATATGCAAATTGAAGTTTCTTTTGAGCAGTTTGGAATATTTGCATATGCACAGTAAAATTATCCTGGATATCTTGGACAATTACCATATGCATAATGAGATAATCTTGGATGTTTTGGAATAATTGCATATGAGATACCTTGGATCTCTTGGACAATTTGCATATGCATAATGAGATATCTTGGGTATAAGATACCTTAAGATAACAAGATAGATTCGATTGATTAGACTGATAAATGAACAGATAGATAGATGATAGATGGATGGATGTATTAGATAGATAGGTAGGTAGGTAGGTAGATTGATGAATAGATAACTATTATATAAAGGAGGACCCGTCATCGAACGACTGCCAGAGACAGAGAAACCTTCCAAGGCAGAGACACCAAACTTGCCAACACAAATAGGCCTCAGGCAAGGAAGGTTTTTAGCAAAGAAACTTTTCCCCCCAAAAACCTAGAAGGCCCCCAAAACTACATTTCCCAGCATCCTCTGCGGCCGCCAGCGCAACCCATTGGCCAAGCCAGCCAAGGCTATGTTAGAATGCTGAGTGATTTGAGTTTAGTCAGTTGGTGTTTGTGTGTTAAACTGTCAAGGCCAAGCTCTAGGAGGGAGCAGGTTCCCACACTCGAGAAACACCATCCAAAAGACCAAGCCAGCACAAAATACCACACAAGACAGCCACACAACTCGTGATGCCTACCTCTACAGACCCACAACACAACAGACACACAACACACACAACGCATACATACCACTGCTAAACAGAAACCTACACAGTACAACCAACTAACACAGGAGGACATAACAACTACCAGGAGGACATAACACTAACACAAAAAGGGCACCAGGGACACAGGCACCACTGACAAACACATACCCCCAGAATAACACAAACTTGCAAAACCCACCCAAAAAAAAATCCTGCAACACAACCCCCCCCCCCAAAACCCCACAACAAACACCACTGGCAAAAGCAACACCCCTCCACATCACAACCAGCACACAGCCAGACTAAGACAACTATGTCACCACAACACACACAAAATTCACCCCACAAATACCTGACAACTTCCCCAACACAAAACCCAGGACTGCACTCACTACTCACCACCACACACACCTCCAAATACACACACGTCCCAGGCACAATACTCCAGCAATTCCTACCCGCACAACATAACACAACTTCCTATCGCAACCCATCCCCCCAACCTTACGGGACCCTGCACACACAACACCTACCACCACCACAAACAAAAAACAACCCCACCTATACCCCAACCACAACTCCAGCAATACTCTACAAACACACACAAACACCCCACCCACACAAGCATTCCACAACATACTACCACCCACAATGCCACCACACACCCACTAACTCACCAAAAAAGTAATACCTACACACAACACAGTACGCATATAACACAACCTTGCGTCTACTGCTCAACCCATTTGTATGCCATTCCTTCCTTCCACACAGGCATAAGCTGACCCAAAAGACAAGCCATGCCTCCTAAAAAGAACAGCATCGGACGACACACTCGTAACGCTACATACATCACACAAAAAAGGGCAGAACAAGCGCCAGAACGGAAAGACACTGCACTACACTAGCTTTTGCCATCACCACAAACAAGGCTCAAGGACAAACACTACAAATCTGTGGCATAGACCTTGACACAGAATGCTTCTCCCACGGACAACTCTACGTAGCGTGCTCCAGAGTTGGGAAACCACAGAACCTCTACATCAACACAGCGGACGGAAAGACAAAAAACATTGTATATCCACAAGCTCTGCAGAACGCCAGCAACACCACACACCCACAACTCCCCAGGACTTCAACATCCCACCAACCAGAACAACCCACAACGACACAGCCATGACCCCAAAAAGAACATAAGTATCATCAATTCCAACCCTTACATACTCAGACTTTCTCGCATCTCCTAAATAGGGCACAGCAACGCCTGCCGGGTACAGCTAGTATTAGGATAGATAGATAGATAGATAGATAGATAGATAGATAGATAGATAGTAGGCATGAGAAAAAAGTTATGAAAATGATTCGTTTCGTAAGAAATTCGTAAGAAATGCTACTTTCGAGTATTTCCGCACCTGGAACGCCAACCAGGAAGTGGACTTTCTTTTTCGAACTTTGGGGGCCAGGATTTTCTTAAGTGTCGTTATTAGGTCGTAAGGGGGCACCCTCCTCTCTCTCACCACCCTCCGCCTCCCTTGCCAATAAGTATTATGGCAAGGCAAGCCCTAAACTCGCTCCTTCTTTCGGCTGGAAGCCGGAAAAAATGTAAACAGAGAGGATTACTCAGAAGTAAATCTGCAAAGGAGGGCACTTTGGATGAAGGGCCCTCCTTTGTGGATTTACTTCTGAGGAAACCTCTCTGTTTACATTTTTTCCAGGCTTCCCTGCCTCTCCTGCCTGCCACGATCTAAAGCATCAAAGAGTATTGGGGTGAGAAACCAACCTAATGTATAATAGAATGAATGCTACTGTAAGTGCCTAATATTATAAGTAATCCAACTGGTCATACCTACATTCCATGCACATGCAATAATACCGCAGTAATAACAATAACAAGAGGTAAAATTCAAACCGAAGTATTCTGACTGGTCTCTCCTCATGCGGTGCAAACGGGCTCTTCTCTTATTAGCCCGGGAAATTAGCCCGGGAAAAGCCAGCGTTTGCTGCTTGGAGACACACACATACATATTCTTGGGGGATTTGCTGCAGAATCCGGGCTCATAGAGAAGATTCTGCAGCAAAACCCCCCCAAAAAATATGTATGTGTGTGCACCCAACCAGAAAACGCAGGCTTTTCAGGCTCACAGAGAAGAGCCCGTTTGCACCGCATGAGGAGGGACCAGTCAGAATACTCGGGTTTGAATTTTACCTCTTCTTATACCCATTGTTATTACTGCTGTATTATTGCATGTGCATGGAATGTAGGTATAGGACCAGCCTGGGCAAACTTGGGCCCTCGCTCCCTCGGGATCGGGGTGAGAGAGAGGCAGCGAGGAGCGAGGGGGGGGGGCTACTCCTCCTTTTCTTTTGCTGCTTCCAAGTATAGAATACCCCCTCCCTCCTTCCCTCCCTCCTTCCTATTTGGAGAGTCCCATCTAGAATTCAGTGTGATTTATTCAAGTTTTGGCCTACAATGCCCAGAAATCCCAGCCAATTTACCAGCTGTTAGGATTTCTGGGAGTTGTAGGCCAAAACCATCTGGAATGCGCATGCGCTGGCATAACGAATTTCGTTAGTAATTAAGTTACATTTTAGAAATTTCTGGAATTTTTTTTGTAAGTCTTTCTTTTATTAATAAAAAAAATAATCCCCCCCCCCCATTTGATTTTTGAATCGCCATTTTTGGGTTCGAAACCATGCCTAATAGATAGATAGATAGATAGATAGATAGATAGATAGATAGATAGATAGATAGATAGGCAGAACAACCAACCATTGGGTTTCCCACTCTAGGAGTACAGGTCCCCCTCCCAATTTTATTACAACAACAACAACAATACTATTAGTAGTAATAATAGTTTTCTTGCAGGGTGGACCCTGACTCCTCTCCTCTTTCTCAAGGAGGGTTGCGCTCCTTAATAATAGTAATAGTAATAGTAGTAATAGTAATAGTAATAATAATAATAGGATGATTGGCAGCAACCACTAGATTTTTCACTCCATGATGGTGGTGCTGATGGTGGTGATGATGGTGGTGATGGTGATGGTGATGATGATGATGATGTTTTTCTTGCAGGGCGGGCCCTATCTCAGGAAAGAAGGGCGATGCCATGCGTGGGGCCCGGGTCTCCCTCTGCCGGCTCCTGCTCTTGCTCCTGCTCCTGCCCCGATCGTCCCGCGCACCCGTTCCCCTGACTGCCAGGCCTCTTCTACGGGTTGGGCTTCCTGTCGGGGCCAGAACCTGATCCAGGTCCCTCCGGACCTCCCGGAAACACTAGAAGCCTTGGACTTGTCCTACAACAAGATCCGGCGCATCTCCGCTGGGGATTTCGCAGCCCTGTCTCGCCTCAAAAGCCTCGATTTGCGCTACAACGACCTCTCGTACGTCGACGACACGGCCTTCGCGTCCAACTTGTTGTTGGAGCAGTTGGACCTCTTCAACAACTCGTTGTTGACGATCCCGTCCAAGGCGTTGAAGGACCTCAAGAACCTGAAGGTGTTGTCTATGTCAAACAACTTGTATCCCCGTTCGGCATTGGACGGCGCCTTCAGTGGCTTCGCGAACTTGGAGGAACTTTCCATGGGGGGTGTGGCCATCTCGACGGTCGGCAGGGAGGATTTCCAAGCATTGGCGGACATCCCGTTGAAGAAGTTTGCGCTGAAGACCGCCTCGAGCTTGACGGACTACCAACCGGGGGCCTTCGCTACGCTGACGACAGAGTCCTTGTGGTGCGACATCGCATTGGACAGCAACCCCGACGCCTTGCCCCGAATGCTGAGAGATTTGTGGGGGAAGCCGTTGCGCTACTTGCGCTTCCGCAACCTCTTCGAGTTCACCTATTACGCCCAGCCCGCGGACATCTTTTCCAACTTGCCGCGCGTCGCCGCCCGCGAGCTGGTCTTCTTCCGGGGGAAATTCAACGAAAACTTGCTCCGTTTGGTCCTGCTCAACGTCCAGAAGTCCAACATCCGGGACCTCTCCTTCATCGCCATCGATTTTGCGCGCTCGCCGCAATGGGCGAAGCCAGACGTGGGCATCACTAACTTGACCTTGAGAAGCTTAGTGCTGAAGGACATCAGCAACCCGGACATTTTGCGCTTCGACTGGACCTTCACGTGGTTCGCCGGCGTGAGGTATTTATCCATACTCAACGTCAACTTCAACTTCGTCCCATGCGACGCCTGGAAGGAGATGCGCAACGTCGTCGCGCTCAACATCTCCAACAACCGGCTGCTCGACGAGTACATCTACAACGAGGGCTGCTCCTACGAGGGCATTGTACCCAAATTGGAAGAGTTCAACGTGAGCTACAACCGATTGATCCGTCTCCGGACGGCGTCCAGATTGACCGGCTCGTGGCCACGCTTATCCGTCTTGGATTTGAGCCACAACCAAATCGGCAACGACAACGGTGGCGGATCGCCGTGCCGTTGGAGCCCCGTGCTCGTTTGGCTCAGCTTAGCCTACAACGCGGTGGCGACGCCGGAAATATTCCGGTGCTTGCCCGTCACGCTACGCTTTCTCGACCTCTCCCATTCGCAACTGGAGCGCCTCGAGATGCGTTACTTCGACGCGGCCGTCGACCTCCGAGAACTACTTTTGAGCGGCAACAAGCTCAAGTTCATCCCGACGGCGTGGAAAGGCCCGAGTTTGGAAGTCCTGGCAGTGGACGGCAACTCCTTCGGGGCCATCGGGCGAGGGTCGTTCGCCAACATGCCGCGGTTGACGCAACTCCAAGCCGGCAACAATCCCTACCATTGTGAATGCGAATTGCACGGTTTCCTCCGGGAGGCTCTATCGAAGGGGAAGCTGACCATAACCGATTGGCCGGAGGGCTGGACTTGTTACCACCCCGAACGCCTCCTGGACACGCCGGTGGCAGATTATGCCCCATGGGCCACCGAGTGCGATGTCACGCTTGTGGTGGCCATCGCCGTCTCGTTCACGGCCGCCGTCGTGGGGGCCACCACATTACTATGTTGGCGCTTCGACGTCCCGTGGTACCTGCGGGCCACGTTCCGCATCGTCCGGTCCAAGTACCGCTCCGGCCACCCGTCCAGCCAGCCTTCGCACCACTTCGCTTACCACGCCTTCATCTCCTACAGCTGCTCGGACGCCGACTGGGTGAGGAAGGAGCTGCTGATGAGGCTGGAGGCCACCCGGCCGCCCTACCGGCTCTGCGTCCACGAGCGAGACTTCACCCCGGGCCGCTGGGTCATCGACAACATTGTCGACAGCATTGAGCGCAGCCGCAAGGTGGTCTTCGTGCTGTCCCGCAGCTTCGTGGACAGTGACTGGTGCAACTACGAGCTCTACTTTGCCCACCAGCGGGCCGTGGGGCTGGGCTTCGAGGATGTGGTGCTGGTGGTCAAGGAGGCCGTCGACCCCCGGGCCCTGCCCCACAAATTCTGCAAGCTGCGCAAGCTGCTCAGTGCCAAGACCTACCTGGAGTGGCCGGCTGAACCCGGGAGACAGGCCTTTTTCTGGGCACAGCTGGTTGCCGTCCTGGGGAAGGCCGAGAAGGACGTCCACAAGACGGAGGGAGAAGCCACGATTGGAGGCACAGGGGCCGGCCAGCACCTCGAGGTGCAGCCTGTGGACAAAAGGAACGCCGTGGTGGACTCTCCAGCCAGTTAAGCCAGGCTCAAATTAGGCAAGGCTTCATTTCAAGTGATGTTTCCATCAGTGAGTGCCTCGAGATGGAGCCTCTGAGCGTAGTGATGGACACACGAGCCAGTTAGGCCAGGCTTAAGGTTAGGCCAGGCTTAAGGTTAGGCCAGGCTTAAGGTTAGGCCAGGCTTAAGGTTAGGCCAGGCTTAAAGTTAGGCCAGGCTTAAGGTTAGGCCAGTCTTAAGTTAGGCAGGACTTAATTTAGAACAATGTTGTTATTAGTGAGTGAGGTGCAAGATGGACAAAGGGAGCGCTGTGGTGGACACTCCAGCCAATTAAGCCAGGTTTAAAGTTAAACCGGACTTAAGTTAGGCAGGACTTAATTTAGAACAATATTGTTGTTAGTGAGTGAGGCACGAGATGGTCAGAGGAAGCGTTATGGTGGACACTCCAGCCAGTTAGGCCAGGCTTAAGGTTAGGCAGGCTTAAGGTTAGGCAGGACTTAATTTTGAACAGTGTGGTTCTTAGTGATGGAGGCACAAGATGGACCATGGGAGGAGTGTGACGGACACTCGATCCAGTTAGGCCAGGCTTAAGGTTAGGCCAGGCTTATGGTTAGGCCAGGCTTAAGGTTAGGCCAGGCTTAAGGTTAGGCCAGGCTTAAGTTAGGCAGGACTTAATTTAGAACAATGTTGTTATTAGTGAGTGAGGTACAAGATGGACAAAGGGAGCGCTGTGGTGGACACTCCAGCCAGTTAGGCCAGGCTTAAGGTTAGGCCAGGCTTAAGGTTAGGCCAGGCTTAAGGTTAGGCCAGGCTTAAGGTTAGGCCAGGCTTAAGTTAGGCAGGACTTAATTTAGAACAATATTGTTGTTAGTGAGTGAGGCACGAGATGGACAAAGGGAGCGCTATGGTGGACACTCCAGCCAGTTAGGCCAGGCTTAAGGTTAGGCAGGACTTAATTTAGAACAATGTTGTTATTAGTGAGTGAGGTACAAGATGGACAAAGGGAGCGCTGTGATGGACACTCCATCCAGTTAAGCTAGGCTTAAAGTTAGACCGGATTTAAGTTAGGCAGGACTTAATTTAGAACAATATTGTTGTTAGTGAGTGAGGCACAAGATGGTCAGAGGGAGTGCTGTGATGGACACTCCAGCCAGTTAGGCCAGGCTTAAGGTCACATTCCCTAGGCCACATTCTGGAAGCCGTCCCCGGAGGCGGGGCCACTTTTGGGGGCGGGGCCACTTCTGGGCATGCACGGCAGGGTGCGAGCGGCGCGGCGTCCTCCGCCACGTTCCTGGGCTGCAGCGGCTGCCCGGGAGCTTCCCTTCCTTCCTCTTCCTTCTCTGAGGAGGAGGAAGGGAAACCCCCGGGCGGCCGCTGCAGCACCCAGGAATATGGCGGAGGAGGCAGAGAGGCCGCGGTGCTCGCAAAGAGGCGCAGCCGCTTCCCTCCACCTCTTCCTCCTTGCCCTCACCACCGCGGCCGTGCCTGACGTCACCCAGCCCCGCCGAAAAGGGGCAGGCGCCGCGCAGGACGCTGGGATGAAGGCGGCCGACAACGTCGCCTAGGCACCCGGGGCGCCCTCCCCACCCCCACCCCCCTGCGGCGGCCCCCGCCCCCTCTTGGATGTGGGGGAAGGAATGAAAGAAAGGGAGGGAGGGAAAGAAGGAAGAAAGAAGAGAAAGGGTTTGGGGTTTTTTTGGTCCGTGATTTGGCGCCCCCTTAGGCCTGCACTCATAGGCTCTGGCCTTGTTGGCCTTATGGGTAATCCGGGCCTGCTTAAGGTTAGGCCAGGCTTAAGTTAGGCAGGACTTAATTTAGAACAATGTTGTTATTAGTGAGTGAGGTGCAAGATGGACAAAGGGAGCGCTGTGACGGACACTCCATCCAGTTAGGCCAGGCTTAAGGTTAGGCCAGGCTTAAGGTTAGGCCAGGCTTAAGTTAGGCAGGACTTAATTTAGAACAATGTTGTTATTAGTGAGTGAGGTACAAGATGGACAAAGGGAGCGCTGTGACGGACACTCCAGCCAGTTAGGCCAGGCTTAAGGTTAGGCCAGGCTTAAGTTAGGCAGGACTTAATTTAGAACAATGTTGTTATTAGTGAGTGAGGTGCAAGATGGACAAAGGGAGCGCTGTGACGGACACTCGATCCAGTTAGGCCAGGCTTAAGGTTAGGCCAGGCTTAAGTTAGGCAGGACTTAATTTAGAACAATGTTGTTATTAGTGAGTGAGGTGCACAAGATGGACAAAGGGAGCGCTGTGACGGACACTCGATCCAGTTAGGCCGGGCTTAAGGTTAGGCCAGGCTTAAGGTTAGGCCAGGCTTAAGGTTAGGCAGGACTTAATTTAGAACAATGTTGTTATTAGTGAGTGAGGTACAAGATGGACAAAGGGAGCGCCAGACGGACACTCCAGCCAGTTAGGCCAGGCTTAAGGTTAGGCCAGGCTTAAGTTAGGCAGGACTTAATTTAGAACAATGTTGTTATTAGTGAGTGAGGTGCAAGATGGACAAAGGGAGCGCTGTGACGGACACTCGATCCAGTTAGGCCGGGCTTAAGGTTAGGCCAGGCTTAAGTTAGGCAGGACTTAATTTAGAACAATGTTGTTATTAGTGAGTGAGGTGCAAGATGGACAAAGGGAGCGCTGTGACGGACACTCCAGCCAGTTAGGCCAGGCTTAAGGTTAGGCCAGGCTTAAGGTTAGGCCAGGCTTAAGTTAGGCAGGACTTAATTTAGAACAATGTTGTTATTAGTGAGTGAGGTGCAAGATGGACAAAGGGAGCGCTGTGACAGACACTCCATCCAGTTAGGCCAGGCTTAAGGTTAGGCCAGGCTTAAGGTTAGGCCAGGCTTAAGTTAGGCAGGACTTAATTTAGAACAATGTTGTTATTAGTGAGTGAGGTGCAAGATGGACAAAGGGAGCGCCAGACGGACACTCCAGCCAGTTAGGCCAGGCTTAAGGTTAGGCCAGGCTTAAGGTTAGGCCAGGCTTAAGTTAGGCAGGACTTAATTTAGAACAATGTTGTTATTAGTGAGTGAGGTGCAAGATGGACAAAGGGAGCGCTGTGACGGACACTCCAGCCAGTTAGGCCAGGCTTAAGGTTAGGCCAGGCTTAAGGTTAGGCCAGGCTTAAGTTAGGCAGGACTTAATTTAGAACAATGTTGTTATTAGAGAGTGAGGTGCAAGATGGACAAAGGAGCGCTGTGACGGACACTCCAGCCAGTTAGGCCAGGCTTAAGGTTAGGCCAGGCTTAAGGTTAGGCCAGGCTTAAGTTAGGCAGGACTTAATTTAGAACAATGTTGTTATTAGTGAGTGAGGTGCAAGATGGACAAAGGGAGCGCTGTGACGGACACTCCAGCCAGTTAGGCCAGGCTTAAGGTTAGGCCAGGCTTAAGTTAGGCAGGACTTAATTTAGAACCACACTGCTATTGCAGACCTGTTGAGTACTTAGAGATGTAGCTGACAGACGAAGGGACACAGAAGCCAGTTAAGCCTGGCTGAAGGTTAGACTGGGCTTAAGGTTAGGGAAGACTTAATTTAGAGCAACGTTGCTATCAGTGAGTGCCTCCACATGGAGCCTGTGGTCAAAGGGAATGCTGTGACGGACACTCCAGCCAGTTAAGACAGGCTTAAGGTTAGGCTGAGCATAAGTTTAGGCCAGGCTTAAGTTAGGAAAGAATTTAGAACCACACTGCTACTGCGGACCTGTTGAGGACCTAGAGATGGAGATGCCGCCAGTTAAGCCAGGCTTACGGTTAGGTTGAAGAGAGCACTGTAGTGGACACATTTAAGCCAGGCTTAAGGTTAGGCCAGGCTTAACATTAAGTTACAAATATTTTTGTAATCTACAGGTTAGGACCTTCTCTAGGCACAAAACTCAGGGGCTCCTGTCTCCCTCATTTTTAAAGCTATTGGGGTGAAACTTGCCGCAATGGTAGAAGACATTGACCATGGCGGGCCCACCAAATTTCAGAACATTTCGCATATCCATGGATTTTTGGGGAATTTTCAAAGTTTTTATAAAGTTTTATTTACAACTAGCTGTCCCCTGCCACGTGTTGCTGTGGCTCATTCTGGTCAAATTCTGGTCAAAGAAAAGAGAGAGAGCTGATTTCTAATATATGTCATTTCCTAATGCTTGTGGGTATACAATATTTTTGTTGTTCCATTGTCTGTGAAATAATAATAATAATAATAATGTTATTAATAATAATGCTGGCCTATCTAATCTACTTTATGTATTACTAGCTTGGGGACACGGCGGTGCCCGGGGTATTTGAGGATGGCCTTGTGTGCCAAGGTTGGTTCCTTTGAGATGTTTACGTGGTTTGCAGTCATCTCAGGAACTTAGTGAAGGTACTGCAAGTCCCATTGGCCATGGTCCACCCCCTCCAAGCAGCACCAGGATGTAGAGTGGGTCATGGGGGCTGTGTGTGTCACATTTGGTCTTGATCATTCTCTGGATGAGGGTTGTCCCATCATCCATGGTCTCTGCAGCACCAGGAGTAGAGTGGGAGGGAAGGTATTCTCTGAGGGTTGCAGCGGTCTCTGGAAGTGAGGGAAGGTACTGGAAGTCCCATCATCCGTGGTCCACCCCCCTCCAAACTGCACCAGGATGTAGAGTGGGTCATGAGGGCCCTGCCTGCGGCTGCGCTGCGCTCCGCGGTTTCGCGTGCATGCGCAGTGCCTACAGACCTCTCTTGAGGTCCGTAGGCACTGCGCATGCGCGCGAAACCGCGGAGCGCACATGCGCAGTGCCTATGGACCTCAAGAGAGGTCCGTAGGCACGGCGCTGCGCTCCGCGGTTTCGCGCGCACGCGCAGTGCCTGCAGACCTTTCTTGGGGTTTGTAGGCACTGCGCGTGCGTGCGAAACCGCGGAGCGCACATGCGCAGTACCTACGGAGCTCAAGAGAGGTCCGTAGGCACGGCGCATGTGCGCTCCAGCGGTTTTGCGCATGATGCAGTGCCTACGGACCTCAAGAAAGGTCCGTAGGCACTGCGCATGCGCATGAAACCACGGAGCGCAGCAGCGCAGCAGCAGGACGGGCGCCGCGGTGCCTCACAATGGCGCCCACCCCGGAGCGTCCAAGATGGTGCTCTACGCGGCCGCGTAGGCCGCGTAATGGCAAAGACCGCCCCTGTGTGGATCAGTGATTGGATTAGGTTAGCAGCAGTCTTGGAAAGTGAGGGAAGGTACTTCAAGTCCCATCATCCACGGTCTGACCTTCTCCAAACTGCAGCAGGATGTAAAGTGGGTCATGAGGGCTCTGTGTGCCAAGTGTGGTTTTCATAGGTGTTTGTTGAGGGCCGCAGTGGTCTGTGGGAACAGAAGGGTGTGAAAGTACTACAAATCCCATCATCCATTGCCAGTCCTCCCCCGAACCTCACCAGGACGTGAAGGCAGTCATGGGGGTTATGTGTGCCAAGTGTGGTCTCGATCAGTAATTGGATGAGGGTCGCAGCGGACTTGGGAAGTGAGTAGAGGTACTTCAAGTCCCATCATCCATGGTCCACCCTCCTCCGAACTGCACCAGGACGTAGAGTGGGTCATGGGGGCTGTGTGTGCCAAGTGTGGTCTGTATTGGTCCTTTTTGGTGGCCTGTGGGAACCAAAGTGTTTGAAAGTACTACAAATCCCATAATCCATGCGTCATGTCCCACAAACCGCACCAGGACGTAAAGGGGGTCAGGGGGGTTATGTGTGCCAAGTTTGGTGCAGGTCCATCACCCGCGCTGGTCGCTGTGGCCTGTGAAAGTGGCAGCCAATCAGAACGCTGCCACATACACACACACATACAAACAAACATTTCGATGCAAATTCGAAAAACGAATTGGAAACAAATTTTTGCACATCCCTAGTAGCCACCACGACATAATATTGAATCCAAAGACCCAGTACCCATGCACAGCCACAAGGGGGCGCTATTGCACAACAGGAAACCAATCAGAAATACTTCTTACATTCATGCGTGAATGCATTCCAATACAATAATAATAATAATAATAATTCATCTTCATCCTCTTCTATTATTAATACTATTATTCCTCTTTGTCATCTTTTTCTTTCTCTTCTTTTGCTCTTTTCTTTCTCTT
The DNA here is from genome assembly GCA_030556195.1 of Anolis apletophallus. Taxonomy (NCBI): domain Eukaryota; kingdom Metazoa; phylum Chordata; class Lepidosauria; order Squamata; family Anolidae; genus Anolis; species Anolis apletophallus. Next base: position 2,140,478 of record JARBWK010000022.1, read on the forward strand.
CTTCCTCTTCTTTATTTTCTTCCTCTTATTTTTTGTCTTCTTCCTCTTCTTCCTCTTCTTCTTCCGCCTCCCTTTTATTTTCTTCCTCCTCTTTTTCTTTCTCTTCTTCCTTTTCCTCTTCTTCAGCCTCTTCTTTTTTTCTCTTTTTCTTCCTCTTCTTTGTTTTCTTCCTCTTCTTCTTTTTGTCTTCTTCCTTCTCTTCCTCTTCTTTTTCCTTGTCTTTTAACCTCCTTCTCTTCTTTTTTCTTCTTTTTCTCCTCCTCCTCTTTCATTGTTGTCTTCTTCATCATCATCCCCTTCTACTTTCTCTTCTTTTTGTCTTCTTCCTTCTTTCTCTTCTTTCTCTTTCTTCTTCTTTCTCCTCTTCTTGTTTGCTGCTTTTCTCCTGCTTCTTTCTTCTCCCCTCCTTTTTCCTCTTCTTTGTTTTCTTTCTTTCCTCTTCTTCTCTTCCTTCCTCTTCTTCTTCCTCTCTCCCTTTTTTCTCTCCTCCTCTTCTTTCTCCTCTTCTTTTTGTTTCTTCTTCTTCTTCTCTTCTCTTCTCTTCTTCCTTTTCTTCTTGTTTGTCTTCATTTTCTTTTTTCCCTCCTTCTTCCTTCTTGTTTGTCTTCTATTTTCCTTTCCTTCTTTTCCTTTTCCTCCTCCTCCTTCTTCTTCTTTGTTTACTTTCTTTCCCTTTTCTTCTTCCTCCTCTCTTCTTCTTCTTTCTCTTCTTCTTCTTCTTCTTTCTTCTTTCTTTTCTTTTCCTCCTCTTCTACTCTTCTCTTCTTTCTTCTTATTTTTCTTCCTTCTTTTGTGTTCTTCTCTCTCTTCCTCTTTCTTCTTCTTCTTTCTCTTCTTGTTTGTCTTCTCTTCTTTTCCTCTTCTTCTTTCCCCTCTTCTTGTTTGTCTTCTATTTTCCTTTTTTTCTTTTTTTCTTCCTCCTCTTCTTCCTCTTCTTTTTCTTCTTCCTTCTCTTCGTCTTCTTTCTACTTTCTCTTCTTTTCTTCTTCCTCCTCTTTCATCTTTCTCTTCTTTCTCTTTTTCTTCCTCTTCTCTTCCTTCTTTTTGTGTTCTTCCTTCTCTTCCTCTTCTCCCTCTTCTTCTTCCTCTTCTTGTTTGTCTTCTCCCTTTTCCTTCTTTTCCTCTTCCTCTTCTTCTTTCTCCTTGTTTTTGTCTTCTATTTTCCTTTTCCTTCTTTTCCTCTCCTCCTCCTCTTCTTCTTTGTTTACTTTCTTTCCCCTTTTCTTCTTCCTCCTCTTCTTCTTCCTCCTCTTCTTTCTCTTCCTCCTCCTCTTCTACTTTCTCTTCTTTCTCTTATTTTTCTTCCTTCTTCTCTTTGTGTTCTTCCTTCTCTTCCTCTTCTCCCTCTTCTTCTCCCTCTTCTTCTTCCTCTTCTTGTTTGTCTTCTCCCTTTTCCTTCTTTTCCTCTCCTCCTCCTCCTCTTCTTTGTTTACTTTCTTTCCCCTTTTCTTCTTCCTCCTCTTCTTCATCCTCTTCTACTTTCTCTTCTTTCTTCTTTCTCTTCCTCCTCCTCTTCTTTCTCTTCTTCTTCTCTTTGTGTTCTTCCTTCTCTTCCTCTTCTCCCTCTTCTTCTCCCTCTTCTTCCTTTTCCTTCTTTTCCTCTCCTCCTCCTCTTCTTCTTTGTTTACTTTCCCCCCCTTTTTCTCCTCCTTCTTCTTCCATGTCTGCCAATAGCGTTGTCTCCACTTTAGACTCATACGCCTAACCAGCCCCGGGCTCTATTTTTGCGTCCTTGTTCTTTTCTTTCTTTTGCGAATCCAATTCCCTAATTGAAGGTTCCGCTTACGGTCTCTTCGCCGTAGCCTATCATTTGGCATTTTTGTGGCCGCCGAGGCACGAAAGCCTTTGGGTTCCTCCCCATCGCTTTGGATGATTGCAGGCGAGCCAGAAACGCGATGCTGCGGCGCAGAAGGCGAATACGATGGCAAGTAACCACAACACTCCTAATCACAATCCCATTGCATTCGGATTCATAGAAGGTGGATTTCTCTATTATTATTATTATTATTATTGTTTTATTACTACTACTACTTTCGAGAAGTAACCACAACACTCCTAATCACAATCCCATTGCATTCGGCACTGCTCCGAAGCGCATTGAAAGTAAGTAAGAGCCCTACTTTCTCTATTATTATTATTATTATTATTGTTTTATTACTACTACTACTTTGTATGTTTAAGACTCCAGTCTCTGGCTTAGAACTCTGCACATGCTCAGAGACCGTCGAATACAGAATTATTGCCACTTTGAAATCCATACTTTATAATAACAACAATAATAACAATAACAATAATAATATATTATTATTATTAGTCCTACTTTGTATGTTTCAGACCCTAGTGTGTGACTACGAACTCTGCACATGCTCAGAGACCGTCGAATACGGAATTATTGCCACTTTGAAGCCTATACTTTCTCTATAATAGTAATAATAATAATATATTATTATTATTACTTTGTTTAAGACCCTAGTGTGTGACTTGGCACTCTGCACATGCTCAGAGGCTATACAATATGGAATTATTGCCTCTTTGAAATCCATACTTTCTCTATAATAATAATAACTACAACAATGTATTATTATTACCAGTACTTTGTATGTTTAAGACTCTAGTGTGTGACCTGTAACTCTGCACATGCTCAGACGCTATAGAGTACAGCATTATTGCCATTTTGAAGTCCATACTTTCTATCATTGAGACCCTCGCCTGTGATTTATTATTACATCTTATTATTATTATTATTATTATTATTAGTCTCTGTCTTTGCAACTGTTATGCAGGCTAGAACTCTGCCCATGCCCAGAGTCCGGGGTTATATTCCCCCATTGAAATTATATATAAGCATTTCTTTTTGAAATGTATATACGGTACATATACGTATGTATGTATATATCGGCATTTCTTTTTTAAATGTATATGCTGTATGTATATGTATGTATATATCGGCGTTGCTTTTTGAAATATATATGGTACGTATACATATGTATATATCGGCATTTCTTTTTGAAATGTATACACGTTACGTATACGTATGTGTATATTGACATTTCATTTGGATGTGTATATATACAGTATGTATAGGTATGTATATATTGGCATTTCTTTTTGAAATGTATATACAGTACATATACATATGTATATATCGTTGTTTCTTTTTGAAATGTATATACAGTATATATACGTATGTATATATCGGCATTTCTTTTTGAAATGTATATACAGTACATATATGTATGTGTATATTGACATTTCATTTTGAAATGTATATACGGTATGTATATGCATGTACTGTATATATCGGCGTTTCTTTTGAAATGTATATACGGTATGTATATGTATGTGTATATTGACATTTCATTTTGAAATGTATATACAGTATTATACGTATGTATATATCATTGTTTCTTTTTGAAATGTATATACGGTACATAGACGTATGTATATATCGGCATTTCTTTTTGAAATGTATATACAGTACATATATGTATGTGTATATTGACATTTCATTTTGAAATGTATATACAGTATGTATATGTATGTATATATTGGCGTTACTTTTTGAAATGTATATACAGTACGTATACGTACTGTATGTATACATCGGCATTTCTTTTTTAAATGTATATACGATACGTATACGTATGTATATATCGGTGTTTCTTTTTGAAATGTATATACAGTATGTATATGTATGTACATATCGGCATTTCTTTTTGAAATGTATATGCAGTATGTATATGTATGTATATATCGGCGTTTCTTTTTGAAATGTGTATACAGTATGTATATGTATGTATATATTGGCGTTACTTTTTGAAATTTATATACAGTACGTATACGTATGTATACATCGGCGCTTCTTTTTTAAATGTATATACGGTACGTATACGTAT